>MJUT01049493.1:184891-226489 GCA_002080005.1 Gigantidas platifrons | reverse complement strand
TCAAATGTTTCTTCCCACATTCTGTTTACTGGCGATTACTTTAAAAACTTTATTCAATTTCAAACTATTTTGTTAACTGCGAATGAGCAGAATTCACTTATTACGAACATGCAAAATTCAAGACATGTAAGTTTGTAATAGATTAAATTATACTTATTTCTAAATTGTACAACTGCGATAATTAACTTTTTTTTTTTATATATTTTAGATTCGAATAACGTTGATCTGTAAAATATTTTTGAAGCCTCGATAATCTCTTAAAACTAGACAGACCGTACGCGTATGAAAAAATACGCGTATGGTCTGGAACATATATATAGATTCTCCTTCAGTTGCTCGTGGGTTACGATATTTCTCCACTCAAGAGAGTTAAATTAAAAATTTTAACTACAAGCCGTCAAGCGAGTGGTTAAAATTTTAAATTTAACTCTCGATAGTGGAGAAATATCGTAACCCACATGGGCAACTGAAGGAGAATTTGTTTCTCCCATTATTTAACACGAACTTTATTTCAAAATTTGAAATTAATGTGTTTGAAATTAATGCGGGGAAAGGCACGAGACATTTTAATCCTCTAGAGGATTACAGATTTTTTTCACCACTGGTTCAGCGGGTTTAAAACGCCGTAATAATGGGAGAAAGTGGTCTCCAACACATATTTTATTTTTTTTTTGCATTGTTTTTCTTCGTATTGTGTGACCTGTGTTACCAGTTTCTATGGATTGGCGATGTTTGATTGGCCCTTGGTATTCTTTAACGTTTATTGAATAAGTAGAGTTTAATCCAACTATCGTAAGATCGCGGCCACAACGACCCTTTGTTGCTGTGAATAGCATACTTTGTATCAAGACCAGACTTAATACAAGTTTAACAGATAAATCGATAATGTATTTATAATATCTGTGTATTTAACGGATTTCCTCTTTTGATTTACTGAATATATTCAGGGAATTATGTCTATAAGTAGAATTTAATCGGAATAACTGTTCTATGTATAATGTATTTCTACCGACTTAATCTTTCTTGATTTACTGGTAATGTCTCCGTGATCCCTCGGGGGTCATCGTCAACTTTTCATCAACACGAATGTATTTCTACCGGGAAATGCAAATATGTGCAATTATAGAAAGACATTATGATCTAAGCACACTGAACAATATGACAAATAACAATATATTAGGTTATGACAATGTTTGGCTCGAGGTCGACTTGTGTTGATTTCTACAGTGTGTGATTGATTGAATCAATGATGTTTAACACAATTTGAACAATTGCTCAATTATAAAATTGCGTGAAGAAGGCCAATATTTGATTCATGTAGTGCTAACGGATTACATCAACAGTTTACAGGTAAAAAGATGTCCCCTCCCCAGGGACAACATTTCTTGTCCTGCTATCCCGCTATTTGATTATAATAGCGATATAATTTTCTTCTCACGTATCTAAGACCCCATGAGAGATACACAATAAATGAGAAATTTTGTTTCATTTGATATAAGCTTCACTAATATAGAAATATTATTTCCATGGATATAGATATATCTTGTTCTTGATACAATGTTGTACATTTCTAATTTAGTGCGCACAACTCATGAATTGAATATAATGTTCATCAAGTACTCTCAGTGGCATAATATTTTCAGAGTCAAATAAATTAGAATTATATGTAAACAAGAAAGCCAAATGCCTAACAGCAACACATTGTGTGTTGTGTCATTCGTTTGATTGGCATACTCTATTGGAAATAACTATTTGAAAATATGTTCTTATTTATTGTCCGAGTGTCATCTATTTGTTTGCACTGTAGCCGATGTAGTGCGACATAATTTGTTTTGCGTTATATCGCGATATTTTATTTTGTTTTCGAAAGAATGAAATAAAAAAAGGTTACTTTATTTTGCACACATTTGCTTTGTCTCGTAAAAAAATAAAAATAAAAATAAATAAAATAAAAGAATAATAATAAAAGAATAAATTAAGAGAAGTGTTAGTGAAAGACATGTAACATTCTCAATAATGATTGTCAATACATCTGACTTTCAAAAAGCTATCAAAATCAAAGATGGTATTTACCGCTGATCGGATTTGATCTTTGGTGTTTTTAATGCCACTCTCAGCAAAATTTCAGCTATTTCACGGCTACCAGTCTTAGTGTTGGAAGAAGCCGGGGTAACCGGAGAGAACCACCGACCATGGGCAAACAACTGGTAAGCTTTATCACTTGCGGCTGCGAGTCGAGTGTATCCTTTTTTGTAATATACAAAGACGGGCGTGAACACACGCCGTGTTGGTGATAGGCTTGTATGAGTTGTTAGGTAATCAAACTACCTAACTCATTGAGGCACCCGGGCCTCGCTAATCGGAGATATTGCTTGTACTCTAATTAAAAAAAAACACGAAAGGCACTAGGGGGTCAGACTCTTAAAGCGAAAGTTTTGCACGTATAACCTTTGCAATGATGATGTTTACTTTCGCTTTAATAGTCAAGGTTGCTAGGTGAGTCATATGTTCTTGTGGATTATATCCCTTTAGAGAAGGTTTTTGGTTAAAACATTGTATTGTTGTATATTTTGTAGATCGTTGTTTGTCCTTTTGTCCTTTTTCTTTTTGTCAATATGTTGTCTGTTTTTCTTCGATATACGGATTCTGATTACCTCTATTGTATCTTCAAACTCTTCTTGCGGTCCAATGTCTCAAGTATTTTCTTCTTTTATATTCTTCTGCACGATACGGTTTCATAGAGTAGACGCAATATGTTTAAAACTTTAGATTGAAGAATCAAAACCACAGATGGTTTTGCCATGCCTTCCACATTGCGTTAAATCCATTAAAAGCGTGAGTCAAAGATATTTGATTAAAGCACTATAAGGATGTGTTTTGGTGTCCCAAAATATTTTCCACTATTTGATATTTCTGTGTTTAGTACGGCTTCAAGTCAATAGTGATAATGCTAAACAGTAGAGACGGGTGAAAATATGTAGGGCACACAACAAAACGCATCCACAATGTTAAATCAAATTATGATAATGACAACCCTTTCATCTTGTTTTGTTAATTCAATTTTAGACCTTCCATAAGATAAGGCATGTATTATCTAGTACTTTCTATCTTTATATTAAATGTTTCACATTTAATAAAAAGTGAAAATGAATGGACGAATCATTTCAGTGAACAGTTTTTTGTTAGATAGAACAACATAATATATATAATTATATTTCCCTAAACGAAATTTGTGTTGATGTACTGCAGATAAATTCATGATTTCTCGGAGGACATCGATAATATTTCAGTATTTCGAATGAATTCCCGCGAGGCAATGTAAATAAACGTAATTATACATAATAGCTATTCAGAAACAAGAACGTTGAACGTTATGAGGAATAATAAAGGATAACGTTATAAAATGTTGTGGTCGTTTTAAACAAGGGATCAGTCTGGTTTGTCTAGACAGGATAGACGTGAGTGTCTTCTTCCTAAATCACAAAAACAAATTGTTATCATGAGAAATAGCCGCTAGCCATTGTTTTCAGTATTGTTTTGAATATAAAGATCATGGTACATTACAACTATCATTGATAAAGTGTAAATAGACATTGGTTTTATTGGTCCAAAGCACGTTTAAAATATTTGTCTTTCCAATCTTTAGATTATGAACGTACCTGATGAAAGTAATTCAAGAAACACGTCGTGAGCACTAAATTAGATATCTACTTTTATCAGATTTATGTCCAAAACTGGTCATGTTGCAAATAAAATAGAATATCCCATCAAACACACAACGTTATTTATAAGTTGACATAACTGTGAAAAATACATCGCGACGTTGTATCAACGTTGTTGCAACTTAATTGGAAAGGACGTTGTTTCAACGCAATCGCTGAAACAGGGGCTATATTACTTCAGTTGATTTAAACGTATTGTATTAATGAATTAATGAAACAGGCGTAACGCTTATCTTAATCATATTACTTCAGTTGAAGTTCAGAATATCAACTTTTCCACACCGGAAGGAGAAGTGTCGCTCATAGCGGGTATTTGCTTAACATTATAATGAATCAGCGTCCAACAATTCACCAAATGTAATTTGAACAAAAAATTAAAATTGAAACAGAACCAACTGCAAATATTAAACCATATAAGACCGTGAGAAAGTAGTACCTCGTTTATATAGCAAGGCGGATATTATTCAAACTGAGGGATGGCGTTTGGAAGAGGTGGAATTCTCACGAAGATAAAATAATGTATCCCCTGTTTCGGATATTGGTTTCACGTTGAAACAACGCTGTGTGCCTAGCTGGGATGATATTTCAACATATTTAAACAATGCAAGATTATACAAGTTTACATAGTGCATCGCCCTCGGTATATATGTATAGTTAATTGACGTGGGAGAGATTTCACATGCAGGGAAGAACCAAGGAGATAGACAAAAACAAATTTAAAGCTATATTTTACATTTTTATGATATATTTATTTAAATAGTAATAACATGTCGATATATGATCTGATTATTGTCTCAGTAAATGTTATTTTACAATCTAAATTTGTTTACTTTCCATCTTATAGTCCATTCGAGGTTTTTTGTCATTGGAAACAAGTAAATATAAAACTTGTGTTTACTAATATGTAAAATAACAAGGATTTCATGAAAAAAATACTCTGTATGCGTAGCGTGTTAAAAACTATCCGATTCCTGATTCAGTGGTTACAGTATTTGTACCATTCATTGTTGCTTGTTAGAGTACCATCAGGCGTCAATGGTCATTCAAAAGTCAAAAAGTTATTAGACATCATTCAAGATTAAAACGCCGTTCGTCAAGATTCAAAATTCAAGGTTCATTCGTCAGAGAGAATCACACATCATTCGATACTGTTCATCGGTTAACCAATCAGATTACATCATGTGTTTTTTAGCTTCAAGTGAGGTGTATTTCAAATGTATCCATGGCGAATGTGATGCCTGAAATGTAGTCTTGCGATTTTGAACTTGTTTTTAATCTTAATTGTACGATTGTTTTCTTTATTATCAGTCGACCAGTGATCTAATTCCATACCGCCAGAATCAATGAGCAGGTTTATTATCAGCTCTACCCGTCCTGATCCCTCTGGTTTTAGTGGGATTTTGACCAATCTTTTCTGGTCTATGTAGTGTTTTGTTGGTCATTATTTGTCCATTTGTCTTTTTTTCTCTTGACTATTGCTATGTATGTCCTTTGCTTTGTGGTTTAAGATTACCCCTTCGCTGACAGATGTACATTATTCTGATTTTGAGCGAACAGTGCATAGCATGGCTCCAGCTAAATTGACAGCATACATATACAATCAAGTTTATGTGCATAAGGCGAACAAACTGTAAGAAGGGTGAACTTTACCGAATGCATATCTTCATCGGATTAATCCATGAAATGTTATATTTTACAATTACTGTAAATTCAGAAATTAATGCGATGTTTTTATTAATGCGAAAAATGCGACAGGATGAACATCGCAATAATTAAAAGTCACATTTTAATTTTTGCAATTAATTTTCTATTACAACATGAATACCAATCGCATTAATTAATCTCGCATTATTGTCGGTTGTCGAAAATTCGCAATAATAAATTCACGCATTAATTTCTGAATTTACAGTATACAAATACCTTGTTTGCTCTCTTTTGGTATTTTCTGTTCACAGGAAGTGATTTAGAACTAACTTAGTAGATATCTACGTTTGTAATACTACCACTATGTCGACACATCTGCTCGTTAAGGGCCGGGTGGCTCAATGAGTTGGGTAGTTGTATTACCTAACAATTCATACAAGCATATCACCAATACGGCGTGGGTTCGCGACCGGGTTTGTAAATTACAAAGAAGATTTACTCGACTCGCAGCCGCAAGTGATAAAGTTTACCAGTTGCTTGCCCATGGTCGGTGGTTCTCTCCGGGTACTCCAGCTTCGTCCACCACTGAAACTGGTCGCCATGATATAGCTGAAATATTGCTGAAAGTGGTGTTAAACACCAAAAATCAAATCAATCTGCTCGTTAACTAATAGTCCCAGTGGGCATCATTCACCCAACAGCCAGTGTTTCGGCACTGACATGGTTTATTAGATATATATATATTTTTTTTTTATCGCAATTTACAGTTCCTAAATCATGTAATTATTATCAACACTTAGGATCCTCTCCCTCATACATAGATGACCTTTGTGCCATACTGTGTGGGCCCTTTGGTTTACTGGCTCTACAACGACTTTTACCTTATTTGACTTTCAAATACTTTGGCTATGAGCATACCTCATAGAGGTTTTTCCAGAAAATTTGACACCTACGTATTGATCACCAAAGCTCAACATGTGGAGGAAATACCAGAAAAATGTTTATCAGTTCTATTACTAAAATCACACTGACGTTTATTTGACCCTTTTATTAGTTCACAAAATCACACGATTGCAGGAAAACAATATTTCCTCTTTTCCTAAAAAAATATTGCTTTGATATTCAATTTAATTAACACAAATTGTATGCTTCGTGTAGTTAATTCTTGATATTGGAAATAATTGTAATGTTTACGGAAAGCAACATTGATATCCTACACAAATCGAGCAATCTGTCAAGATCTACCAATTAATTTAAGCACGAAAGTCTTTCAAATTTATTTTATGGACCATGCGCTGTCAATTTTCGATTTAATTTCATGTGTAAGTTAAAAGATAACATTTAAATTAAAATACGTAACTGACATGTTCAAATCTTGCATAATGAAAACATGTAATTGTAGACGGTAGTGTTTCCTGTAACACACGTCTTTTAAGTGATGTTAATGGAATCAATGTGTTGCAAAAAATGTTTTAACTCTTTTTTTCGGTTAACATGCACGTTAAAACCACGTGGTATATAGACACAGTATAATGCTTTTTTTCCGGCTGAGAAGTACATCAACTCTAAAGGAGTGTTCGCTCGATGTGGAGACGAACCGAAAAATTCACTCCAAGCACGGGACGTAAGTGAATGGAATTATCCTTACTCATAGAAGACAATAGTTTTAGTGTGTGATCGTTGGTAGCCTGTTATGGCCCAATGTATTACTATTTTTTAACAACATGACTTAGTGTGGGTAAGCATGCTCTCGTCATAAACATAGCTGAAAAGGGGGGAGGGGGTCACCCGAAACAAAACCCAGATGTTTTATTTTACATGAAAAATCCTATGAGTAATTTATATTCAAATTGAAAAAGAAGAGTTTTTTTCGTTGAAAATTGCATGTTCAGACTATTTACTATTCAGCTGCCTCCAATGCGTCGTGGGGTCTTCGTAGTCGTGATCATGTGGTTGTTGAATTTATAACTACCAAGGCAATCAGTTCGAATCCCGCCCATGACGAGGTGTACTCGATGCAACATTATGTGATAAAGTTGTAAATGGATTACAGCAGGTCGGTGGTTTTCTCCAGGTACTCTGGCTTCTTCCATCGATAAAACTGACTGCAACTATATAAGTGAAATATTGTTGAAAGTGGTGTGAAACACAATAATCCGAACCCCCAGCCCCTTCAATGCACCGTCTGTCTTATATGGCTTTCTCTCTCTTCTACACTGCTTCATTGTGGTATGTTCTGGCTGTGTTTCTTCTGATTTGATGATAAGTCTGTGTTGTGCTTTGTGTTTAGTTTCAAAAGGTTCCAGCATTTGCCTTTTAAAATATTCAAATCCAAGTTAACCGAGAGAAACAGTACTAGTGGAAGCATAGAAAACATTCATATTGGAACTGAACCAGATGGAATTGCTTTGTAGGTAACAGAGAAAACTTCTATTGCTGTCAATTCACTGGTTTCAAACCGAATGTTTATGAAATAAACTTTGAAACAGACTTTACGTTTTTTGGGTCATAATTATGTGTTTTGTTAAATGTCACATCAATTTCCAATTTGACTTTTTATTTGATACAGACATCGTATTTATTTATATTTCTTATTTGACTTCCATTATCTGTGATGAAATAATGAAATATATTTCTTTGATCTCGTTGCCCTTTTGTCGGTAATTAGAGCGATGTTATTATTCTATAATTAGATTTGATATGAGATAGTGTCATATATGATTAATCACATTAGAGGGAGAGAAAAATACAAACGTTTTCTTAAATGAATTACTGAAAATATAGAAAAACTCAAATTGAATTCCTCTGGCATTTCTAGGAATGAATTAATAGTGTGATAATATACTTTGTGTGTGCTTAATATTATTCAGCTATTTAATGGTTCCGGGTGCAATAGAATGGAATATTTGCCCTGAGGTCCTGGGAATGACTAAAGGTTCTATTGTACGAGGCCATCGGGCGAGTGCAATAGAACATTTGGTCATTCCCAGGAGCAAAGGGCAAATGTTCCAGTCTATTGCACCTGAAACCATTAAATAACAGATTTATTACCGAATACCTTACCAAGAAAGTGTTTGTCTATATGTCAACAAAACATTACCAAGTCCTAATTATTTATATTTATTACCTAATAAAGTGTATTTTCTGTTTTATTGAGTCAAATTTTAGTATTATATATCTTTCGCTATTAAAATGGGCCTGTCGATCTATTGCACTCCCTATGAACTATTGTATTGTGCAATATTTTGCACGTGGCGTCTATAGCGCCGACCCGAGTTGACCTTTGAACACGATTTCTGACTGGCTTTCAGTTTTGCCGATTGGTCAGTGTCAGTGATTTGCGACAGGTGGGTGGTTTTCTCCTGGCATTCCGATTTCCACCACCAATAAAACTGACTGCCACGATATAACTGAAATATTGTTGAAAGTGGCGTTAGAAACTGTACCCCTAACCCTATATTTCGACACAATCTCAACTGTCTTGACATTTTCAACTATCCAACTTTGATTGATTAATAAGTCTCCCAAACGGATCTTGGGTACGTCTTGTATTTGCACCATTTCTTATTAAGTCTCCCAAACGATACTAGAAGATATGTTGTTTTTACCGTATTTCTTATTATTATTTGTTTTCCATTTCCGTGGAGGAAATACTTTTATCATTGTTATAATTCTTATAAAGGGTATTTCTTGTTATTTTATATTTCATACCGAACCATGAAAGTGAGCGGTCATGTATTTGTGTCTTAGGGGTATCAAATTTGTCCCTTTCTACGATTTTTCTATTCGATTTTGGAACTGTTCTGACAGTGTGGTGTTTTTTGGTTTCCATTTTACTGTGGTTATTATTATGGATATTATTTTGTAATTGTAATGCTCAATTAAATGCATAGTAAAATAGTATAGTAACAATAAATACACAAGGGAGATATACATAACTATAGCATGTCAGTCGTCGGTAATACATTAAATCTTTATTTACATAATATTTTTGTATACCCATGGGTCAAGCAAATACATTATTATAATTGTAGAACAGCTAAAGTCACATGCAATTCATAACATAATAGCATTTATTTCAATATTATAGATTTTCCTTCATTGCTGATGTAATATTGCAAGCGGTCTTTATTGTAAATCCTAACACACTGATTTACAAAATTTTTCATGCTGAATTTTTTATTTAAATCCTAAAGTATCATACAAAAAATCCAACTTTTCTCCACTTATTCCTCATAACAATAGACAGACAATCGACCATAAGGCAAATTTCACCATGATTTTGCAAGGTACTGTTTCTTACAATGGACATGTGATCAGTTATATGTCTAAAGAGAGATAACTCTAACGTAAATTGTTATATACCATATACAGAAAATATTCCTGAACCCTGCTAATCTGGGTCACGGGTCACGTGTCACTGTGAGTTGCATGTGTAGTCTATTTTTATCTTGGACAATAGTTTATAAATATAGAATCTTGACAATGTAAAGGGAAGATGCTATGTTATATTTATTCATTTGTTTGATTCTGGAATATTGTTGATCATTGATTTAAACAAGAAAAAAGGGAAAAAAGGGGGTGAATTTTACAGTTAAATAAATGTTACATAATAAATGTTATGTTTCGACAGTTTAACCCGTCACGTAATCTGGTGTTTATAAAAAAAAATATAATAATATATTTCTGTATATACTGCAATAATAATTTTGCATAATAATTAAGTTATAACTTCCCTTTCAGATCTTGATTGATAGAATACAATTTATTCACACCTATAATGCATATTTTACATATATCAAGATCATTACTACTCAATATGAATTTAATTTTTTGGAACTCATCCATATCATTAAATGAAGGAACCACTGAACTTATATTAGAAAATAATTCTTTACGACACTCATCCAATTTGGGACATTTTAAAATGAAATGTATTTCATCCTCTGGTTCTATATTACAGAGAGGACATATTCGAATCAATGAACCCAGTAAAAAAGAAGGGGGGGGGGCTTGCAGTCTTTATTAAAAGACAAATATCAACTGGGATAACAATAGTAGATAAAGATAAGTCTATGACGGAGATAATGTAGTTTAAGATGAATGCACTTTTTTTTGGCTTAGAAAGGGGTCTATTTATTTGTTTTTGGTTTTTGTTTTTTTTTGGTTTTTTGGTTTTTTGATATTTCACCATCTAACTCTTCATTTTAAACATTACAAAACAATGGTTTTTTATTCACAACCAATTTAATTCACAATTTGATATATTTTTACTCTAGAAGTGAAACTGCCATGCATTAGAAATGTTTTAAAAAAAAATGTAAAAACAGAAAACAGGTAAATACACACTATAAAATATATAATTTACATAATTTTAAAACTTTTTATATTTTCTCAGCATTTTTTAATTAATCAAGAAGGGTTTGAAGATACCAAAGGGGTGATCAGAATCCGTAATTCGAAGAAGAACAGACAACACAATGGCCAAAAGAAAAAGTACAAAGGGACAAACAACGATCTACAAAGCATACATATAAAACTTAAGAACGAGTAACGTGAACCCCACTAAAAACTAAAAACCGGGGCTGAACTCGGGTGCTCCGGAAGTGTAGGCAGTCCCTGTTTCACTAGTGGCGCCCGTCGTGTTAATCTAGTTACAAACCCGGTGATAAGTCATGATTGAGAAAAATATCAGGAAGTGTTTACGACAGGTGGAACATATCCGTGGTCATCTGTGACACATATATTCCATAACGGTCAACCAAGTCATGGTGGCGACAGTCAAACTTTCGAAATGCTGACTTCAACGTGGCCAAGAGGAATCCTTGGTTCAGTAGCTCCCTTGTTAGCAGCAACATTCTATCAAGGAAATCCTGATACGAACCACAAGCTCTTGAATATCGGGTCAGCTGAGAGATATATACTCCATATGCAGGTGCTGCTGGAATGTTGCTACAAATAAATTCACAATGATGTGGTTTTCCCTAAAAAAAAAGACAATTGACATGTGCAATATAACTATCTATCAAACGACCAGTTTTCCATGCCAATTTTTCGCAACAGGTCGAGATCGTAATGAGTAACAATTTCTACGCGACAATAAAAAAATATATTTTCTGTTTTACTTAATGTAATGTTTAACGCGAGTTTTCTGAGGGAATCTGTTTAACCATTTGCTTAGACCATGGTAAAAAACAATATTTTCTTAGACGAGTTACTTATATTTTGTTAATACTAGAGATAAACTTTTAGAGATATTCCCCAAAACATTGAAGACTTTGTTCAGAACTACAGCCAATCTAGGTAATGTTAGGACGGATGTCATGACTACTGGACTGGCGACGTTCTCTCATTTATATATTTTTCAGACACTACAAACTTCCGTTAGTAAAAACATAAACGAATAAGCATTGGCATTTACTTTCTAAGTTGTTTGTATTTGTATAATGGAAAATTTAATATTTCCCCCCATTGAATGGGCAAAATGTAACAAATGATATCATCTCTCTTGTCGTAAACTTTCGTTCTTAACGGTCGATTTCGAGATGTAATTCAAGGTATGTAGCAGACCGAGCTGCACATTTGAATCTGTAGTTTCCGCCGTTTATTTCAAGCTAAATGGGTTAGATGAGATCGACATACATACGTTACGGCAGTGAATCAGTTTATTGCCATTTCAATCTGTGATTTTCCTTTTCTAGTACGTCACAGTTATAGTATCATACAATCACGAAAATTCGCCACAACCAGATTCCACTGTAATTCCATTCCCTGTCTGTTTCCCATAATTCTTTGCGTTTCATTCAAACGTCCGTACATTACGACAGTGAACCAGTTTATTGCCATTTCAATCTGTGATTAACCTTTTCTAGTCAGTCACATTTATGGTATCATAAAATCAAATATCCCTTCTGCCCAACACTGGAATTATAAATCAATCGGAAATTGGAAAATTGCGTATCGTAATGACATATTAAATTACAGACACGAACCACAAAGATAGCAGTTGATTATACCTTTAGGCCTAGCTGCCGAATTTTGTTAATATACATTTATGAAGCTTCCCATGGCTACATTTATAGGGTTAAAAAGTATATTTGTAAGTAATGAGACGAGAGTTATCCGTTTAGACAGGAATGAATCAGAAAGCAATGAGATTAAATCCATCTGTTACTTTTAGGTTTATGGTGTTTAACGCCACTTTCAACAATATTTCAGTTATATTGTGAAGGTAAGTTTTATTGGTGGAGGAAACAGGAGTACCCGGAGAATACCACTGACCTGTCGCAAGTCACTCACAAACCTAATCACATGTTTTATCGAGGGCACCTCTCCATGAGTGGGATTCGAGCTTACAACTTTAGTGGTGATAGACACTAATTGCACAGGCACTTGTAAATCCAACTACCATACGATCACGACCACGACGGTCCCATCCGTTAGACAGAAAGGGATAAGTCTGCATCTATCCGTTTAGACAGAAGGTGATGAAATAAAATCCATCCGTTTAGACAGAAAAGAATAAGACGAAAGCTATCCGTTTAGACAGAAGGTAATGAGATTAAATCCATTCGCTTAGATAGAACGTTATAAGAGTATACATGTTGGTCCAAGTGGAAAGCAACGATATCAAACATACATACGACGATAAAATACAATTTTAAAGGTTTAGATATAAAATTAAAGAGTTAAATGCTATCTATCTAAAAAAAAATTACGCTCGCCACCATGACTTGGTTAACCGCTACGAAATATCTGTGTCGGAAATAGTGACGGACATGATCCGTTTGTCGTAACCACATTCCGGTCTTTTCCTTATTCATGATTTATCATCGGATTGGCAACAAGATTAACACGACAGGTGCCACTTGTGGAGCAGGATAGTGTTTTTTTCTTTGATTGTGATTACCCCTTTAGTATCTTCAAACTTGTATTATTGACCTGAGATATTTTAGCTATCATGTTAAAGGGATATTAAAGCTCATTTTGGTAATTTTTTTGTATCTCATGAAAATTTGCAATTGGTTCAATAAATGATATTTATGAAACATTAACCCGGTTTTTATCAATGAAACTTTGTAAAAGTGACATAATTCGTTGATAATTCTGTCATATCTTTCGGTTTTCTCGGGATTTTTCCAATAATTGAATTTTTGCTTCCTGGACAAAAATTCATTTCGACCCTTTTAAGTGATATTTTAACGATATTAGGGATTATATGGGCGTGCAAAGTATTTTTGGATTGTTTTTACAATTAAATTGAAAAGAAACAACCTTCGTCACGAGTTGAAAAAATATATGTTAAAACTAGTTTTAATATCCCGTTAAGGCCATTTAGTTTTATTGCTCCCACAGATTTTAATATTATTATATGCTTAGACATCCATTCATGGGGCGAGATACGCAGTAAAGTGGACTGTGACATAAGAATGGCAAATTAATAGTCCCCTGCTCATGCTTGTCAATATTTTCTGTTATTCCATCTCCTTCGTTATTAAAATCGGTACTATTTGTTTTAAAGTAAGCACCCCTTCCTTCATATTTGCCTTGCGCCAGTTTAGATAAACGTACAAATGGTTGATGCATCAAAATACAACAATGCAAAGGCCTTGATATTAATTATCCGTAGGCAAATAAACAAAACTCACAACGCTAACTTGATACTGTATTACACAAGGGAGACAACTCAGACAGAGAGTTAGCTAAAACAAGTCATACCATTTTCGAGTACAATGCCTGTTATGGCGCTACCAATTTTTCTCTTTTTTTTTTTAACTTAAATGTTTGCAGATGCTTCTTACATTCATTTTACAAAAATAATAATATTGACAAACATTGAACAGTATACACATAATATTTCGGTTAGCCGTCACATGGTAGACTTCCCTCGGGCAAATAGGGGATTATTCTGCCCCACACTATAAACACAATATTTCGGTTAGCCGTCACAGGGTAGACTTTCCTCAGGCAAACAGGGGATTATTCTGCCCCACACAAAAAAGTAAATCAAAGACATTTTCAGTAAACGACATAATTATCCTTTAAGAATTTTGGCGTTCTATGTTCTCTTGTTGGTCTAGAGTTCTTGGATGTCAGATCAACAATTTCACTATCGTCTGGTTGAATGACATTGGTTTCACTAGTATCGTTTGTTACAATGTCATTTTCATTTGGCTGTATAGGTGGCTCAGAAATAACTTCCGGAATCTCGGGAGGTACTGGGGGTGAAGATACCTTCTGCGGGGTTCCGTCATCATCAGACCATGCAACATTATCGAATGTCTCATAATTATTGTGAATCATCTTAGTTTGTGAAGGAACCTTGTAGCAATCGCACTGTTTAACACGATATGAAGTACTCCGAAATTGGTTTCCTGTGAATTTTCTAATGTTACACCAAGGATATTCTACCGAAACAACAAGATATCTTGTCTCGTGCGCTTGACTTATTGCGATCGTTGTAGAGGTAAACGAGATCACCAATTTCTAAACATTGAGTCTCTGATCTTGTACCAGTCGGGGCTTTTGATCGTTCACTGTATGCATGATTAGCAGTTCGTAACTCATGCTGCTGCAAAATTAAATTTTGGTCACTGAGAGGAATTTGAAAGTTTGTAAATTGGTCTCATTGTGTCCACATTTCTCTGGATGACAACCCACGATTACGTATGCGAGAATTCAAACGGACAACAGCCAGAGAGAGCGCTAGAGGCGATACACTCCGTGTGCCAGGTTCTTGACGTAAGATTTCATCCTGAACTTCTTGTATGGCCTTTTCTGCCACAGGATTTTTATTCACATTCTTTGCACGACCAATTTCAATCTGAATACGATTTCGTGATAGCATTTCGTCATTTACAAGAGCACTGAATCCAGGTGCGGGATCTGTTCGCACAATAGTAAATGGTCCATTTAGTGGCCTTAACTCAACACAAAGGCGTAGCAAAGCATCTCGCAAAGTTTAATGTCGTTCGTTGTCGATATGCAGTGCTAAAGTGTATGATGTAACATACTCACGGATAACAAGAATAAGCTGTCGTTCTCGCTTGATTACATCTGCAGCAAAAATGGACTCAATTGTGGGCGGTGGATCTCCTGTCGACTGTTCTTTTACGACGTGAGGAATTTTTCGGAGTAATGCACATTGATGACAATTACCAGAAACACCTTCAATAGCTTTATCCATGTAAAGTGCGAAGAAGTATCGGTGAATAACAGTTTTGAACTGGTGACATGATGGGTGATCCAACTTTATGTGAAGTGAAGTAAGGAAGCCATCAAGACCTTGATGGGGCACGACAATACATTCTCTCATAGGTGCTAATGGGTCGTTCCGTTTAACAACTAAAAGTCCATCTTTTCCGATGGCTGTAACATTTAGGTACCTTTTGACGTCCTTAATGTTTGTTAACCGTTTTGAGGGGCGTGTCCCCTGTTTTAGGTGAGCATGCGTGCGTCTAAAGTCTGAGCATTCGGACTGAATTGCCAACCAGGCAGATCTGCTAGTAAAAGGGAGTTTCAATGTACCATCGAGAATGTCTTTAACAGAGGCCTGTCGAACAACTGAATCTTCTGTATCTTGAACAAATGTGCATATTTGACATGTTGAATCATCACACTCTTGAGCATTACGACTTGCAAAGTCTTCTGGGAGAATAGAGGAACCGGCAACATGACGAATGGACACCTGATATCGACTCGCTATTGACAGAAATGTTGAAACCCTAGGGCTTGCCGAAAATTCCCCACGGCAAAGCTTCTCGAACGCTTGAACACAAGGCTTGCTGTCTGTTAGAATGCAAGTGTTAGTCTTTGACTGAATAATGTATGGACTGAAGTGTTTGATGGCGGTTGCAATGGAAAGTGCTTCGATTTCGCAAGGTAGCCAAGTAAACTGTCGTTTTCTTAATTTTGCACTGAAGAAGCCTGCTAATTTGATTTTGTCGTTCCTTGAGACGTACAGTGTTGCACCAAGTCCATGTTTCTTAACAGCACCATCCGTAACAATCGAAAGTTAATCGTCGGGTTTAGGAAGTATGATTGATCGGTTGGTTGATAGCGCCTTTTGTGCGCTTGAAAATGAGTCTATGAGTTCATCTGACCATGAAATTATGTCTTTAGAGTCCCGACCAGCAACAACGTCGTCTAAAGGGCCAAGTAAGGTGGCACAATTCGGAATCACCCGAGCCAGTACTTTGTATGCACCAATAAAAGATCTCAATCCCAATACATTCAATGGTTTTGGGCAAACAGATAAAGCTGACACGCGGTGTGGACTAGCGTGGATACTACATAAGTGCCATATCCAACCAAGTATAGTAGTTTGACGAGGTGCAATAACAGTTTTTGAAGCAGATAAGTTCAAATTACACTTTTGGAGTGCTTGTAATAGTCTTTCCCACGAATGAAGTAATTCATCTGGTGTGTCGCCCCCACAATACAAATCGTCCGCTATTTTACAAACAACACCCTCTTCCACTAAATCGCACAACACGCGACACATCAACTCCTCCAAGGCTGTTTCCGACCCAGGCACTCCCATCGCTGAACGGGCATACACACGTACCCCACGGAATGGAGTTACAACTCCGCAATACTTCATGGACTCCTTCGAGAGTGGAATCTGGTAAAACGATTTTGTGAGATCAGTAGCGATCAAATATTTCCATTGAGCAATATGTCTTAATGTTGAATCGACATCAGGCATCAACGAAGGTTGAGGTTTGCTGTAACGGCCTACATCTGCAAAAGCAGTCACTAATCCAAATCCCCCATTTGGTTTTTTCACAAGAAAAGACGGATTTAAGTATTCTACTGAAATCCCAAACGTCCTCAGGGCGTTTGAAGACACCTAACTGTTCAAGATCGTCAAATTTCTGTTGTAGTTCAACAAGCTGATTCCGCGAAAACTACGGAACACGACCTTTCCGTTGTGGCGGTAAAACTGGTCCCATATTAACTTTTGCCTGAAATGGACCAACGGCGCCATTGTAACCACTAAAATTTGGATTAAAAACTTCGTCGTAAGTGTCTAGTGTTTGTCTGAATTTAGATTTCATTTCGGAAGACAACAAATCGTCAGGATCAATGTTTTACTGATTCAGAGTATTTAATTGCACTTGATTTGCTTTTGCTTGAGGGTTTTGTGGAAAGTTCCTTTACTTCATTTTCAAACTCTGGAACAAATGTTGATCTTATTTGGCAAAAATGTTCATTACGTTTCAATATTTGTGGTTCTGATGATAAGTTGGGTATGCGTATTTTACCGGAAACGCTAGCAATAAGGTCCGGTGCCGGCCATGGGTCTACTTGACTTGGAGAGTTTGTTACGGTTTCACTTCTTTGAAGATCTGTTCGAGGTTCTATTGCAAAAATGTCGTTACACGCACACATCTCTGATGGCAGTAACATTTCGATGAAATCACCTGGCCAAATTGTCGTCGTTTCAGTTGGTGCACGCAATATATGAGCTCGACGCACAGAATGATCATCAGATGACTTTTGTTTTGAATCGTACGTTTAAATGATGTTCTGATCAATAATTACTTGTCGCCTAGCAGGACGAACAGCAATGTCATTTCTTTCCATAAAAGGTATACCGGCTAAAATATCTACATCGAGTGTTTCAACAACTAGCCCTTCAAAATGTAAATCCCGTCCATCCAGTGAAAACGCTATATGCACTTCTCCAACTACTTTGAGGGGCGACGAACCGTCAGCTTGGTGTGAGGACTGAGAGCTTGTAGTTATGTTGACCCCCATACGTTTTGCAGTTGATGCACGGATCATATTTTCAGTTGCTCCACTATCTATTGTTAATCGGGCGTTGAAATGTGAATAGAAAACATCTAAATATGGAGACTGGCGGATCTGAACTCTGCTAACAATAGTTGATAGAGTGTGATGCGGAGGTTTCCGTGTCTTCAGTGTCGTCATCAGAATCGTTGAAAATTCCTGCGATTTGTCGAGCCTTTACCATATACTTTCGGTCACTACTTGGCAAGAAAGTACACTTGCTAAGGAAATGAGTATTTGGAGTCCGGCTTCATTGCACAAAGGACATGACTTCATTGTACGGGTGTTATTAAATCGAGTTTTATCTTCATACCCAAACTTTGACTTGGGTTTGAACCCCATAGATGCAGTCGTACGCATGGCTTTGACATCCTCACTGGTTTTAATTTCATCGAGAAGTGACTCCAATGCTTGCGAAATTTCAGGTTTTATCGATGCAAGGGTGCGAGATCTTAGCTTCGTTCCATATCTTTGTTTCACCAGTTTAGGAAGTTCTTAACCAAGTATGGACTATAACATTTTCAAGAGTAGGTGTTAACTCTTCATCTTCCGGAATTACTTCACCATTGTGTGTAATACCTGAATCTCGACGGAGCAAGTTGTCCTCCACAAAAGCCATGAGTCGCTGATAAAGATCTTCTGGTCTTTCGTCTGGTTCAAAACCGATGCATGAAAAATCAATAAAATGACCTCCGGTTGACTGAAAGCCATAATGAAGGCGAATAGTCTGCCATATATTTTCAATTGAGGTTGAATTTTTTACGATTGTGTTACGAGATATGACAGGGCAATAGTTCGCTATCTGACCTAACATAAGCTCAAGCATGTTGACTTTCTGTTGTCGGGTACGCCGGTTTGCTTCGGCGACATCTTCCCCATCATCTAAAAACCCACGGTTTGGCGAATTTCTTGATTTCTTTTCCCAGTTAACACCATCGACCAAAAAAGGTGCGAAATTTTTATCTAATGACAAAGTGTAAAGTAAATTTTGTCTCCAATTTTCAAACGAGTTTACTGTCTCAATTTTGCTCAAGCACCACTGTTTAGGTGCTCTGTGTGTACTCGCCATTATTGTAAGAGTTAATGTTTATATTAGAACTTCATTGATTGTACCACAGTAAATATTATATTTACGGATTGACGCAGACTGTTTTTGTCAAAACCTTTGTACTCCGGAAATTACTAGTCTTCAAGAAGGCGTAAATTCTGAATCTGCTGCCACCACGGCAGTTTAGATAAACGTACAAATGGTTGATGCATCAAAATACAACAATGCAAAGGCCTTGATATTAATTATCCGTAGGCAAATAAACAAAACTCACAACGCTAACTTGATACTGTATTACACAAGGGAGACAACTCAGACAGAGAGTTAGCTAAAACAAGTCATACCATTTTCGAGTACAATGCCTGTTATGGCGTTGAGACAATAAAAAGGCATACTTCCAATAAACGTTAGAGAATACCGAAGAGACAATCACAAATAGACACCCCAGAGAAACTGACAACATAGGGTACACAAGACGAAGAAAAACGAAACAAAAACACAACACAATATGTGTTGGATACGAATATGCGCCAGGAAACAAAAATAACGTAAATAAGATATTAGCCTTCATCGTTTTCATGCGAAATCGTACGAACGGACATCACAACACGGAACTCAGAACGTAGAAACACATGATAGGACAGCACAAACAAAAAATTATTGCACACGACGCATTCCTGAAATAACATAATCTTCATCAAGTACGGACAAAGTAAACGGATTTGTACACGTATATATACATTTGTACATTGTCTTAATAATGAAATGCAACGGCACAAATTATAATAATCACGTTTTCATCTATTCTAATACTATTGTGTACGATTATCGTTAGGATTTTCAATTTATTAAACCTCTTATCGAAAATGTAAAAAGACATATTCCATTTTCATTTGTAATAGAATTACAATTTCATTATAACACTTTTTCTCAAAATGAGATAAGGGAGTTAACACCTTATATTTTATCTCAATACATCAAGAAGATTCAAAATTTAATTTGGCTGAAATATCGTAATTGATTTTATATATACTGAACGGGTTGTTTCATTAAATAAATCCCAGTGGGTACAAAATGTCTGTCGAGGTGTTCTCATTTTCTTACAATCTGAGACCATTTAGTAGTAAAATCGTAGATATCTAAATTAGTACGAACGAACTCCACATTTCTGGAATAACGTTCATCAGGTACCCTTAAAGTCAAAGATTGAAAAGTACGCTTAAAGTTAAAGATTGAAAAGTACGCTTAAAGTCAAAGATTGAAAAGTACGCTTAAAGTTAAAGATTGAAAAGTACGCTTAAAGATAAAGATTGAACAGTACGCTAAAAGTAAAAAGATTGAAAATTAGGCTTAAAGTCAAAAAATTTAACAATACACTTAAAGTCAAAAGATTGAAAAGCACGCTTAAAGTCAAAAGACTGAAAAGTACGCTTAAAGTCAAAAGATTGAAAAGTACGCTTAAAGTCAAAAGATTAAAAAGTACGCTTAAAGTCAAAAGATTGAAAAGTACGCTTAAAGTCAAAAGATTGAAAACCAAATAAGAACAGAGGTAAAATTACATCATCTACACAGTATAAACTCTGAAAAAATGAGCTTCAATCGCAAAAACGAAAGAAAGAGTCATAATTTAGATAATATATAGGTCAAGTACTCATATCTGTTTTGACAGCAAAGCTCTCTCCACAGAGATATCTTAATCTAAAAGCTAATAATTTAATTTGATTTGAATACTGCATTCTGATTGGCTAATCCGCCTGGAGAAAATTTTGGCTATACTAGATAACCTGGGTTGGTATTGTGACGTCACCAACGTGTTCATCCGCCAACGACAAATTCAAATAGTCACATGAAATAATCGTAAATAAAATCAAGGATTCATTACATTTTGTTGTGAAAATTGAATTATAAGGAATATTTGAAATTGTTGAACAGGTTATACTTGTATAACCTGGTTTGGGTCAGTTTACGTTTTTCATAAAACGCTTCGCGGTTTATTAAGCGTAAACTGACCCAACCCAGGTTATATCGTATAACCTGTTCAACAATTTCAAATATTTCTTAAATGTAATGTTTGGGCCCATAATCTTAGTTTAGCCCCGCCACTTTTTTTTAATATCAAAGTACCTGTGTCAAACCAAAAAAGTGGGAAGTCATGTGTATGTGTTTTAGGGGTATGAATTCTGATATTTACGTAATTCAGGAGTATTTGTATAGAGTCATGTCATGTACATATATTTATTATTAAGATTTCCTTCACACATATTTTCTTCATCCCGTGGTATCAGCCATTTTGATAATGACATAACTTGACTAAGGTCTGTCAAATGCTGATAATATTTTATACGAAGCATATATATATTACAAAGAACTTGCATTAGTTCGTAAATGGACAATATCGGTACATTATGTGGTTTTGTATTAAAATGGGACTTAGTAAATTGTTAGTTGTTTATAGCATAACACGAGCAATTGTTGTTATCTAAACAAATGTAAAAATAGAATTCCATGCGCATGACGTGTTTCTGGAATAACCATAATCACGTGCGTTCAAAACCAAATGACTTAAAAGTCCTTAAAAAAAATAATAAAAAATTACAAGGGTATATAAGCAGGGTAGCCAATACCTGCTACATTAACCTATACCTTAGGGAATAAAAGAATGACTGAAGATGCGTGAAATGTAATCGGAAGACAACAGCGTAGAAAACAGTGATTAAATGAAGGAAAAGTCAATAAGAGACAATATACAAATCACGTAGCTCACAAGCATTATGTATTAAGACAATTTGAGAACATAAATCAGAGATGACATCGGCAGCACACAGAGGTAGAAATAAACGACAACACATAAAACACGTAGCATAATAATATAAATTAGAGACAACGAGGTAGATACTAGCGAACGTTAAGTATTTAACATCAGAATGCATCATTAATTACACTCGAAACTAAAATAGAACATCGTTAACACATAAAGATAGATAAAACCAACTTTAAGTACTTGGATTGGAGACATTTATCCACAAAAGTAGAAGATAACGAACTCCAGAGACAACAAAATGAAATAAAACACAATTCAGAGAAAGCAACGGTACAAACAACGGTAACATAAAACTAATTTTGAATACATATACCAGAGTCTGGTAGCAATCAAAACTGAGGCAAACCGACCTTTGAGTATATAAATCAAAGAACAACAACGGTATATCAGAAAAAAAAGAGAATAAAATGTACTTAATAGTACATATCTAGATCTGTAGATGATCAGAAATAACAATGATAACACAGAAAGTTACATAGAACCAACTCTTGAATACTTGGGTGGGAGAAGATAAACAACAACTGTAATATATAACGAACTTTGAGTACTTCATTCAGAGACAAGATAAAAGTCGAGAAAATAATATGGAGACAAGAACGGCATACACAACGGTAGCATGAAAAATAAAATAAAGCGCAAATGAGGGAATTCAATTCAGAAAGAAAAACGGTCCACATAACGGAAAAATAAAACGAAATGTGAATACATATATCGGAGACAACACCGGTAGCACACAAAGAAACAAATAACATGTAATTAGTCAACACAGTTCAGAGATTAGAACGGTACACACAACGGCAAAATAAAATGAATGTAGAGTATATCTATCAGAAGCAATATTGATAGGACAACAAAGATGAAATAACACGATCAGATTAGAAGAGGTGTACTCGATGCCACAACTTTATGTAATTAAGTGTCTCCGTGATATGCTGTGGGTAGGTGATTTACAGTTTCTTCCTATTTCATAAATCTGTAATGAGAAACCCATACAAATGTATAGCATTCGAAGTTTGTAAATAAAGAATATTTAAAAAGTCGACCTTAGAATGCATACCAAATATCGGTAATATGCATATGTCTGCTATGAAGTGAAAAGAGCACATAAATGCGCATAAGACATGCACTCGGTACACTGTTCGTCATTCAACATGTCAGTCATTCTAGATTGGCATGTCCCAAAGGAAATGTACCAAATGAATACAAGCATCTTTATTGGTACCTAGAGACAATGCGATCCAAATGATTAATCTTATGGAATCATAATTGATATTTGATAAACTGATATACACTTGAAATGTACAGTTACTATATAATTTAGTTATTATTAAGACTAAGATTCGTCTCCCTCGGGCAAAGGTAACCTCGGCCGACTTTTGTTCTCCTGTGTGGAACATTTTAATGCGGTGATCTCATATATACTGTAAAATAATTTGTCCTTCTAATCACTTGCCTTTGAGCATATCTGATCTGGTGAAGGTTATTTCAGAGAATTGGCTAACGTACTATATTACGATTTTATAACCATCACTGGGTCAATACCTCTGCTGGCAGACTAATAATACACTAGGGTGTCATTCGCCCCGTAGTCATTGTTTGGCACTATCATCGTTTATAAAGATACATTTACAAATGTACGGTTAAACCTAAATTAAGAGGTCACCTTTGGGACCAGGAGAAAGTGGCCTTATAAGACAGGTGACCTCTTAAAAGAGGCTCAATTCACATGAAATATTATATGACAGGACAAGAAAAAGATGACCTTTTGATACAGGTGACTGCTTAATAGAGGTGACCGCATGAACAGGTTTGACTGTATGTTTATTGTTATTGAAATTTACAATTACAATCTTGAATACAGTGATAAAATGAAAAAAAAAATTATAATAATACCACACTGTTGGAACAATTCCAAAATCACAGAAGGAGGAAAACTCGATACTCCTTACATAGAAATACATGACCGCCCACTTTCTTGGCTTGGTACAACAGGCACTTCAATAAAAGTCGCAGGGTTAAACTAGTTTTATGGGCGCAAACATCACATCTTAATAAAATTATTTTATAAAGCTAAAATTCATCTTCCTGATGAGGGCCCGGGTGGCTCAATGAGTTAGGTAGTTGGAATACCTACCACTCATACAAGCCTATCACCAATACGGCGTGGGTTCGCGCCCAGCTTTGTAAATTACAAAAAAGGGTACACTCGACTCGCAGCCGCAAGTGATAAAGTTTAACAGTTGCTTGCCCATGGTCGGCGGTTCTCTCCGGGTACTCCGGCTTCTTCCACCACTAAAACTGGTCACCATGATATAGCTGAAAAATTTATGAAAGTGGCGCTAAACACCAAAAATCAATCAATCATCTTCCCGAGGAATAGGTAACATTAAAAAGGTTTGGCTATACTATGTAAGTCTTGTTTGTCCCTGCCAATAGACTTTTTAATTATTTGATTACGCAATCCTTTGACCATGAGCGTATCCACATACCTACTTGCGTATGATATTAGATATATCTAAGGTTTTCTGAGGTAGTCAAGATCATAAAACGCAAAGGTAAATTATCAATGGAAGAGACTATTAACTATAGAAATAAATATTAACAGTGACTAATTTAATCGAAAAACAACAACATATAGTAAAATTAAAATCGTTCTTGATTTATGTCTTAAAAAACAGACGTTCAAATTGGTTCACTAATTTGTTGTGAAGATACACATCGGAAACATACGCAAATTGGTTTCGCATTTCGATATATCAATCTCGGAAGTAGTAGGAATGTTAAAAATGTTAATGCATCCATATAATTGGACGGAAGCAATCGAATTAAAATTTAGTTACACATATGATCTGTTTACACGAGATCGAATTTGATAAATAATTAAAATTGTTTTTCAAATCATGTAAAATTCCCGTTTGTATTCTGTTATCAGTTAAAAGAAAAATTGATACAAAGATACAAAAGGCGCAATCAGAAGCCACACATCGAAGAAGAACAGACAATACAATGACTAAAAGAAAAAAGACAAACAATGATCTACAAAATAATACACAGAAAACTAAAGAACCCACTAAAACAGGAGTTGAATTCATGTGCTCCGGAATGGTAGGCAGTTCCTGCTTCACTAGGGACACCCGTCGTGTTTCTCTAGCTATCAAACCATGTTGAATTCCAGTTTGTAGTGTGCTTTCAATTATTAGACGACATCTCATGATTGCAATATAATAATAATAAAAAAAAATAATAACAAGAAGAATATGTCTACACGGCACATTGTTTTCGTTTCCAACTACTGTTAAGCTAAAATATATATTATTTGACATTTAAATCTTTTCATTATGAGCGTACCTGTTGAGGGTTATTCATGAAAAATTTAGTGCTCACTAATTTAGATATCTACGATTGCACCAACTAAGGGAAGCTACAATTATTGTAGTACCTACCGACATCATGCAGTGCCGGATTTAGGACAAATGAGGCCATGTGCTAGTTAAGTTATGAGGCTCCTTACTCAGGCCCTGGAGATGGTACACTCCCATAGACTATCAACTCTATCATTATGTCTGGAATCGCTCCGAAAAAGAAGGTCGTTAAATTTAAAAATGCACCACATAAGCAAGCATCCATCGTAAGAAATATTTTTTGGCAGGAAGATGCCCCCCCCCCCCCGCTTGGCTAACGGGTCCCTATGCTTAAGCACACATAAGCACAATGCCTCCGACACCTATGCATACCACCTAAATACTTGTATTTCTATTAATTATGCTATCCCACAAGTGTAAAACGAAGGTGACACACTTGGAATTGAACCAAGGCCTTCTAGTGGTTAAGTTGAAGTCATCACTTTGTACGCAAAGTTTTATTGTCCATGAATTAGTTAACCGTTGAGAAGTATCTGTGTTACAAATGACCACGGATATATTCAGCTTGTCATAATCACAATCCTCTCCTTTCCTCATTCATGACTTGTCACCGGCTTTGTAACAAGAGTAACACATTCGAGCAGGAACTAATCGCCCTTCCAGAGCACCTGAGCTCATCCCGGTTGTTAGTGGTGTTCGTGCACCTCGATCTTTAATATTCTGTGTAGTGTTCTGTATATCATTGTTTGTTCCTTCTGCCCTTGTCTGTGTTTCTCCGACTTCTGATTAAACCTTTGGTATCTTCATTCAAACTTTTCTCCCTTTTGTTCTATCTAGCATCAAGATTTCAATATGGAATATTTTCCATTAATATTAGGTGTACGTAGCACAGCAAGGAAGACATGCCAAAATTTACAGCTTCTGATTACGTCTTTAATTCGGTATCTTTAAACTTTTCTCTATTTTCAATCTAACATCATAATTTCAATATGGAATATTTTTCCATTAATATTAGGTTTATGTACAATAGCAATGAAGACATGCCAAAGACATAACAATCGATTCGTATCATTTTGTCTATAAGTTTTTTAGTGACGTAGACGTAGGACATCTTATTAAATAAAACTTGTAATTGGACTTAATTGAAGGTGGGTTTTATGGTCGTTTGACTTATGATAATCAAAACTCTTCTATTAGTGGGAAGATTGGTAGATTCATTAATGGCCACAGATATAAATATCCGTAATTATAGACCACGTTAGCTTCAAATTGTAACAGAATGGCAATCATTTGATGATATCTTGATTACTGTTTATTGTACAATATATTACTTGTGTTTTGTATATAATACTTTGAGTGTAGTTCGTTCACTACTACTGGAATCTTGACTGAGAGTATAGCAACGATGATTTTCAATAGACAATACCGTTACAAAAACCACAAGTTGAAAAGCACCAGTTTTGAGGATCAAGTGAAACGTATTAAGCCCTGGACAAGGTAAGATATTTACATATTTTCTTTTTTCTGTCTGAGATTTGGAGAGAGTTATAATAATTATTTAATTGATTAATCAATTACTCTGAATTACAGAATCCATTAGAAAATTGTTTGTGCCTGTCTTTGAGAGTTTTTGTAATTTTCTAATTATTCTGAATTAGAAAACCCATTATTCTAATTTACAAAATCTATTTGCACAAATATGAAGGTGCATCATATATGCTATTTGAATCTGACATACCTTTTGTTTATTTTGAGAGACTGTATGTACTTAGTTATCACTATTTTCTTCTAGTATCATAATACTATAGCTTTATTTCATATGATGGTTGTGTTGATTTTCATTACAAACCGGCATATTTATATAATAATGTGGTCTGGACAAGACCACATTAATATAATTTTTATACTGAGTGTCCAGGTAATATGCCAAAATATTACAGTACCAAATATCACTACAGAAACTTGCACGAAGTATATTTTTAATATATTTAGTAGTTTGTAACATTTTTGCATATTTCAAAATGTATTCTATTTATTGTATTCCACTTGACCATACACAATCGGTATCAAAAACTGTCCTAGTATTCTCAATTTTCAAATATTGTAATACTGAGATAATCTTCAATAACCATTTGACAATACAATCACTACAAATACATCACTATTTTTTTTTATTCGTATTGATATAACTACAATGGTGTACAACGCGATTTTCATGGAAGGTGATGTTCGTAATATAATGGACGAGTGTTATTTGTGAGACAGAAACTGTCTACACTTCCGGAACACACGAGTTCACCCTCCATTCACGTTACTGAATCCTTAGTAGTTTCTGTGTGGTGTTTTGTATTCTATTGTTTCTCTGTTCCTTTTCTTTTGGCCATTGTATTGTCTATCTTTCTTCGATTTATGGCTTTTGATTTCCCCTTTGGTATCTTCAAACTTTTCTTAAAGACATAATACCAGGAAACATATTTAGTGAAATAACACATTTTGGAGTGTTACAAATTGTGTTGAAGTTCTAGACAAACTTCTTCCCTTGTTTTTAAGTTTAATTCGGTTGAATTTCTAGACAAGTTTCGTTCCCGTGATAGTAAGTTTAATTCGGTGGACAGTTACCAATTTGCCACCTTGTATATCACCCTACCATATCACATCATCAATGACGAATTTTCATATCCAAAGATAAGCTCATTATTTAAATCATGCTGTGGTAACATACATGTATGACGTAGCGACTCTATATATTATAGAGATGTTAAAAGAAATAAATACTATAATTGTTCTTGTGAGTTCATGATTTATACAATCAAATTGTCTCTACACAACGTTTTTGTTCGTTTTGACAGTGTAGTAGATTCTCAAAATTGTTGGAATTCCAATGGGAATGAATTGTGCTCACCTCGTTTTTTTTATTTGTTTTTATACCGTTATGCATCTCACCGTATGGCCAAACTCCTAAAAGACCCATTGAAGCACACACTAATAATTTTACTTATCAATCATTATAGATACTTAGATAATATTTAACCCAAAACAATCTTTGAACGGCGGATTCTGTTTTCGTAGATAGTGGAATTTCATGTATGCTATAAAGATATTGCATGTACATACTGTAAATTCAGAAATTATTGCGATGTTTTTATTATTGCGAAAAATGCGACTGATGTGAAGTCGCAATAATTAAACCTCGCATTTCAGAATCATGAGTATCCATTTCTACTGGAGGACTTCATGCTTCGCAATAATAAAAATCGCAATCTGTGAAAATTTTCGAAGGTCGCGATAATAAATGAACGCATTAATTTCCGAATTTACAGTACACTGTTGTAAATATATACATGTATCTGTTCAAAAACTGTATTTCATATTCATGGTGTATTGGTTATGGCTTGGTTTATGGTGTTTTGCGCCACTTTGAACAATATTTCAGGTATATCGTTACACCGCGGTCATTGGTTATGTAATGAACAAAGATAAAAAGGTCAAATCTGGCACAATCTATCTTGTGAAGTCATTGAACAATACGAGTCTTTAAGGCTATCACTTAGCAACTAGAGTTGACATTGTGGGACATGCTTTATTTGCAGCAAATATAGACACTATGTTGGTTGAATTAGTAGTTACAATTAGCAGTTAATTTCATTCGTTTCAGTATCTGTTATATATGCATTGTATATCTATTTTATATTCAATATTTGATTCCAACTATTTGATGACATATTTATTCTGGTCTCCAAAGAAAACCATATTATTCAGATGTGAATGTAATCATTGTCCTAACAGTTATACTCTTTAACACATATTCGAACGTCACCTAACAACGAGCATTCACTGACACTGTTATTGAACTGCTCATTTTTATTTTGTCATTCATTTGTGTATGTAGTATCATTATAAGTGAAAGCGAATCTGTGCAGGTTTTCCATTGTGTTTTTATTTCGGTATTTCTGTTACATATCTAATTATCAAGGGGAGAGGATTAGGATCAGATTAACCGGTTATTCCTCATTACATTTGTTTTGCGTATTTCAAGCCGTATGTCGTTACCCTTTTGTGTTCAATTATGTGTGGTGAAAGGCGTTTATTATTCGGTTTGTTGATATTGGTGGAATTGTTGACCATCACTGTATAAATATTCTTTTTTTATTGAAAAATAAACACATTCGCCTCTGTAGATGATAATAATTTCTTTTGTTATTGAAATCAAGATCAATAACCACACAGCATATATAGTAAAACCTGTATTAAGAGGTCACATGTGAACAAAGCAAAAGTGGTCTTTTAAGACAGATGACCTCTTAAAAGACATTCAGTTCATATGAACATTTCTATGACAGGACAAGAAAAATATGACCTTTTGATACAGGTGGATGCTTAACAGAGGTGACCTCATGGGCAAGTTTGCATGAATACAAATATAATATGTTTGTTTTATAGCAGTCTTGCATGACAAAATATTGTGCTTGATTCACTCATATTGTTTGTCGTAGTGCGTGAAGATCCGAATCGTAAAATAGATCGCTGCGCGATTAATAACATGATCTCATTTGTTTTAAATGATTTTGGTAGGAGATTTTGTCTCTCCAAAGCCAAAACCTGAATGTTCCACTCCATATGTCGTGAACCTATTTTATGTTCAATGATTTCTGATGAGAAATGGTACGATCTATTGATGTTGGTGGAATTGTTGATTATTGTTGTTTAAAGTTTCTAATCGTAATTCATAATAGTTTCCGATTTCACTTTAAGCAATTCATTATTCCGCTAAACAATCTTTTTTTTTTTTTTTTGGTTTGAAGTTCACCATTACATTATTCAGTTACTCTCATTATCTAATACAATGCCGTCTTTCCCCGAGTGAGCACAGTGGAACATGAACAGCGGTGTAGCATTTTTCACACAAGTGGAAACTATCCCTATTTTCATTTTGATCAAATGTAAGGACCTATTTCAATTCGTTAAATTAAAAGGTAAATGACCTCATTAAAAAGCAAATTAAAAGGTAAATGACCTCATTCAAAAGCAAATTAAAAGGTAAATGACCTCATTCAAAAGCAAATTAAACGGAAAACTTGTCATTCCTTAGGACAATTTTCATTTTCAAGTCAAATCATTTATGACATTTATAAACGTTAAAACTTTGAAGTCAATTAAATTGGTACGTTTGATTAGAAAGTTACCCGTGTGGGACTTTGCAATCAATTTCTTCAATTAACGTTCGAACTTTAATGCGTTTGATTGTTGCCTTGCTTTCCCCGTCAGGCGTAATATTTGGTATTAGGTCATACCAAAAATATGAAAACTGTGAGAAATAAAGCGTGTTGCCCATGTCTGTGTAGGTTTTTTTTTTCATTACTGATATTTGTCCACAATAAAAACGTTGACCAGGTACGCTCAAATTCAAAATACCGGAAAGCCACCTATTTCAAAAGTTCCCAAACCAAGACAGACAACATCGACCAAGGTCACCGTTGCCTGAGGGAGGAGCACCTTTGTGTGAATGATAATTACATTATTTAGGAACTGTAAATTTCAATAATATATATATCTGCTAATCAAATCTTAGTTCTCCCTTTGTGATTTATTTAATATAAATAATCTAATTCTCTTTTTATATAATAAATGATATAGGTGTAATATTTATGTGTTAACTGGGTTAGCTATGTAGTCATGGATAAAGTTATTGCAGCTTTTTGAGTTTGAAGATACCAAAAGTATAACCAAAATTCGTAAGCCGAAGGACAGACAATGAAATAGCTAAAAGTAAAACAAAAAGGACAAACAATGATCTACAAAACACTGCCCAGTAAACGAGAGACCGAGCAACGCGATCCACAATAAAAACCGGGGGTGAACTCAGTTGCTCTGGGATTTGTATATTTTGTACATTACACGATTGATTTTCTTATGATTACAAAAACGAATCTATATCTTTAAACAGAAAGTAATGTCGGTTAACAGTTAATGTTCTACTGTTTCGTGTATTTTGTATAAATGAAGGGAGCCAAGTAAATGATGAATGGTAAACACACACGCAATAGACAGATTCTGACAAACGTTTGGATTAATTATGTAACTATACTGTTATAAAGTGAAAAAAAGATACACATTAGACATATACATATCACATAGCGCAATTTATACTCTACATTTGTCCATTTATATGCGACGCGTCAATGATATTTATCAATTCGTTTGTTACGAAAAAAGATTTATGTTTAACATTTATTAGAAGAATTCTACCATCGAAAATAAAATATTGTTATCTTCTGCATACAATAGCATAGCAAAATGTAAAATGCTATATAACCTTTGATGAAATATGTTATGTTGCTGAATCAAGGTTGAACATGGGACTACTATTGCTTTGCAAACTACACTACACAAGCAAAGATAGGGGGAAACCTATACAGAAATCACATAGTATAGGACCACCATCTTGAATTGGTTAATTTCATCAAATATTATCGTAAGTAACGTAATGGAGTAACACAGATGTCAACCTCCTCATCCATAGGTGACCAATGTCATGTTTAGTAGATGCTGTTTAGACAATTTGACTTTCCAGTCTTTAAACTATAAATGTATCCGAGGGCCCGGGTGGCTCAATGAGTTAGGTAGTTGGATTACCTAACGACTCATGCAAGCCAATTACCAATGCGGCGTGGGTTCGCGCCCGACTTTGTAAATTACAAAAAAGATACACTCGACTCGCAGCCAAAAACTTACCAGTGGTTTGCCTATGGTCGGTGGTTCTCTCCGGGTACTGAGGCTTCTTCCACCACTAAAACTGGTCCCCATGATATAGCTGAAATATTGCTGAAATTGGCGTTAAACACAATAAATCTAATCATCAATCTATAAATGTATCCGAAGAAAATAATTCCACATACGAGTCGTGCGGGCTACCTTGTATATCTATTCATAACATTTATGTGGTTCCTTCTTCTCTTTTGTGCCTTTGAATATTATGACTTTACGGCGAGTACATGAAAAAGTAATACAATAGGAAATTATAGGTTGGCGTTTGGTCTTTCTCGTTTGCCTTAGTGCTTATGTATGTTGTATGATTGTGTATTAGCTTCATAATGTCATTTAACTTTGTTCCACTGTTGTGTTCGTGTTGTTCGATCTTTAATTTTCTGTGTTAAGCTTTGTTCTATTATTCTTTTTCTTTTGGCCATTGTATTGTCTCTCCTTCGAAATAAGACTTCCGATTACCCCTTTGGTATCCTCAAATGTTTCCCATTTTTTATATGTATGTTTTGTAGATCGTTGTTTGTCCTTTTTCATTTGGCTATTGTATTGTCTGTTCTTATTCGACTTAAGATTTCCGATTACCCCTTTGGTATCCTCAAGCGTTTCTTATGATGTCAAGAAGGAAAAAAATACCTACATACGTCATTGGTCATACTACGTGAAGAGTAGATAAACATTACAATTCTTGTGACAATACGTAGGCATTCATTGAACAATATTGTGACACATCAATTTTATTTGATGGTGAATCATGACGTATTGGCTTCTATATATATCCGATATACTATGTATTTTTAGATATAATGTAGTAAGTAATGGCCACCAATGACTAAGGCGCGACTTTTTTTTAGTAACAGAATTTGATTAAATATCGTAATTATATTATAAAAAACGTGCAGAGCATTGAGAATTCAGATACATTAATTTGATGATTTTAGTGCGCGGTAATGAATTACTTAAAAATGTCTTATGTCAGCACATGTATAATTTAAATGACATTTGAAACCAAAATTAAATCCCAAGACAAACACGAGATCCCCGAAGCAGATCTCGCGAGACCGTAAGCATCAAAAATGCCTTTGTGAAAATCGACTCACTATTTTTATTTGAGTTCACCCCCAGTTTAGTGGGGTTCATGATGCTCAATCTTTATCTTTGTGTCGTGTATGTCGTTCATTGTTTCAGTTCTTCCCTTTCTCCGGGCCATTAGATACGTATTATCTGATTTTCTTCCATTCACGGCTTCTGAATACCTCATTGGATTGGGTTCTCCAATCGTATCCTACACAAATATCATCCCACTGTAGACCTTAGATATCCATAAGTAGCAACACAAATATAGAAATTTGTCGAACAATCTTTCTATGTTTTTGTAACTTTTCTGTTGGCCATTATAATGCCTATCCTCAGATTTACGGTGGTTTCTGTGTACCTGTGTTTTGTTGTCTTCAAACGTTTTTTTTTAAAACAAATACCATCCTACTATAGACCTTAGATATCCATAAATAGCATAAATATACATAGAGATTTGCCATTGTATTTCCTGACCTCAGATTTACGGTGGTTTCTGGATTCCTGTTTTTTTGTTGCCTTCAAACGTTTCCTACACAAATACCATTCTACTGTAAACTTTAGATATCCATAAATAGAAAACAATTTGTTTACAAAAAAAATGATATTCACTCGGCCTACGCATAATATTCCCTAAAAGATTTAAATATAGATTTTGATTTCTTTCCTGTCTACAAAAAGATACGTGACTTGTCAATTTACATTATTCTGAGAGCAGGTTATTAATCTTGAACCGCCTAATATCTGAGTTGCCATTCTCTACGAGATGCGTGGAAATTGTAATAGAATGTCAACCTTTAATTTGACACTTTATTAAATAGATATAGTAAGTCCCTATTGTTTTCTTAAGCCATTCAATGAGTAATTGCATTAAGCTCTGACATCTACATGCATGCAACGTTAGTGATAAAATGAAAAACTATGAATGTTAGTAAAGTCGACAGATATGTAGAATAAGCAATAAATAACTAAGATTATGGTATACCTTCAACCCATAGTGTAAGGCGTTTAAATACATACTTGATTGATTTGATTTATTTTGCAACAATCCATCAGAAATTTTACGTTACAAATGTATTTTCCCCCGCCTTTACGTCATGATATATCATTCGATAAAACAAACATATTTTTAATTTTCATTTTCAATATTTGGATTTGAACAATGTTAAAAAGATATAATCAAAATTATTATTGAAAACGAAACCAATGAATTGTGGTATGATGATTTTTACAAGGTTCTATCAGAATACTTTGTACTGTTTGTGTGCTTTCGGTGTGCGTAATGTATGTGGTTGTTTTACTCAAATCTGGACAATATTGTTGTGTTTTGTCTATATCAATTGGGCTACTGATAATACAGATATTGAGAATAGTGATTCCATGAGCAACTTGATTCCTGCCACATGTTTGTTTGCCCGTCCGCAAAAAATATTTTTGAGCCCATGAATCTAGTTTAGCCACTCTTTATTGCATTTAAAAAATATGTTTAAGCATATTTTATTGTTCTATACTAAACATGGTGCCATTGGATAGGACACAAGTTTCACAACTTAAAAATGTCTTCTTGCAGTGCCTATGCCAATCCCGGTCATGTCCAATGTGTGTTAGGTGTACCGATTTCTCCTCTTTCTAGGGATTTGCTTTTGCATTTTGGAACTGTTCCGACAGCGTGGTATTTTTGTCTTTCATTTTATTAGCTTCCATGACTTTCTAATGTTGTGCTTTTCACGTTTCTAGAATTTCGGCTGTTCCAGGTGAGTGGACCATGTTGTTGTATTTAACCGTTCTGTGCCATATAACATCTCTTTTTATCAATTTAGAATGATAAAATACGATAACAGGTTTACTATCATTAAAATGATGCTCTTTAGCAGTCTGCAGACGAGGGAGTATATTTTAGCACATCACTAATTAAACACCTACATGGGTGATTTATTCTTATCTATTATTATATTTGATGATAGTCTACACCGCTACCGCCTTACACCTACCACTCAATCGTTATTTATCGTTCTATGTATTTGCTACGACACTCACGTCATCAATTAAAATATAATGGCCGCTAGAAAATTCATTATTTACACAACATTAATTTGTAGAGTCGCCTGATGAAAACAATAAGTCCAGCCAACAGTCAGTGTTACGTGGTTTATAACATATATTCAGCATTGAAATTTACACGACTTATTACAGGAATAATTACAATAGTAACACGACGGGTGCCATATGTGGAGCAGGAACTGCTTACCCTTCCAAAGTACATGAGTTCACCACGGTTTTTAGTTGGGTTCGTGTTACTCGATCTTTAGTTGTCGGTGTAATGTTTTGTAGATCTCTGTACGTCCTTTTATTTATTTTTCTTTAGGCCATTGTGGTGTCTGTCCTTCTTCGTTTATGTTTCTGGTTACCCCTTTGGTATCTGTCCTTCGTCTATGGTTTCTGTTTACCCCTTTGCTATCTGTCCTTCGTTTATGGTTTCTGGTTACCCCTTTGGTATCTGTCCTTCGTCTATGGTTTCTGGTTACCCCTTTGGTATCTGTCCTTCGTTTATTGTTTCTGGTTACCCCTTTGGTATCTGTCCTTCGTTTATGGTTTCTGGTTACCCCTTTGGTATCTGTCCTTCGTTTATGGTTTCTGGTTACCCCTTTGGTATCTTCAAACATTTCTTACTGTTCATTGATAATGTAGTTATTACTAAAACTAAGGTTCCCTTCCCTAAGGAATAGGTGACCGTGGCCTATTTTGGTTATCCTGTTTTGGCCCATTGGTTTTCTTGCACCAAAAGAAGACCTTTAAATGAAGGTTAGAGAGTACCGAATTGGGCAATCAAAAATAGACAATCCAGAGAAGCTGGCACCATAGGGTATACAAGACGAAGGAAAACAAAAGAAAAACACATCACAATGTGAACACCACTATACACAAATATAAATAACCAAAATAAGACATGAACCCTCATACAAACAACTGCAGATTAAGACCAACTGGATATCGTTCTTATGCTGAAATCGTAATGGACATGACAACAAGGAACTCGGAACGTAAATACACATAATAGGACAACGCAAAACACATTTGACTTTGAGCGTACCTGATGAAGGTTATGACAGAGACGTGTCGTGCGTGCTAAATTTAATATCTACGTGGCATCATTTAGTTAAGGAGAGTGTTGGGATATATGTGAAAGCCTCATTTAAATTTCATTATCTATTATTTGTATAAATGTGTGGAATCTCCTGTTGAAAACAATTAGTCAATATCTAGCAATATGGTAATGGTTCTAATCAGATGATATTTCATTAAAAGTGTCGTTCCTTTCACTTTCTTAAATCGCTGTTCCTTTACATTATTTTGTGTCTAAGTGTAATTCTGGATAGTCTCTCACGACCATTTACATCCATATCTTTTCTAACTACGAAGCTGTTCCTTTTCTTTTATTAATATCTAAGGGTAATGTTGCAGAGTTTTGCAAGTCCATTTTACACTGTGATCCTTTCTTAGTAATGACATATAGGTAAATCATACCTTGTAATGTTTGCATGTTTTGCTAAGTAACATAAGAACCACTTAGTAATTTCGTGTGAAAATTTCACTCAAGTTTTCCGTCCACTAGCATTTATATTGTTAAAAATTTCCATTCTACAGTTCTACAGTAGAACATATTTACACTGTCGGTGTTTTATGGAAATTTTGGTTTCGCCATTACCATACTGCGCATGCTAAGATCTGGACTCATCGTTCCAGTATTTTCTAGTACCAACAATGCCATACTGTATCAGTCTGGTTTCACCATTGCCGTATTCGTTAGAATGGTCTTCGTTTTATTTTGTAAAAGACAGTATATTGGACCTGTGGATCTCCTTCTATTGCTGTGCATCTATTATACAGTAGATAGTCTTAAAATTAATACGCTTAACCCATATTCCATCCGAAGCACCCGAGTTCACCCCCGGTTTTTAGTAGGGTCGTATTGTCCGATCTTTAGTTTTATGGTTTTTGTTTTGTTTTGTCCTTTTTCTGTTGGCCATTGTGTTGTCTGTACTTCTTAGATTTACGGATTCTGATTACCACTGATGGTATTCATGAAACCAAATATGTGAAATCAAAATTAACTTCTATTCATATATTTAAGTCGATTTACACGTATTGGTGATAGCTGTAATACTGATATCTCAATATTTACGGCAAGTGATGAAGCAAGGTCGAGTTTATATCCTGAAAATCTATTTTTTATTTATTGTGGCTAAATTTCTTTGCGTATAGTGGTGTCGTGTGTTGTCTTTTGCTTTGTTGTTTCTTCGTCTTGTGTTCCCCTTTCTTGATTTCCCCTGCGGTATTTTCTAAGGTTTAGTAATTTCTTTGCGTATAGTGGTGTCAAACCCATATCGTGTGTTGTGTTTTTGCTTTGTTGTTTCTTCGTCTTGTGTTCCCCTTTCTTGATTTCCCCTGCGGTATTTTCTAAGGTTTAGTAATTTCTTTGCGTATAGTGGTGTCAAACCCATATCGTGTGTTGTGTTTTTGCTTTGTTGTTTCTTCGTCTTGTGTTCCCCTTTCTTGATTTCCCCTGCGGTATTTTCTAAGGTTTAGTAATTTCTTTGCGTATAGTGGTGTCAAACCCATATCGTGTGTTGTGTTTTTGCTTTGTTGTTTCTTCGTCTTGTGTTCCCCTTTCTTGATTTCCCCTGCGGTATTTTCTAAGGTTTAGTAATTTCTTTGCGTATAGTGGTGTCAAACCCATATCGTGTGTTGTGTTTTTGCTTTGTTATTTCTTCGTCTTGTGTTCCCCTTTCTTGATTTCCCCTGCGGTATTTTCTAAGGTTTAGTAATTTCTTTGCGTATAGTGGTGTCAAACCCATATCGTGTGTTGTGTTTTTGCTTTGTTGTTTCTTCGTCTTGTGTTCCCCTTTCTTGATTTCCCCTGCGGTATTTTCTAAGGTTTATTTATAATTGTCCATAGGAATAAAAATGTAGATACCTAATTTAGGTGTAATTAGCAGCAAACGTATATCAATATTCCTGTCGCAATTCTTTTAGTATATTTTATCTAATTCACGACAATTAGTTCTTTATAATAACACAAATATCCAGGAAGTAAAAGATTTTTATTTTTGAAAAAAAAACATATTTGCGGTAATGACAAATTTCCACAATTTTATAAGCCTTGTTCTGACTATTATACGGAACTGTTAATCAAATCTTCTCATTTGTGCCTTTGACAATAACATGAGGAGTTCCATTAATGTTTCCGATATTTCATTAGTATTCGGTCTTGATTTCCTTTTTCTTATATATATAAAGCCGTCAACGACAAAACTGATCTTGATTGAAAAATTTGTCAACATTATAGCTATGAATTACAAAAAAACATATTTCTTTTGCGTACGAAATATTGATTTATTTAAATTTAATAGTATTTTGATGTTTTCCATAATTCGAAATTAGTTTTGCCCTCGGGTAAATCGATATTGTGTATGTAGTGATTGATATGTTTACATATTTTTGTGACAAAAATTGAAAAATAATGTTTAATATTAAAGCTATTCCTCAGATAAAGAAAAAATACCAAATATGTAAAGAAATAAATTTTGATCAAAGTACCAGGGCGACATGCACATGGAAACCGAAAAAAAGATAAGAAAACACAAGACAGAAAAAAAGCAAATAACATGAACAATAAAAATACCCCCCCCCCCAATAATAACCTATTAAATTATGTCCCGGCAGCAGAGATATATCTCTATTTCCACTCAGTTTATTCACATTTTAGTAAATAAACTTTGATAAGATGTTGAAAAATTATACATTACAAACTGATACAATCCAATATTGTTTTACCAGACAACACCAACCTCTCTGTTTTGTTTGTGATATATTATAAGAGGCCAATAACTGGTTTTTATTAACATTATGAGTAGCCACATATTGTAATATGTGCTATGATTCTCTCAATTACAATAGAGGAGGAATTGAAATTACATTGTTAATTAAATATTTAAAATGTAAATAAACAATATTTCCATCGAAATCGACCGATGACTGTCGCAACAAGAAATGAATCTCCATACATTAATGAGCTATTATGCAAAGTTTTAAGTGAAGAGTGGCTCGAACAAAATTTTGAGCAACTTAGCGTTCAGCCTGCGGTACGCAGATTGTAGCCATTGGTACTTGGTGTGTAGCATTATATTATCACGTAATGTTGTATTTAATCAACACACCATTATCTGATGAAGTTTGTTGTCATTGACTTTCGGTAGATCGGTGGTTTTTCCGGTTACTCGAGTTTCCTTCATCAATAAAGCTGACCTCCACGACATGACTGAAATATCACTGAAAGTGGCGTCAAACACCATAAACCTAATCCCCTTATATTAGGCGGAATACGACAAGGTTGCATTAATAGTTGTTAAATGAATGTTAATCTAAACACAGATCACTATTATTGGGAGTTCGCACCCGTCATGTGTTGTTATTGGAAGATTAGAGATTTTTTACAATGCATAGCTCATTCTTTCTTTGAAATATAAACTCTACTAGATCGCCACAGAGTGAGGAGTAAAATCTCCGATAATAGTAGATCTACCCATGGCAAAATCATATGCACCTTAAGATAATATACATTATTTCGTTTCGAACAGTACATCTTATAACAGAACACATGAATTCGCGTTGCAAATGGACGATGCCAGAGAATTAACGTTGGAAAAATACCGAAGGGGCAGTCAAAAATGGACAATTCACAGAAATTGGCAACATAATATACACAAAACGAAGAAAAACATTACAAAACACAGCACACATGTGTTGGATACTATTATACACAAATAAACACACACAACGTAAATAAGACATACTTCCTCCTACAAACAATTTGAGGTAAAGACGACCTGAACATGGTTTTTATGCGGAAATCATAACGACTGGCTGAGGGCTAGTTGGTGTTTTCGTCCGGTTACGCCACTGTACTCAATAAAATGACAACCCGATATAATTGCAATATTGTTGGATTTGTTGTTCAGTACTTGTACTTTTTTATATTACATATTATAATGCTGCATTTTTACGCTTTGTAATTTATGGACTATTTTGTTACAAAATATTCACGATAATCTCCCCAATGATATTAAAGACCTTCAAACTCCTATAAATCTATAAGTTAACGTGTGTCCTCTGTAATTTTCGCTTAAACGGCCTTGATTAAGACATAATTTATAGTCTTAATAGACAACTTGTAAAAGAAGTAGAATACGAAATGTCATTTGTATAAATATTTTAGCAATTTTAAGAAAATAGATTAGTACGTAAGTGACACATCAAACTTAGTTTATTATCAACAATGCATTTGGCTTCCGATTACAAGGCAACATCAAGGAAAATCTTAATAACGACATTTTCCTTAATCAATACAACATTAGCCATTATAAATGTTACTTTTAAGAAATTGAGGTGATTTTACTTGATGATATACATAGACCGATTCACGTCAATTAGCTTAATACTACGCGTTGAGAATAAATTCGCATGTTCTTAGTGCGATATATCCAATATAAACGTTAGCGAAAACCGAAGAAAGAAATAGACAATCCAAAGACACTGATAACATTGGGCATACAAGCCAAGGAACAAAGAAAGAGAAAGTGAAACAAAACAAAAATACACAACACAGCACATTAATCTACAAAGATTAACAACACGGACCCCACCAGGAGTGAACCTAGGTGCCCGTATGTCATTCTTGGCTGTTGGCATTACTACAAACTTCTTAACATAGAACAGCAATGGGAATGTATTGAAGAAAAAAAATCATTTCCGGAGAGGAAAATATTCCTGGATTCCAGAAATCCAAAAACATTGTTGCTGTGTGTACTTTTATGTTATTAAAGATAACGTGACGTTTTGTCATTGTTTGTCATTTTAAGGTTCAAGGGTGTAAATCCGATAGTGTGTGGCGTGCGCTTTCCAAAGCATATGTTTTGGAACATTTAATTTACCAGAATACAAGATTTAACTAATGCCTCAAACCTCAGGAGCTTCTAAGGAAAGGAAGATGGGTTTTTCTCCCTGTTATCTACATGGGATTTACCCTGTACTACTGGGAATCACCCATATATTTCAGCCCCTAGTAACCCGAAAATATTGAACCACACCAGTTCGTTTCTCTTACATTGACATCATTATCAATGGGCGTCTCCGTGGTCGTGATTGTGTGTTAGGTAGATTTACAACCATCTGTGCAATCAGTGCCTATCGCCACTAAAGTTGGGAGTTCAAACCCCGTTCATATCGAGGTGTACTCGAGACAACATTATGTGATAAAATTTGTCAGTTACTTGCGACAGGTCTGTGGTGTTCTCCTGGTACTCCGGTTCCCCC
>MJUT01049493.1:145594-181353 GCA_002080005.1 Gigantidas platifrons | reverse complement strand
TTAATCTTATATAGCATTCATTTATGACTTTTACTTTCGTGCTATGCTGGATATTTGAGCTGGTTCCCAGGAGTCAACACACAGAACTGCTAATTATATCCAAAATGCCGGATAGAGAATGACTCTCGATGGGTATTGGGAGATTCGCCTCATAATACAGAAAAGCTGATCATGGAGCATCGTGGATGTTCTGTTTTGAGATCGCCAAGCTCTTTGTACATTACAAACCATATCTGCAGATTTCGAAACGAGTACGCGCATTCGTTCTGGTTAAAATGGTTATAATTGTCGTCCCTAGCCAACTCTTCAATGCTGTCTCAGTGACAGTAACAAGTCGTTACCTCTCTCATTCCTCTAACTGTATATTGACTATATTGTTGAACTTATTTTCGCCATAAATATTAATGACATAATTCACGTTGGACGTTAATTAACAATCAATCAATCAATGTATATATCAATCAATCAATCAATCAATCAATCAATCAATCAATCAATCAATGTGTTATGTTGATTTGAACGACCTTGCCTACGTTGCATGTTACATTTACTTATATGGGTTGTGTTGATAAATGTTGATTGTTGCTTAAGATTCCTTATAAATTGAATAATGAAATATATGTACTAAGTGGTTTTGCTTTGATTTATGACGATATGTTAATAAATATGTGACTCTTATGCCCTTGGTATATCTTGTAGGCTTATTATTTCTAACGGATATCATAATTGTTTCTCGTCTATAAACCATATCAATTTAATTCTTTATTTGTTTAACGAGGATTGCCAACAGCCAATGGATACGAGAGGTTTTCCTCAAAATACATACATAAATACATAATTTCAATCAATATAATGGTTATTACAAATATCGAAATGACAACACAATATATACAAGACAAGACATCACACATACACACTCTCTCTCTCACACACTCGTTAAATGACAAACAATTATAAAGAAAAATAATTTAGCAAAGATTTGACTGATGTGGTATTTATTTAATTGGGAGGGCACAAACAAAGACAATATTATGCCATGAGGATTAGCGTGAAAATGTTTTTGTAGATTTAATGTATTGAAAAACGCATTCAAAAAGTTTGAGATTAATATTGACAGATACAGAAGATCGTCACTTATTAAACATAAACATATTAACGTGCATAGACAATTTACTTGTACGAGCTTTTTAAACATTTAGAAAATCGAGCCTTTGACAAGCTTATCTGTCCTATATCGTAGCGAGTGCAAGTGAATTGTATAGCTTCAGACCAGTGTACGTCAAAAGCCCAAAAACAACTGCCAAATTGTCTAAAAGAGAAGAAACAAACGTCATTCCTACAATTGTTGATGGTGTCTTCTTTGAAATCCGTGCTCATGCTGTTACCATTTTGTTACCATAGTTGTGCATGATTCAGTTACCAGAAAAGCTATGTTTTGGTTAGTAACCGTGTATAACAAAAAATATTCAGTCAATGCAATTTGACAGCTCAAATAGAACAAGTGCAGGATAAAAAGAGGCACAGTACTACTGATAAGTGTATTTCACGAATTGCGCCAAATATGACCAAACATGGTGCAGGAATTCGTACATACACAACTTTCAACATAACCACTCCTAACGTTTTGGATTGAAATTTGTTTTGTTAATTCTGTGAAAAATGTTTTAATATATCGGTTAATTAGAAGCTATGGCGACAATGCTGCAAATTAAAGCAGATCATTTTACTATACAATTTGGTAGTGGATCAATCAACAATACTGCCAAGTTTCATTCAATTTGACAGACGTTTTAATAAATGGTCGTGAGGCTAGAATAAACTCCATTGCTGGTCTTAACCCCTTGTATTGAACCCCATGTCTAGCATTCGACGAAATCATCAGCAATACATTATACCCACACTATATATATCATACAGGTCTCCACATGGAGTTCAATTACCTATCAAAATATTAAGTGAGTGATTATTGCTTAATGCCCAGTTGGCAATTTTTTCAGCTATATCATGGTGAGAGTAACTTACATTTTAAGTAGATGATAATGGGGTCCGCCTTGTTCCAGACCAACACACTTAGTATGATGTTGATAGTGCTAGGTCACTGAAGCAACATTGTGCTGATAGACATGTCGCTCCACCCGGATATATTATTGTGATTATGACCCAACTAGACTCTACTCTTATTCATTAGTGCTGCGTGCTAAGAGGAGATTCAACAGATACCAATTGTTAGTCTTTGGTTTAACCCAACCGGAGCTCGAACCAATGAATCTACCGCACTCTTGGCAAAACATGCTAACAGGTACACCACCGATGCGGTCGAAAGTAATAAGCATTTATAAATAATTGAGTTTTCATCAATACAAATGACAATACAAGAAACACAGAACGCAATCAGAATTGTTCAAATAAACATATCATAAAGATAAATTATTAACATCAGAATAACAAATAAACACAAATAAACTACATTGTTGTTATATTGAATAACAAATAAACACAAATAAACTACATTGTAATATTTTATGATACTCTCGTGAACTAGCAGTTCACCTCCCAGTAATAGAATAAAGCAATAAATAAAAACATCTCTATACATAATAATTCATAAGTAGTCATTAGTGGTAATACTAATAGGGCTTCAACAATTTAACAACAACGGAATAATAACTAGCTATAATCATATATTCCCATATATCTACTTAATTGAACAGGAGGCAAAAAAATATGCTATACAAACTTGGCTTGGAATCCAATATAGATGCATGGAAAACATATTAGCTTAAATGAAACAGTTTGTGACCTCGTATTGATTTAGTGATATCAATAACTAATATACTACATTAATAAGTCAAATTATGTTATTAAGGGAGTAAGTAATTTACTGCTGTTAAGTATGCAATTTTAAGCTTAACACTCAAATAAGAAATTATTATATGCTATTGAATATACATAAAATGGTTTTAAATCTGAGGTGTTTTATGAGAGTTGTGTAGACTCTGTGTCGATTAGGTGTTGTTGTATTGAAATCTATCAAATACACATTTAATTATAACTATACATTATAAAACTGGAAAGGAAACTGAGAGCAGAGAGGAATAAAAGAATCAAATGTTGGCCAAAGTACCCCCCCCCCCAAATGGGAGAATCCAGGGAGTACGATTAGCTGCTTAAGAAAGGAATAATGTCTCATAACCTTCCAATGGCGCCCTTTGTAATTCTAACCGATATAATAGTACACCATTATAATATCATAATTCAATGGTAGGAATAATATGTCAATATTGTTTAAGAAAATGAATCTAGCCCTGCTGGGACCATATTTGTAAGGAAAGTTGACAAAGGGACAATACATCGAGAAACAGTCAAAACAATGGTGAAAACAAAACAAAAATATAATAACAAGCAATGATTGGCATTCCACTATACAGAAAACTAAAGCTTGAGCAGCACGAACCCCACCGCAACCGGGTGCTCCGGGAGAAAAATTAGTTCCTAGGCAGTCCACTAGTGTCATCCGTCATGTCAATATTGTTAGTATCCGATAAAAAGTGACAAAAGAGGGAATGGGGTCCAGCTTTTCTTGAACATTGTTTCAATGATATGGTTTATCTAAGTCAATTTTCTTCACTATCGGGGATCTTCAATTCTAACAACTCATTAGGCCATCCTAAACAAATTCTACGTTTAACATCACCCGCGCGCGTAGGTTTTGAAAATTTGCCAAAAATAAAAAACAAACACACATTGTTTGAAATGTTATTTTACACTGAAATCTCATGAAGTTATTAGAAAAACCTGACATTTCATATCCATGGACTGTTAATTTCTCATGTTTAATTAATAAAACTATTAATTACAGTTCTAAATCATCTTTATTGATGCTAAGCACTGTGCTTTGCACATCTTCAGGCTATCAATTGAGCACTAAAAAAAAATACTGAAAGTATTCTTAGGTTGTTTGATTTTTTTGTTTTTTTTTATTTTCCTCCCTCCCTCCTAGGTTTTGATACCCTACCTTGATGTTAAACGTAGAATTAATTTAGGACGGCCTTATTTTTGTATCAACAAAGTATCTGCAAAAAAATGTAGTCCTTTTTGTTAATGGTGGGTGTTGTAGTTTCCATAAATGAAATGAACTAAAATATACACAAACTTTTTTTAATTAATCATTGATGCATTATATACTGTAAACATTTTAATGCATGTATATCATCTAGTTACCTTGATGCTAAACTTAATTGTTTGAAACAATGCTGAATATTGTCTGAAGCAATACAATATATTGTTTGAAACTACACTGAATAGTATCTGACATCTTACTGTATATTGTCTGAAACTATACTACATATTTGTCTGAAACTAACCAATATTAATTTCTCAAACTTTAGTACATATTTTCTTAAACTATATTAAATAAAAATAATATGCAGATCGCATAAATATTGTCAGTGCCGAAACATTAATTACCACTTATGATACCCCTGTAGACTAATAGTCCGCTAGCAGAGGTGTCAACCCAATGATAGTAATTACAATATAATGCACACAACGAGTGCAGAAATAACATGCGTCAAGTAAGCTCAAAACCAACAGACCTTAAAACCATATCATTTAGCAGCATTTGTAACGTGTACATGTATGACAATCAAATTTGATATTCAGTATTGTTTCAGACAATTATATAGTTTAATTTCAGACAATATACAGTATAGATTCAGAGAATATTCAGTATAATTTCAGACAATATACAGTTTAATTTCAGAAAATATACAGCATAATTTCAGATAATTTTCAATATGGTTTCAGTCAATAATATTTTATAGTTTCAGATAATATACAGTACATAATTTCAGATAATGCAATTTCAGACAACATTCAGCATAGTTTCAGACAATTACACTGTATCTTCACACTATTCCTTGTGAAATATCTGTGACGTCTGTTTATTTCGATAGCACGAATTAAATCATACCCATAGCAAACGCAAGATGACATAACGAGAATACTAAAAGTAGATGTTTTAAATTTGCGATAATTGTAACCAATAACAGTAAAGACGTTACATACCAGTACATGTTGAATTATCATGTTTTCATGATGTAAGTGTGAAGTTATTATTCCACGAATAAAGTAGGGCAAATTTCAAGGCCAATTTCTGTTCAAATATTACACTTCGGGAATCCGTTTAAGCTAGCTTTGCTTTAAGGATATTTCATTGTCAAGAACAATTGGATAAGCTAATTTTAGCAAATACTGAATATATATAATCGGTATTTGATTCAGAGCGCATGTTGCGTTTCTGGAATTATCTTTTTCGGATACCCTCAATGTCAGGGAAAGTCAAATAACTTTAAAATCTTTTGGAGCACAATATCCAAATAGGCTTGAATGGAATAGCCAGTTAGTGGTAGTGCTATTGTGGTGATCAGTTTTATTGGCGGGGGATACCGGAGTACCCGGAGGAAACCACCGACCTGTCACAAGTCGCTGACAAACTTTATCACATAATATTGAACCGAGGACACCTTGCGTGAGCGGAATTAGAACTCACAACTGGTTTTATTTTCATATGCACTGATTGCACATGTAGTGGTAAATCCAACTGCCACGCGATCACGACCACGACAACCCCCAGAAAAGTAGAATTTTAAACTAACTTTACATTTGCATCAGACAAAAACACACCATGATCTTCTTATTGATCAAGATAAAGGGAATACAGTCGTAACGAAAAAACCGACCAGTGGTTGTTGTGTTTTAGTTTCTAGACTTGATATTGGTTCTCCATGATTTTGCAGGTGCTGTCATGCTAATCGGATTACTAACACTTTCGGAAAACAAAAATGGCTTATATTTGTTTTCGCAAAATGTTAGACCGTAAGATATAATCCCTCATATGACAAGATTACATAATCATTCTCAACATCAAAACTTATAGGTAATTTCAATTCAACGAGAGTGGTGATACGCACTGGCTGCACATGTAATTGTAACTTGCTGCATTTCGGTGGGTTTTTTTTTTCGGGTACTCCGGTTTCCTCCACCAATAAAACCGACAGCCACAATATAACTGAAATAGTGTTGAAAGTGCCGTTAAACAACATAAACCTAAATCAGCCATCAAATTATTAGAAATATTTAATTCTGCAGACATATTAGACAATTACGGTCCTCTGTAGGGAAACATCCAGATTTGTCAACCTGAGGGGGAAATTGTTTTCCCGAGGGAAAACAACCCCACGAGGGCTGACAAATCTGTATGTTTCCCTACACAGAGTGCCGTAATTGTTTTATTGTATGTTTGCCAATGTTTTATAGGTTACATGTATCTCCCTTGTGGGGGAAAATTGGATTGTTCGGCGGGGAACAATAGGGTTGTTTCCCGGCAGCGCAAAGTTTTGCCAATGTTTTATAGGTTATCTCCCTTGTGGGGGGAAAATTGGGTTGTTCGGCGGGAAACAATAGGGTTGTTTCCTGGCATCGCAAATTTTGGCAAAACATCTCAATTATTTTATTATCACATGACTAATTTAATCTAATCAAAATCTATCATATAGATTAAAATATAATAATACCAGTTGTTTGAATAACTATTTACAAAAGCTATGACAAGTTAAAAGCGATTGGTATGCGATCACTTATTGTGGGTTTTTGTGTATGTTTGCGCGTAGTGATGTCCAACGACTTAACGTTCTGAGTTCCGTGTTGTGATGTCCGCTACGATTTCCGCATGAACACGATATTTATTTGCAGGAGGGCTCTCTTGTCTTATTGACGTTATTTGTGTTTGTTTGCGTAAAGTGGTTTTCAACACATATAGTTTGTTTACGTCTTGTATCTTGTGTGCCCTATGTGGACAGTTTCTCTGGATTGTCAATTCTTGATTGCGCTTTCGGTTATGTCTGACTTTTATTTGCAACACTTAGTATTATTTTGCCCTTGATGATGACATTGAAATTTTTACTTAATAACATGAAATTAATACGTCTAGGAAGTTGAAAACAACACAATCTAAAATAGTTCAAATCAGATACAAACTGAAAATGAAAAGTGTCAAAACCACCTGCCGCTCTTGTTTGTCGTTTATTTATGACGCAAATATAAATCAAAATGGGTGAAACAGAAACAAACAAAGGGGAACGTTGTCTACTTTGTGTATTTTAACTAACTTATCACAATATTGCTACATACATATCGATTATAGATTGAACGATAGAACTGAAATATTGTTGAAAATGGCGTTTGACACCATATACCAACATATAAAGTATGCCCACCTCTATTAAGCATGATTAAAACATTCATCGTTGTAATTTGCTTACATTGTATATATATTTCATACAAAACTTTTTTTAAATTGCTCAAAAGTCATTTCGTTTCGGAATCAGTCATTATCAAATAAAAATGGTTTCACTATATTTTGTCAATTAAAAAACGAAAGTAATCAACAACAAAAGGACAACCATTGCTTAGTTGGTCTAAATTCTAAAAATAGATGACCTTAGCTGATTTATGGCTATCCTATTTATCCCCTTTTGTTTCAATGTTCCAAAAGACTTGTGAATCCAATATTGATAGTTAATTGCGCTTATTCGTCGTTTGAACAAATAAAAACGTAGATATCTAATTTAGTGAGCACCACGCGTTTCTGAAATAATCTTCATCTTCAAAATCGAAAGATTGGAAAACCAAATAATTTAAAGATTTGGAAGCAAGAACAAAAGAAACGAGCCTAAACAGGATAGCCAAAATCGGCTCAGGCCACCTATGTCTGAGGGAGGAGAACCTTGTTTTTTTTTTAATATTAATAATCACATAATTCAGGAACTTTTAAATTTCAGTAATAAATATATCTAATAAACTATGTCAGTGACGAAGCACTGACTACCGGGTAGATGATACCATCGGCGGACTTATAGTCCACCAGTAGACGTGATAGCAATACATTAGAAATCTAAGTTTGTATCAAATTATTAAAATCTATATCATATTGACGTCATTCGACCTTTTTGTGAATTTAAATTGATTTCCTTTGACATTTAATTAAAGAACATAACATAATCTATAAAGATGGTGATGGGGGCCAATTTGTCTTTTAATGTTACTGGGATTTATTTTAAAATCGATATTTAATAAATGAAATTAAATTTCTAGATGACAATGTATTCCCCCTATAATTACGATGCAAGAAGACAAAAGAAGTAAAACTCCATGCGGGAATGAGATGTTAATACCTACATGAAAGGCATAATTTTCTCTGTGTATAATGAGGAAGATGATACGCTTAATCAAAACCAGACGATTCATGCTGACATACCATTAGCCGAAATTAGCTTTAGGTTATAGTATCAGTCTCTCTCGACGTATGTCGCAATAGAGCAAACTGAATGCGAACGATTGTCGGTACCTTAGAATCTTATTTTATGTCAATGGGTTACGGCGTTTTTTTATCATAGTTTATTCATACAGTTTGCTGATACCAAAAGCCGTTTGTAAACTTAAGATGGATAGACCATACAATAGTCAAAGGACAAATCATGATCTACAAAACAGTATACAGAAAACGTACAACTCCACCAACATCCGAGGTGAACTCAGGTGCTCCGGAATGGTAGGTAGTTCCTGTTTTATGAAGTCACAAGCGTCTGTCACCACGTATAGAACATCATAAGTAGCACTGTAACCTTTATTTTCTTTGGCGGACTATAATGAATTAAGATTTTTGAACACTTGAGAGAATTAAGTCTAAAATATAGTGACATATGCTGCTGAAACAGACGACCACGAATGTGTTCCGTGTGTTGGAGTCAAATCCCTTTCATTACTTTTCCATGACGGCTGAACGAAAAATTTTTCTCACCGGATTTTGAAGTAACACTACAGGTATCACTAGGAGGAGCTGACTACCAATTTCTGAGCATCTGTTTAGTGTCTTGTTGACCTTTGTTTGCCTTTTCCTCGTTTATTCTTTTGCTCATTGTATTGTATTTCCTTCTTCGATTGATGGCTTCTGATTAAACATGTGGTATTGTCAATATTTTCTCACAAAATAAGCTACTAAGATTATTCTATACAGATTTTGTCAAGGGTTCCGACAGTGTGGTAATTTTTGTTTCTTTCAATTTTTTTTTTTTTTGTGTATTTTATTTAAAAAAAAAGACGAATGTTTTCATTATGGTAAATAAATCGAGCATGAAAAGGCAGAAAACCGAAGTCCTTGAAAGTTTAACCGTTAATGTCATATTTCAAGAACTCAAGACCAAGAAAATCCAAACAGACAAAAGCAAAGAAAACAAACGGCGTAGCATTTCTAGTTACCATTAGTAACCTATAATGCTCCTCTTCATGAAGTCGTGGTCTTCAAAGAGAATTAAAAAAAATAGCAAAACAACTGGATATTGATATGGTTTCCACATGCGACAATGGATGACAGAATAATGAAAACAAGATTGTTGTTTGTCTTTTTGTCCTTTTTCTGTTGGTCATTGTGTTGTATGTCCTTCGATTTACGGAGTCTGATTACCCCTTTGGTATCTTCAAACGCGTCACAGCAATTCCGCCAATATCAACAAAAGTTATTCAAATATCACTCTGGGTGTCTGCATTGTAGTCATGTTAACATGTTGACGGAGATTTGATATGGGTAAGTCATTGTTGACGCCGGAAATGCCGTCAGGGGAGATGACACGTTAAATGACGGTAAAACTGACGACTCTGTCAATGCTATGACATTCTGTCCACGTTGCAAAAGGGAAAATGTACTAGGAAAATCCATTTATTTATTGAGGTTCAACAATATATTAATTATTGGACTATTGAATCAATAACAGTCTAACATGACATGTGACATATGCAAAGGAAATAAAATGAAAATAGATAAAAACACACAACACTGTTGGAACTGTTCAAAATCATAAAATAGAAATCGCAGACCCAAAGACGAGATCGATACCCCTAACACACATACTGTATGTCAATGTATATAAGTATTGTATGTTTAAGAAATAAATCACGGAAGCCAGAATGTGTTTGAGTTTTAACATGGGTTGACGGATAAAATTTACTAATATCCGCCAACCCATGTTAAAACTCAAAACACATTCTGGCTTCCATGAATTATTTCGATTCTGATATGTCTAAGAGTACAAATACGGTAGTATGCTTAGATTGGAAGAGGTTATTTATATTTACGTTTGCGGAATATGTCGCAAACAATTTATGCTGCCAAATTCGAGCAGACGATAATTCATCAACATGTACATTTACGACGAAAAAGTCAGTCACATGCACCGGCGAATGTGCTAATGAGATTATATTTCAAATATAGTGTTAACGTATTGTCGGTAATATTAATATTTTGCCCGTTTTGACATTAACAAATCCAAAACTAATTTGATACCAGAAACATTATGCAAGTTATGTCCTCTGCTTTTACTTAAGGCATTGGTGAGTGACGAAGAAGTCACCTGTTAGGTCATCGTGTAGTCACTTTAATAGATAGATAGGCTTAGGGTTATGGTGTTTAACGCCACTTTCAACAATATTTCAGTTATGTCGTGGTGGTAAGTTTTTATTGGTAGAGGAAACCGGAGTATCCAGAGAAAACCACCGACCTACCACAAGTCACTGACAAACTTTATTACATAATGTTGTATCGAATACACCTTGCCATGAACGTCATTACAACTCATAAATTTTATCACGAATATATGAACATAATTAAGAAATAATTAATATACCAAAATGACGTTTCTTAATATAAATCAATTAGATATTCATATTATATAAAAATATACATTTACATGTTTATCTTAAATGTAGATATAATGTCCGTTATGATACCCGACGAATGTTTTGATAATTATTAATTTGACCAGATGTAAAACGTGACAAGTTAATTTGAAACTGAAATACGTATTATTTTATTATTTTCATGTACGGTCAAACGTGTATTAAAAGGTCACCTTTTGGGACAAAGTAAAAGTGGTATTTTAAGACAGATACCCTTCTTAATAGTTTCAATTCACATAAAAAAAATTATGACAAGACTAAAAATGGTGTCCTTCTAATACAAGTGACTGCTTAATAGAAGTGACCTCATAATCAGGTTTGATTGTACATTAATGTATTATACGATACAGGAAGGAAACTTATCTTTGATTTGATTTTTGGTGTTTAACGCCACTTTCAACAATATTTCAGCTATATCATGGCGACCAGTTTTAGTGGTGGAAGAAGCCGGAGTACTCGGAGTGAACCACCGACCATGGGCAAGCAACTGGTAAACTTTATCACTTGCGGCTGCTAGTCGAGTGCACCCTTTTTTGTAATTTACAAAGCCGGGCGCGAACCCACGCCGTATTGGTGATAGGCTTGTATAAGTTGTTAGATCCAGCGACCTAACTCATTGTGCCACCCGGGCCCCCACCTATCTTTGACCCTTGCCCACTCTCAAATTAATGGGTAATGGTGATGGTCCACATGACTCAACCTCCAAGGCTGTCCATCATGTCCCCGTGTGGTAGATTGGTTGCTCTCTCGATGTGAGCTTATCGTGACTCCGCACATCCCGTCCCCGTGTGGTAGATTGGGTTGCCCTCTCGATGTGAGCTTATCGTGACACCGCACATCCCGTCCCCGTGTGGTAGATTGGGTTGCCCTCTCGATGTGAGCTTATCGTGACTGCGCACATCCCGTCCCCGTGTGGTAGATTGGGTTGCCCTCTCGATGTGAGCTTATCGTGACACCGCACATTCCGTCCCCGTGTGGTAGATTGGGTTGCCCTCTCGATGTGAGCTTATCGTGACACCGCACATTCCGTCCTCGTGTGGTAGATTGGGTTGCCCTTTCGATGTGAGCTTATCGTGACTCTGCACATCCCGTCCCCGTGTGGTAGATTGGGTTTCCCTCTCGATGTGAGCTTATCGTGACTGCGCACATCCCGTCCCCGTGTGGTAGATTGGGTTGCCCTTTCGATGTGAGCTTATCGTGACTCCGCACATTCCGTCCCCAGGTGGAAGATTGGATTGCCCTCTCGATGTGGGCTTATCGTGACTCCGCACATCCCGTCCCCAGGTGGTAGATTAGGTTGCCCTTCGATGTGAACTTATTAGGTGTATGATTTCGAAAGCCTGATAATGGCTTAAAGTGGGTAACGTGTTTGTAGAGCGTCACGCTCGCATCACGATAAAACCTATTTGCAGATTTTGATTTGATTTTTTGGTGCTTTAACGCCACTTTCAGCAATATTTCAGCTATATCGTGGCGACCAGTTTTAGTGGTGGAGAAAGCCGGAGTACTCGGAGAGAACCACCGACCATGGGCAAGCAACTGGTCAACTTTATTACTTGGGCCTGCGAGTGGAGTGCACCCTTTTTTGTAATTTACAAAGTCGGGCGAGAACCCATGCCGTATTGGTGATAGGCTTGTAAAAGTTGCTAGGTAATCCAAATAACTAACTCATTGAGCCACCCGGGCCCGCAGATTTTGATAAAGAGAAGTCACAACAAAAGGATAACATGTTCGTTCCTACCCAATTCTCAATACTTTTTCCAGTGATAGTCCCAATCGTCTTGTGCAGTTTTTCAGGTATTTGGCATTGTTGAACATGTTCTCCACCTAAATATACAATGAACTATTCATTTGCCGCTGGACGCTAAAGCAATCACCAATCAATCAATTTGTCAAATTAAATCCTGTAGCATATGATCTTACGCATAGGTGGTGTGTAGGCCCAAAAACCTAGTTTCATCCCTCCACTTCTGCACACTTTTCAGGTATAGTTGATCATGCTATCGTCCTAAATATCAACAAACAATGAATCAACATCTCAAATCAGATACTGTAGCATATTGGTCTTGCGCATAGGAGATGTTTGGACTCATAAAACTAGTTTCACTCCGCTACGTTTCAAAGTACCTGTACCAAACAGGGAAAATGAGCGTTAGGAATATTAATTTCGCCTAGATATTTCTACGATTTGTCGATTTAATTTTTGAACTGCTACGACCATATGGCGTTTTTTTTTCTTTTAAATTTACTACATTCATTGCACAATGTGTTCGAAATCAAACGGTTTTTATTTTTGTTTTTTTTCTTTTTTGTAGCCTCCCTGTTCCTATCAGAACAACATTTCTGTTTTATTATTGGTTTTGGTATTGTTAACACATGAATCTGTTAATGATATGTGCATAGGATACAGGTGATAGTTTTACATGTCAAATCTGAAATACAATATGCAAGCGAAGTTAATACTTGATAATTAGTATGAAATAGCTACATATTTATATTGATTGTTTTATCTGTATTTCCATAAAAACGGAAAAATTTACAAGTTTGTGCCACCAACACTTTGTGATAAGTTTTAAAGTCAAGAAGTTTGTAATTAATTTTCTTCAACGTTGATTTGTATATATGAATTGTGATACTCTAGAATTGATTATTGGCCTTATATAGCCAACCATCGTGTAATCAAAACGGACATAGACTTAGGAACATGTGAGAGTAATAATGGAAGCTCTGTAAAATATAGACTTACTAATTTTGTTATTCGAACTTTTATTAAAAGTGAAACAAGGATTTATCATTGAGAGAATTTTCAGTGTTAAGTGTTTTAAGCCAGATGTAAAAACAGTCTTTGGAAATGTCAAATTTTATTTCGCAATAAAACACAGTTTTAATGTCAAACCTCGGAGGTATAGAAAAATGAGACAAATTATTACTTAGGGACTCATATATTACTTACATATGAGTACACTACATTATAGTATTATATTGGACTTGTTTTGCATAAATGAAGTAAATTTGCAGAGATGATGATTTAACCGCGAGAGATTGATTTCTGAACTGATTCTTAAAGAATTGCTTTCTTGACAATTGTCTTCTCTAGGAGATTGTGGAATTAGTCGATAAGATCATATAGTTAAACGTTGAATACAAACATCATGTCTTTAAAACCAGTACAAACGCTAACTTTATCAGCGTCAATGCAAAATCTCGACACTTTTAAAGACGAGGAAGAAATAACGTTTAAAGATAAAATTAAAAGGACGTTTTCTTCAATAAAACGACGACGTAAAAAACAGCAATCACCACAGACAGAAACTAGTGCGTTTTTCCATACGCCGTTACGTGCTGTGAAGTCGAATCCAGTACCATCTAAAGAGAGGTATGTGCAAATATTATTATGCGTATCTAGGCCCATTTTTGTTTAATTTTTTTCTTAAATTTCTTTATTTTCTAATTCTGCCTGTAAACAAATGTCAGAACGGTCCATGCTAATATCATTCAATTTTAAATATTTGAAGGGGCCGTCGTATGGTAGTTGTGATAAAGTTTGCCAGTGACTTGTGACAGGTCGGTGGTTTTCTCTGGTCCTCCAGTTTCCTCCCCCAAGAAAACTAACCGTCACGATATTACTGAAATATAGTTGAAAGTGGCGTTAAACACCATCAAACAACAATTAAATATTCTAATTTTTTTTGGGTCCAGAAATTATTTTATAAAATAGTTTAAAAATTAATATTAATTGTAATTTACTGTGATGTGGCAGTGATTTTATTTCTAACAACAAACATGTACTTTTAATTTTATATTGTATGGATTGTACATTTGCCGGTTTAATATTTTCAACATCTGTGTACAAAATTTGAATAGCTCATTAATAATGTGGTTCATATCAGATTTTATCAAACAATAAAATATATGATGACATTGACCCTTATTAAAACATGTTTTATCATTCAATGCCAAAAGCGATGTCGTTATTTTTCTATTTGATATTTCTTTTTGGTTATGTTCATATACAATGACTCCCTTTTTCGCTGTTTTTACAACTAATTTGGTTTAAATAATATATTAATAACCTACGGTTTCCGTTCTCAAACTCATTTAAAAGTATCCCAACCTTGCCAATGTTAACGAAAAATGCGATATATGATCGAATATAATATCAGACGATGCCATACCTTGCAAAAATTCCTAGACAGAAGTGTATCTTGAGGAGATATATAGAAATATGGACTTTGACAAAAAGGGGGATTTTTGCTTTAGATGAAATAGCGATTTTGTATGTGTCGTGAAATTTGTAGATTTGGAATAAATATGATTATCCGGAATATAGAAATTTTTTAAACAAAACACTATATTATATTGTATGCATATTTCTTTTAACTGTAAAACAAACCAAAACATTAAGTTACGTTACTTTTACGGTCTATAACGATATCTTGTTTATATTCCCGTATAAAATGTCAATTCTTTTGCTGTCTTTGAAAGATGGCGAAAAAATAATTAATAATTCAAAAATATTGCTCAAATGATTTTCTGAAGAAACAAAAATGGGAGACAGTAAATTGAATACATGGACGAACATTATATCCAAATGTTTCAAAAAAATGAAAACAAACCACAAAGTACAGGTAATACATATTTTGTTTTATTCGTCAGTTATTTTCTATTGTGATTCAGTTCACAAAATATACTTTTAACACCATCAACACTACCTCAGACAAACGCGAACTTAAAATCGCTTAGTCGATACAAAAACAAAATGTATATAACCCGCTGTAGTCTCACACATTATTTTAGAAATAATGTCACGAATACGATTAAGTAGATTAAAAGTGTCAGGAAGACCTCCCCTAAGCCCTCACACATATTAACCCTTTTGGTGCGACGTTTTCAAATTTACCGAACGTCATATGCGACGCTTATTTTCAACGTCATAAAAATCGTGCAAAAACGTCGTGAAAACGGCTCATTTGATGGGAGTCGGTGCGTCCTTTATGAGCAGGATCATGATTTGGATTTCCCCTTGGTAAAGCACCTGCGTTATTGTTTGCATGTAAACACTGCAAAATTATCTGGAACCGGTCACGGCGCATTATCTTGGTAAATGTCGGTGTATTATATAACCAGGTCTGCTGACTTTCATACCAGTAAGATGCCATTGTGGGTTTATGGAGAATACCCATGGATAACCAAACTCCAAGGAAAGCTGACATTTCTTCATGACTTACATCTTCCCATTTGTTTAATCTTAAATTTGGTTTTAAGTTATTACTGTTTCGAATTTGATTTGCATACCGATTCGTTTCTTCATCAAGAATATCAATAATTGATATATTGTCATCAGAAGATAACCACTGGAAATATTCAAGTGGTTCAGAAGTTCTAACAGGGGGATTGACTGGACCACTCGATTCCTCAAAAGGTTCAATATCATGTGGAAATTCAAACGTGTCAGCATTCTGTGCTGTCCACAGATATGAAGGGTTTAAATCTTGATAATTTTCCCCCGTCACTTTCTTCGTCACTCTCCTCGTATAAGCTGATATCTGACCCAAAATCGTCGAAATCATCGTCCATTTTGAAAGAGAAGTCAAGCACGCCGAAAAATGTATGACGTCAACATGCTCATGACGTCAAGACTTGTTATGAAAATTACTTAGCAACATGTACAAACTGCAAAACTATAACTACAAGCCTTTTTTGGTCTTTATTGTAAATAATTGTTTGTCAAGAAAATTTCTTTCTTGAAGGACATATATGTCCTTACCGCATTCTGCCGACGATGGACATATGTGTCCTTAGCGCAGGCAAAGGGTTAACGGGCATTGACATCTCTGGCATAAAGAAAACAGTTCGGCTTTATAACCCAGCCCTCTTAGGTCTACATTCTAAGATGTCTTTTTATATTCAGTATTGTAGAAGTACTTTCATTCGTTGGTACCAATTTTCGTAATTTCTACAAAATGCAGTGACCCACGGGTTCTTGAATTCGTGGTTTCAAAAACATTACAGACAGTAATCAATGTGAAAATTGTTTTTAGTTCGATTTTAATTTTCGTGGTTTAAGTGAACCACGAAATCCACGAAAATTAGAACTCTATGATTAATAATGATTTCACAGCGTTAGTTTCCAAAAATGGCAGATCGCTATATCGGTTTCTGTTTTTCGTCTTTTCTGTGTAAATATTCCAAGTGACGTTTTTTTTCATCATATTCAAATCCAATAATGATTTCACAGCGTTAGTTTCCAAAAATGGCAGATCGCTATATCGGTTTCTGTTTTTCGTCTTTTCTGTGTAAATATTCCAAGTGACGTTTTTTTTCCATCATATTCAAATCCAGTGCCTTTATAACGTACAACGTGCTGATTCCCGCAATTTTACAATAACAAATGCAAAAAACGAACAAAAACAGATCGTAAAAACGGTTTGTTTCACATAATTTGCCCAATGCAAGCTAATAATGTAGTCTTTCTATGTTAATTGCAATAATTCACATTAATTATCGATTATTTCGTATTCAAGCATAAATTTCTCATATTTCGTTGTTTACATCATGTTTTTATTGCTTCCTTTTTTATATGTGTTTAAGTTTATGAACCCGGTGTACTTTATTTCATTACAAAAACATTTGTGTCTTTTAATTGCTACTGTTGAGTTCAAATACAGAATAAGTTTAATATAATAATCAAAGTTTGACATAATATGAAATACGAGACCGTTTATTGTATAAAGTTGTAAACCGGAAATAAATACGAAAACGCCAAGAACGATAACTCCTGACGTAACGACATACGGTATCATCTTACATGTACACTAAGTGAGCAGTGTTTCAGCTACAATTTGAACGTAATGCATCATTAGACTAAACATTTGACATCAGGATGGGTCCATGGACGAAAAATGTGAGGTGATGGACATGGTTGGACAATTTTGCCTTGTAACGGTTCTCAAACGATCTCTTCCAACAAATGGCTGCGCAGTAGGACTTACTGCACTGAGGGGAGTCGTGGTCGTATGACAGTTGGCTTTGTAACCAGTGCCCATCAGCACTAAAATTGTAGGTTCAAACCCCGCTTCGCTCATGGAGAAGTATACTCGATACATTATTATGCGATAAAGTTTGTAAGTTACTTACGGCAGATTTTCTCCTGCTTCTTCTACCAATAATACTGACTGCCACGATATAACTGACATATTGTTGAAAGTGGCGTTAAACACCTTAACCCCTACTACAAGGCGTCTTACCATATCACTCTTCATACACAAAGTACTCATTATTGTAACGCACGGAGATTGAGTTGTGTATTGGATTGATTGATTTTTTGTGTTTTAAAGCCACTTTCAGCAGTATTTCAGCTATATCAAGACGACCAGTTTTAGTGGTGGAGGAAGCCGGAGAGAACCACCGATCCTGGGAAAGCAACTGGTAAACTTTATCACTAGCGGCTGCAAGTCGAGTGCACCTTTTTTTGTAATTTACAAAGCTGGGCGCTAACCCACACCGAATTGGTGATAGGCTTGTATGAGCTGTTATATCCAACGACCCAAATTATTGAGCCACCCGGGCACCAGTTCTGTATTGGATTCGTACCTGATGAAGGTTATTCCAGAAACAGGCCGTGCACACTAAATGAGATGTCTACGTTGTTTTTACTATCACTGGGTCAAAACCTCTACTTGTGGACTATTAGTCCCCTAGGATATCATCCGCCCAGTAGTCAGCTTTCATTATTATTACTTCTACTGTGTTTGTGTAAACAGTCGTATTACAACGTTAGATGTAACCATTAGACCAGTTTTCATATTTCAGATTTTTACATAGAGTTAAAATAAGAAACGGCTTGTATCTATTTGAGATAATGATGTTCGGATCTACTAATTAAAGTGCTATTTGTTGAAAGGATGTAACAATAGTCTTTCTATATATAGATATATATATAAATATAAGCCCAATTCAACTCTTTGTCGCACCTTTATTTGGGGGCCAGTTTTCCTATTTTAGATCATTACATATAGTTATAATAATAACACATTGTATCTATTTGAGATAATGATGTTTGATTCCATTTATTATGTAGTTATTTATGGAGGGGTTGAGGAAAGGATATAGCAATAAACATTTTCGAGAGATATATATGTAAGACAATCAGATACAAAATAAAGTAAAGCAGTTCTACAGTTCAGTCTTGCAGAAATCACAAACACCACATAAGTTAGCGTATTCGACTCGCTTGGGTAGGGCTAAACCAAAGACGGTATTGGTATTTGCTGCTTCTTCGTTAGGTTCACAACATTAAAGAATAAGAACAAAGACTGGTTGGCTTGGAATCAGGTTAATGCGTTTGAATGGAGTGATGTGGACTCTTGTTTAGTGAGATGGCATTAGAGAAATATAAAGCAGCATTGTGGTCTAGTACAAAGTAGACATTATCACCATATCATCAAAATGTAACGTGTTCATATTGCTCTCGCAATGATATAACTGAACCCCTCCCAGAGGGTGTGCCGAGGGAAGAATTGGCACCAGGTTTCTCAGTCCTAGAGGCACTAGTCCTCTAAAAGGGGCCAACCCCGTAGTATAGAAATGGGACCGATAGCTTCTTCGGCTTGAAGGAGCATCCGTCGGTTGTGCGGGATGTATAAATTCACAACCAACCCGTCCTTCGGATTAGACGTAAATAAAACCGAGGTCCCGTGTTTAGAGATTGCCACCCTCTTCGCACGTTAAAGAACCCAGTGTAACAGCTCAATATGAGCATTATGCTCATGATGAGTGGTCCATAGGAGACCTGTTGCACTGGCTAAATTAGCCGTTCCTACCCATCACCTTTCCTTGTTTCGAGTCTCGTGGCGTTTACATTTTTTTGCCTATTGGCCTATCCGTCCTCCGTTTTCGACCTACATATTGATTTATTGTAAACATGTTCTCGTCCCGAATATAGCTGAAAAATTGCTCGCTCGACATTAAACATCAATCAATCGATATAACTGAAAAAGTGCATACTTGCTTAAAACATCAATCAACCACTCACATGTAAGACACAACATTTCACATTGTGACACCAAACTTTAGAAAAAGGTAGATATCTAATATAGTGCGCATGATGCCTTTTTTGGAAAATTTGTATTAGGTACACTCAAAGTCAAAAGATTGGAAAGGGAGATAATTTAAAAGTTTTTGGAGCAAGACAACCAATTGTCCACAATCTGCTAAGGTCACCTATGCCTGAGGTAGGAGAACCTTAGTTTTAATAATAATTACATTATTTAACTTAAGGTTTCACCTCCTTGTCTTATTAACGTTATTTGTGTTTGTTTGCATGTGTTGGTGTCAAAAACATAGTTTTGTGATTTTGTGTTGCCAGTTTCTCTGGATTGTCCATTCTTGATTGCCCCTTTTGTTTCTCTAACGTTTATTTATATAAGAAATGTTTAGTTATATTTTCATTGCAAATTCCCCATTACCTTTTTCTTTGCAGTACTATTGTTCTTTTTCAAATGCATTAGAGCTACAGTGATATCATCTTCCGCAACATTTCCCAATTACGGAGATTTTCGTTTTCCTATTACCTTTTTTGTAGAACTATTGTTCTTTCTCAAATGCACTCGAGCTACAGTGATACCATCTTCCGCAACATTTCCCAATTACGAAGATTTTCTTTAGACGATTAGATTGATCAGAAAAAAAAATTCCCTTGATTTACCAATCACGAGACATTAATCTACGTAATGTTCTTAAGGCGAGTACGTAGTAGACTTAATTCTTTTTACACAATCAGACGATCAAAGATCTAGATTTATTAACGTTGAGAAAGCACTAGGTATTTTGTTCATACCTCTGGCTTTAACGCGCGACAAATAGTTTTTATAAATTGAGCGATAACTTCATAAAAAGAAAATACTGCTCTAAATCAACTATCGAAGTGTGATGACCTCAATAACATTGTATCCCCCTTCTTCAATTTCTGGTACCTGATTCATGTTGAGCGACGGTTAGAAACGGTAACAGTATAATCGCAAACTTCTCAGAGTACACTATAAACACGATAGAAACAACTCTTGTTTCTGCACTTTTTAGACAATTTGGCAGTTATGGGCTTTTTGGCATTGCAGGATAAACTTAATATATGTACATTGTCGAAAACTGTAAAACTTATTTGCATTCTGCGAGACAGGACAGAAAAACTCGCAAAAGTTTCGCATGAAGAAAAATAGTACATGAGGAGCAAATGTTACTGATCACCGCTTTTGTGGTATCCAATCTTTCCAGACTATTTGTTCATAAGTTTTTATTATATGTTTCAGTCTATGGTTTTGTTGATTTTGTATACGTATCATATGTTAACGATGTCAGACATTTCGTAGACATATCTTCTTCAATTTGCATATATCAATACAAGTTATGTTTTGCTTTGTGTATGTATGAATAATACTGTATAAAAGATCCGTACAAAAAAAAAAAACTAAAAAAAAAATCGTAGACATTTCTTCTTAAATATCAATATATCAATAAACGTTATGTCTTTTCATTGTGCAAGATTAACACTAGAAATAGCATTCGTAACAAACAAAAATCTAAAAACAACCTCCGTTCAGACTTTGCACTCATACAACTCAACACCGAACAAATAATGCCATGGTGATAAAGAAGTAATTGTTAAGTTTATTCATTTTTCCCAACGTAGATAAAAAGTTCCGTTCAGATTTTGTACTCGCAGACCTAAACAAAAACCCGTACTAATAATGACATGGCGGAATGAAAGATATTATTAATTTTCTTCATTTTTTCCCGTAGAATCGCAATAATAATCTCCTTAAGATTACGCAATCATAATGCAAAGGTAGCAATGAAGAGAATCCGTAGAAAATGTACATAAATCAAGTCATTATTGTCAATATGTTGCAGTTAGGTATTAAAAAAGATATTTATATAGGGTTACAGGAAGACGTTAATACCAGCTTTATAGAAAAATCCCTCTAATAAAATAGTGTTAAGCTTCTATTGTGATATGAAATGCTTAAGATAATAGTAAGCTTTGCAGTGGTAAATATATATTGATGATGATCTTTTCAAAAATCCCAAATAAAAACCGGTCATCACTCCAACGTTACTTGACTTTTCAATCTTTACCTGATGAAGGTTATTCCAGTAACACGCCGTCTGCACTAAAATAGATATATGTTTACGCTAGTTATATTGTAAGTTGGTTCCTGTACCGTGGGAAGACCTTGTTTTGTTTCTTCTACTTATGTTTTGTATTATTATTCTTTTTTGTCATGCCACTTCTCGAAATCTTTTGATCTCAAGAGTTCTCGTCATATTGTAAAGGTATATTCGCTGTAGTGAAGGTCAGTCATGATGTAGTTAAAGTTCTCCCTAACACAACAAACGCATTATCTTTCCTGGGGGCCGTCGTTATTGTGATCGCATGGTAGTTGAATGTTACCTATGTAATCAGTGCCTATCATCACTAAGTTGTGAGTTCGAATCCCGCTCAGGCGAGGTGTACTCGATACCACATTATATGATAGAGTTTATCAGTGACATCAGGTAGGTCTGTGGTTTTTCACGGGTTACTCCGGTTTCCCCCACTAATAAAACAGACTGCCACAATATAATTGAACTGTTGTTATAGGTGGCGTTAAACCCCATAACCCTAATCCTAACCCACATTGTCTTTCCTGTTAAGGTAGTTTATCCCATGTTAACGTATTGTATGTTAGATATTTGAGTTAATTTGTACCTTTTAAATCTTGAATTTCAAAGCATATGTCAAGGCATCTAAAGATCATATTTACTTTTCTATTAGAAATCATATTTCGTATTGATTCTTGACTTTAAAATGTCAATGAAAAAAATTATTCATCGTATTTAACGAAACAAATTCAAAAACATAATCAAAATTTGTTTCTCAAGAAATTGAAAATTATCTTAGGAAACGAATTGCAGTATTGTAATCAAGTATTATATTTCGTGGACGAGGAACAAGCAATCGAACATATTGCGTCGTTGTCAACAAAACAATCTAATAATTGAAATGTATCTTTGTGGCTCTACGTAATACTGTCAACGGTTCGTCGTATCTTCATCTTTGCCTTATTTGCAATAAAGCAATTATATTGTCAAAGAAGGTTGCATCTGTTTACACGTTATTAGACAGTATCTTTAATTCTTAGAAAATGTAGAATTGAATTCGATAATCTTAAGAACAAATAAACGAGCTCGGGAATAGTAAGAGTCTTGATGATATGTAGCAGAATTAGACAGACAGGGAAAAATCAATTATAATTAGGTCTTTACTGTACTATCTTGACTTATTATTCATCTTATAGACTGTAGATACTTATAAAATATACGTTCGATTGCCTCCAGCTAGCATGTAATGAACGTGCTATTGCACAAAGAAGAAATAGCTCACAAGGCCCTTGTGAATTTGTCACCGTTAATACATAATAAAAAAAACGTAGATAGCAAATTGAGTGTGGACTACGCATGTCTGTAATAACCTTCATTGAGCATGCTCCGCGTAAATATATTTGAAAGAAAATAGCTTAAAGGTCTTTAGGAGCAATTAAGCTTAAACATGGCCTCAACAGGATACTCCAAACACTCTGATAAGGTCATCCTTGCCTGAGGGAGGTGAACCTTAGTTTTAAATAATAATTACAAGATTTAGGAACTGTAAAATTCGATAAATATATATCCCAAAAGTCAGGTATGTGAATGATAAAGAGAATACAATCACCCTAGTTCTACTAATTTGTTTAAACACTGCAATTGACAAGCTATTAACAATGTTGTGAAAGCCTGCAGGCTTCCCTTGGCTTCGCATGCGTCTTCAACATAGCGATTCCAAGAAGGGAAACCTTAAACTCTCTAGAAATGTATTTCTTATTGGTAGTTCCCTTAACTAAATTGCTTCTATGATAGTTCATATAATGACTGACCACTTATATTTACTATTCAAATGCTGTGATCGAGGCATGTCTATCTAATATCCAACAGAACAACTGTAGCAAAATGCATTATTCTGCAGTCCGTTAGAGAATTACCCATCTTAGAGCATATAAAAAGTCCACCCAGATAAACGTATAGAAAATGTTATTTCTGATATTGTATATCGCTATTTTTGAGCATTTTAATACTGTTAATGCGAAAAATGTTAGGGTTAGGGTTATCATGCTTAACGCCACTTTCAACAATATTACAGTTATATCAGTGGCAGTCAGATTTATAAGTGGCGGAAACCGGAGTACTCGGCGAAAACCACCGAACTGCCGCAAGTCACTGAAAACATAATGATGTATAGAGTATATCCCGCCATGAACATGATTCGAACTCACAACTTTAATGGTGGTAGGCACTGACTGCATAGGTAATTGTAAATCCAACTACCATATGATCACCCTTTGAAACAGGTTTTTTTTCTGGCAAAACAAAGACACTCTGTGGGTAAAACAGAAGTATGTCCTAGTGGAAATTAAATTAACACTTTTATATTTCATTACATATTATATTATTAAATATTTAATGCCAACAAACTGATGACCTATTTATTTCTTATCTCCCACTAAGATCATTTATTTCTTTAAATGTTAAGGCTAAATAAACGTAAGAGAAAACCGAAGGGCAACCAAGAATGGACAAACAAGAGACACTGGTAACATAGGGTACTCCTCTGTGTTAATATTTCTCCTCATAGAACTGTCGGTATCATTAAATATTTATCATAGAAATAGTGTCCTTGGCGTGAAGTGAGGTTGCGATCACTAAGATCAGACAAATTACATGTACTTCAATCCAAAGACACTGGAAACATAGGGTACACCTCTGTGATCAGATTTTTTCACGTAGAACTGTCTTTTTTAATTAAATATTTAGCTGTAATAACCTTTATAAAAACAGTGCATTGGCGTAAAGTGAGGTTGAGATCAGTAAGGTCAGACACATTACTTCAATCCAGAGACACTGGGAACATTGGTACCTCTCTGTGATCAGATCTTTCCATGTAGAACTGTCTTTTTTAATTAAATATTTAGCTGTAATAACCTTTATAAAAACAGTGTCCTTGACGTAAAAGTGAGCTTGCGATGACTGAGGTCAGAAATATTATAAGAATCATGGACAAAGCGAACCTGTCTGAGAAATGTAAACGTCATAATATGTATGTAAGACTCAGATCGATGTCCATCCTCTAATCGACGTCCAATTCTCGAATTCATGTTCGATTTCTACATCACAGACATATGTACCTCTTGGTCTATGTCCTTTTATTAATTCTCAAATCGGCGTCCAATTCTCCAATCTATGTCCTTTTTCAAATTCTAATGTCGGAGTCCAATTCTCAAATCTATGGCTGGTTTCTCATTTTCTTAAATTGACATCCAATGACGTCAATGATGTATGCCCAAATACTAACTCTAACCAGTAAGTAAATCGGCCATAGATCTGAGCATTTGAAAAGGATACCGATTTTAGAGAATACGCTTAAATCGGACCATGATTTGAGATAATGATGTCTGTGAATGCCGCATTGAGGAATGGACGCCGAATTGAGTCCGGACGCTGATCTGAGTCTATAATGTACATACATTTTGGATAATGGGAATGTTGATAGCGAAAGAAAAAACCTTTGCCGAAGACGCGTGTGTTAAATATTTCGTTTGTAATGATACCCTTATTTAACGTAATAAAAACGTAGAAATCAGGTGTAATGCTCACGACATGTTTCTAAGAAAACCATTATTACACATGGTCAAGGTCAAGATCAAGAGATTGGAATGCCAAAACAATTTAAAATCACCGGAGGCAAGATAATCAAAGGATCCAATCAAAGGGCACATTTCGTTCCCGTTGGAATTCCAACAGTTTGACGAACCAATATTTGCCATACCGGTTAAGCAAAAAGTAGATACATATAAAGTTCAGTACTTATCTTTTTTATCACCATAAAGGAGTGGATTATTATTTATCACAGCATATGTAATCATCACCTCCTTTATCGAATGACCAAATTGAATATATATAAGGGTAATAACAAAATTACCGAACACCGAGCAATCTTTCAAAGGGAAAGGCAAAACTCATAAATCAACAAACAGACAAAATCAGTCAACAACCGGAAAACTGGGAAAACCGCAATGGCCCTGACTTGGTACAGGCATTTCCAAAGAAATGGTAGGTTGAATCAGATTTTAAGGCGCCAGACCTCCCGCTTCCATTACGGTGAAAAGGTTCCGGTTGTCACTATAACATAATTTTTAAACAATACTGGGACAAAATAGGTATAATAGTAGTCAACACAGTACTTTATGAAAATCCATCGTTTATTATCGTGTCTGCAGAACGTTTTAGCTAAACGCTCATCTTCTTATATCTTGTCTTTGACGAGTTTATGTGTTAGGGAGGAATAAAAGCTATATAAAAGTCTTCACTTTCAAGCAAAATAAATGTTTACTCTTTTTTGGCCATTGTATGGTCTGTCCTACTATTTACGGTTTCTGATTACCCCGGTTCTTATAGTCAAGGGAGGACCCGGATGGCTCAATGAGTTAGGTGGTTAAATTACCTAACAACCCATAAAAGCCTATCACCAATACGGTGTGGGTTCGCACCCGGCTTTGTAAATCACATAAAAGGATGCACGCGAATAACAGCCGCAAGTGGCAAAGTTTACCAGTTCCTTGACCATGGTCGGTGGTTCTCTCCGTGTACTCCGGATCTCCCACCACTAAAACTGGTCGCCATGATACAGCTGAAATATTGCTGAAAGTGGCGTTAAACATCAAAAATCAAATCAATCTCATAGTCAAGGGAAAGACGTTTATCCAATACTTAAACAGCATAATGTAATGTCGTGGAGTTTTATCGTCTTTATTATCAAGAAGGTACCGTCGTGTAATCCATTAATCAGTCATAGAAACAACAAACTTAATTATAGAAAGAAAGAGTAATCAGCGATGGTCATTGAGTACGATTCCGTTCATGTTGACAATCTAATTTTTAACCTCATTATTCTCCGTGTATGGTCTATAAGACATCGTTATTGTAAGATAGACATTGTTATAGCCTCAACATTTACATGGCCACATCATTTCAGTAAGAGGTGAGATTTGGGCCCATAAAACTAGTTTTACGGCGTCCCTTTTGTTTTTGCAGTCCCCGTACCAAGCCAGGAAAGTGGGCGGTCATGTATATGTGTGTAAAAGGTGTAGATTTTGTCTATGTTTCTATGATTTAGCGATTGCAATTTGGAACTATTCCGATAGTGTGTTCTTTGTGTTTCATTTTATTAACCGGTATTCGGCTTGTTACTGTATGAACTGTATTTAGAGGAGGTACCGAATTTGCCCATGTTTCATCGATTTTTCTATTGTATTGTGAAAATGTTTCGACAGAATGGTATTGTGTTTTCCTTACTATTACATTGTGTTTTTGTGTATATTACTTTAACATTCTATTCTACTGGACTATAGATACAAGCCGATATAATTGGTATCAATTATTAATGTTTCCAATAACCCAAACTATATTGGAATTAACACTTCACTCTCAGAAATTTAATATGCAGGATATTGTTTCCTGTACTGTTCATCACTACTATATTTAGAAGGTCCAATAAAAGAATGTTCAATATCATAAATCATGTACAAGATGAATAATTAGGACTAAACGTTCCGTGCAATAGGGCTTCTCACCTAGTTTCTATGTGAAGGTCAGCATTTTACCCATATGTGTAAGACACTTGCACATGTTTATTTCACTAAGAGGCGAGTTTTGATCCCGGAGATTAGTTAAATGTAACATCAACTACCACACGATCGCCATAGCGAAGATCATTTGCTTGTCTTAAAAATCATTTCTATATGTGTAAAACATTTGCACATTTATATTTCACCAAGAGGTGAGATTTGGTCCAACAAACTAGTTAAATGCAACTTCAACTACCACACCGTCGCCATTTACTTGCACTTAATACCATTTCTACATTTTGTAGTATTTTGACAGCTGGTTTCGACATTCAGTTGTTTTTAATTAGAAAATAATTGATTTTTAGAGAATAGGCTATTTGGCAAAACAATATCAGCTTTGACAGTTACGAGAAATAGATCAAATATTTGTCCTAAAGCATTTAATTATTTATACCACACGTTCTAAAGCCTTTCATCTAATTGTCAGGATCACACCATCGCGTATTTCACACACTGTATAATTATGTTACTACAAACTCTGCATAGAAGATTGTACGTATTTCACACACTGTATAATTATTTTACTACAAACCCTGCGTAAAAGACTACGTATTTTACACACTGTATAATTATGTTGCTACAAACCCTGGGTAGAAGACTGTACGTATTTCACACACTGTATAATTATGTTACTACAAACCCTACGTAGAAGACTACGTATTTTACACACTGTATAATTATGTTGCTACAAACCCTGGATAGAAGACTGTACGTATTTCATACACTGTATAATCATGTTACTACAAACCCTGGGTAGAAGACTGTACGTATTTCACACACTGTTTAATTATGTTACTACAAACCCTGCGTAGAAGACTACGTATTTTACACACTGTATAATTATGTTGCTACAAACCCTACGTAGAAGACTGTACGCATTTCATACACTGTATAATCATGTTGCTACAAACCCTACGTAGAAGACTACGTATTTTACACACTGTATAATTATGTTGCTACAAACCCTACGTAGAAGACTACGTATTTCATACACTGTATAATCATGTTACTACAAACCCTACGTAGAAGACTACGTATTTTACACACTGTATAATTATGTTACTACAAACCCTTCGTAGACGACTGCGTATTTTACCCACTGTATAATTATGTTACTACAAAGAAGACTGCTGTAGCTGTCTTTGAAGCTTTTTCTACCATATGTCAAAAATAGAACAGAAGCCATATTGCATACACTGATGCTTCTGAATATTTCGGATCGTGGTTTTATTTAAGATGATGTAATTGCTATGACAGATATTTCAATTTGGAATAAAGTTATTTTAATCTTTTATGTTAAATTGCCGGATTTTGTTTGTATTATTCTTCATTTAACTTTTGAAGTGTTTGTACATTTGATTATCGTTTTGGATATGGTACTCTGTGTTTGTTCTGTTCCTATTGTATGAATCGTGGGAGTTTAAAGCCAATGCCATCAATGTGTCAATGAAGCCATGCGCTAATTAATCAACACCAGAACAAATTAGGACTGTTACGTCTATCATAAGACAGTCATTGGAACTGAGAGAGGGAGACTCATCAGTCATAATTGCAGTTCATGTTATTGTATTTTCTTGTATGTAGTCATGTATGCTTTATTTGTCTTGTCTGTTCATGTATATTACGTAAATTGCAATGCTAAAACTCAAATGGGTTACTTGTGTGCATTAATAAAATACAAACTAAAATTAATTAATTTGATGCAGTACACTGTGAAGCTGCTAACCCGTGGCAAATCACTTTCAAACCATCATGTAAAGATGAACATTTATAGAGTATACTTGCTACAAATGGTAATCGAATTCGCTTACATTAGTGGATGAGTGAGTGATTGTTGTTTAGCACCATGTGATCAATGTTTCAGCTATTTCATGGAGGGTTACAGTCAGATGAGATGATGATGCTGACCACTTTGTGCTAGATTTTTATAGTGCTAGTCTACGAGATTACGCGAACATATTATACTGACTCCGAGAAAACCAATCGTTGCTCTTACCCTCAATGTTGAACAGAGAAGCAACGTATTTTAAAGCCTGGTTTTATTCGATTGCGTATTAAATCACTGATCTACCGCCACACTGAAGGCAAGACCACTAACTATCATACCACGTATGCGGTCCAAACGTTTGTGGTAATATTAAGAAAAGGCTAAAGATATCAAAGGAGAAATCAGAAGCCGTAATTCAATGGACAGAAAATACAACGAAGTGCGTACATAGATGTAAACCCTACTACTATACGATATCAGACATAATAGTAACTGAATACGTTGTTCTAAGTGAGTTTTGATGTGATTTCCATTATGATATTTTAATATCGGTAGAAAATTGGAATTGTGATATCAAGCACTTATTCCAAGTCTGATGGAAACGACATTATTTGTGAAAATATATTGCATTGCTATTAACAGCACTTGTTATGCGTTTCTTTAATTTTTTTTTTGCAGAAAAATGATTTATCCACCGCCTATAGCGATCATGATATAATTTATAGTACGACAAATTTGATATGTAATTTAGTACGTCGGAGACGTTTCTGGAATAACCGTGAACAAAATAATTACAACCTTCAAGACTTTCATGATTTTAATCACTAATGGGTTTTTTGTTCTTTTTGAAGATTTTTGTTTTTTGTTATTGCTTTGCCACGATATGGCTGAAATACCGCTACAGTTGACGTTAAATACTAATCAATTAATCAATCAATCATTCAAGCAATCATTATTGTTTATTTAGTTTCGTGTCTTTTGTTTGTTTGTTTTTTGTTTTTTGTTGGCTTGTTTGTTGATTTTCACCCTTTCAAATTGTCCTTTAAAAACAGAAACCTGGTTTTCCACTTGAACTTGCGTTGATGGCTTTAACATAACACAAATAAAACATTTTTATCAAATACGTATCTCCTTGTCCTTGAAGAAACGTAAAATTATTTATTTTTCTGATATCAAATCCTACGATCAATAACATTTAATATAGTTAAAACGTAATTAAGCAAAATAAGACTGAATCCACGCGCAATAACGTTGAAACCACAATTCAAATATCAGATATAGTATAACGTTAATAAAATAAAGGAAGCATTATATATATGGACTATATTAACACGATCATTCATAGCTGACACAATTGCTCCGACTTATAATCTCTCTTAAGCGTTTCCAATAACTTGGTGTTGGCTATTCCGACACCATTTTATATTGAATTGTATTGTGTTATCTAATTTAGACTGTAGTGTAGACGATATAATTGTTCTTTGCAGAATAAAGACACGCATTTGATAAATGACTATAGAGTCTAGTTCGCCTTTAAATTGTTCTGTGTCGTAATAAGCTCTTAGGGAAAAAGAAATCTTTGATTTTATTGAATTTGTTCATTTTGTTTGCATTTTGGTGTGTTTTGTTTCTTTAGTGAGTTCTAAACCGTCTTGGGATATTGATAAGAAATAGATAAAAGAAATCACAAGTACATACCAGCTAATATCATATCTTTTTACTGGAAATTTTAAAATCATGCATTTGACATTTTTGTGTCACATAGTGTAAAAGACACAGTCCATAGTTATGAATCGCACGATTGAAACATTCAAGACTGCTGTCTCCTCTGGCAACTACTAATTTATTAAACCTGTAAAATAGCTTTAGCCTTTTTCAATTGGCATGTGTAACATGTGACACAATCTTCAACTTATTGACGGCGGTCAGAATTTGGTAAAAGTAGAAAAATATTAAGTATAATGTTCAAGATTATTATCTTGAACATTATACATAATATATTTCTACTTGTATCGATATAATGTTTATAGCCTGGTTATCTGCGAGGGTTTGCATTTTACTCACATGTGAACACAACTTGCATGACGGAATCATTTCACTAGGAGATTTTTGGGCCCATAACACTAGTTCAACTTTTAAATTGAAGTGCCTGCACTAAGCAAGCCAAATGGGAGGTCATGATAGAAGTGTCGATTTTGCGTCTGCATCTATGATTTTCCGCCTAGAGTTCGGAAATGTTCCGATAGTGTGGTAGGCTTATGTTTTGCTTTTTCCATTTCTTAACCTGTATTCGGCTTGTTAATGTATAAACATGCATTAACGCTGATACAGAATCTGTGCTCTTTCCTAAGCAGATTATGTATTGAGTTATTATCGTCAGACGTTAGGAATCTAGTTATTTATAGGATGCTGCTAGCATCGCGTTAATTGTTTTCCGTAATAACATTGTTAATATAAGATTAATCGGGGACAAGAAACGAAATACTCACTAAGCTTAGAAACAATACTTTCATTTTTGTCGAAATGGGCAATTTTTTTTACAAATAATTGGACTGTCGTAAAACACGATTGTCAAGACCTGACAATTATAAATCATCAATATCATTAAAAGATAAGAAAAAGAAACAAAATAACTCATTACTCGTTATACTGTCATATCCTCATGTCATCATTATCTGTACCAACCTTATTCCATGTTAAAAAAAAAGTAGGGTATCGGATTCTGGCCTTAGAAAACAGAGGCACAGTGGAAAATTAACTTCATTATAAAGAAGCATGCACAATTTGCAGATAGTGTGTCCTTATTTTCGCCACATAGTCGGAACCGACCACCGTCACCAGGCGGAAGCGACAAAACAGAAATTATGTGATTGCGGGTACACCAATTCTAAAAGAATGCATTTGACTTTGACCAGTTGCTGAACCAAGAAGTCGCGATATCTGTCAATCTAATTAAAATTAGATATCCGCATTTGCTGCCTATTCTCTATCGATTATTGGCGACTACAAAACAACCGATAGAAAATAGGGAGCAAGTGCGCAGATCTAATTTTAATTTGATTGGATATCTCTTTATCCCAATCCACGAGCACCTTACGTTTCCATAAGATTTTTGTTGCTTAACTGTTGTTGCTGGCTAGCATATATGGTAATGGATATTGCAATTTGGTTGATTGATTGTAGACTCTCAATGTTTTAAATATATTCCTCTTTGAAAAATATTGTTGTATGTCAAATGAGACGACGATGACATACAATGACGTTATCTTTGAAAAACATCGAAAATAGTTCATTATTTTTTTAAGAATGTTTTTGAATTGATATTATTTTTGTGTTTTGACATTTATTTTCATTTTTGTTATCATTTATTATTGATAGAATTTCTAGATTTCCATTATGTTTATCATATTATTTATCGATAAAACGACGGACAAATGTCAAAGAATTACCCATCATTTCCTCGCAAATATTGTGATAACAAATTTCTATAGGGAATATAATACACTTTATAGTTTAGATACTGCATTATTATTATTTATTAATGAATAAAATATGTTTAAACTAATCAATGGCATTTCCACCCTACTTGCGGAATGTCGTTGATTTTTCTCTGGATATTCTGGAATCCTACATGAAATTAGCCACCATTATTTAACTAAAATATTGTTGAAAGTTTCGTTGAAGACCCTTGCTCCATATGTATGATGTGAAAATAACCTTCCAGCGACAGCCGATTGATTCCTTTAGCATTCTCCTCAATGTTGAAATAGTACAACATTTTGTTCTCTAAATAAATTCAGACGCAAAGCCAGAATTTGGCGTAAGAGGGCAGGGAGATGTGAAAATTCCCATTGGTTACAAGGGAGAGCCGTGGTAGGGGTAGCTGGAGCTGAATCACCGGAGCTTCCAGCCATTACAAGAAGTCTGATAAATTAAATTTTGAATTACTTCCGCTCTGAAAATCTTAGGAGGAGGTAGGGTGGTGCTCGCTCTTCTAAATTTGCACCTGTCATACATAAATTCAGATTTATTTTCCCATGTTTGCTAGAAGACAATTACTTCAACAGAGTTATTTCAGTAAAAATATAATGTCGCAATTCTGACGAGGTGGGTTAATGCTATGGTGCTTAACGCCACTTTCAACAATATTTCAGTGGCAGTCAGTTTAATTGGTGGAGAAAACTGCAGTACCCAGAATGAACCACCGACCTTCCGCAAGTCACCGACCTGATAATCTGTACTTGACTATAATGACAAGAATTTATCAGAATAGTAAACAAGAGGATATGTCCTCTAGCTTGATCCACTTTTCACAATTCAATATTTGTTTAATTATGTATTACATGTATTTATTTCCTATTAATTATCATCTCTGTACCTCTGTAAATTGGCTATGAGAAATAAAGATATATATACAAAAATAAATCATTGTTCGTTTCAGCATTGCCTGGTTGATGGAAACATGTTTCATTGGCTGTATTGTAAATCATACAAAGGCTTTATTGTATATATAATATTTAATAAATAAAAATACATATATTCTTGATTAACAGTTAGACTTACAAACAACTATAACTTTAGCAATATCGTTGACAGAATTGACACATTATTCGTTATTAGATGCGGGTTCATAAACTTATAAAGAAAACAATATCTGAAAGAAAAGCCTGTAATTTGAATCATGCGAAGAGAATTATACAATATGTTTATACTATTTCTGTGCTTTTGTGTTCTAGAAGAGCATACACTCTTTCTCAGTGTAATTTAGACTAATGCAAAGTAATAAAGCCACCAATATTCAAGCAAATTATGAACAGAAAGTTTAAACAGTGATGGTCATCAATTCCACCAATATCAACAAAGCCAACAATCACATCTGAACTTAATAAGTATATAAAGTTGTTATAAGAAGAGTCTGAAGATATCAAAGGGGTAATCAGAATCGGTAAATCGAAGGACAGATAACACAAAGGACAAAAGTAAAAGGACAAACAACGATCTACAAAGCATACACATAAAGCGAAAGATCTAGTAACACGAACCCCACTAAAAATAGTAGCATCAAAGTCTTCTACAGACCATAAATGCATTTGTCGACTGATATATTCAGTTTTTCCCAGTGCAATTCCGGTATTACAGAAACTGCGTACTCTTTCGGAGCACATGAGTTTATCCTGTTGTTTTAATAGGGTAGATGATGATCAATCTTTAGTTTTCTGTGTAATAGCTTATCGGCCATTCGTCTTTTTTGTACTTTGTTTTTGTCATTTTAATGGTGTCTGTCCTTCGACATACGACGTCTGATTACCCCATTGTAATCATCAAACTGTTCATACAGTTATATGATATAATCACAATGTGGGTGTTATTTGAATTACAGAAATTGTTTCTCATGCATCATATTCCCTTGGACATTGACTACAGACCATGTCTGACATGTTGCAATTGATTTGATTACTGGCAATGGTACATTTGAAATTGGTTAAAACGATATGGCGATCGCGACCATTAATTGAAATGTACAGCACGATTTCCACACTAATTGACTAATCAACAAAGAATGGTAAACCTAAATACGCAGTTTTCGTGCTAATGGCGCCAAATACTGTATATGAAATGGTCAATAATTTGCAGACATATTCCGAATTAATAATTAAGTATAATAGTAGACAGACTAATATTGTATCATATATACATTGTACAGTTACATAAACAAAAACAGGTATCTAATTAAATGTTATTGCATGCCACATAATAACGATGTACGGTTCTTCTTCACCTCCAGATATTTATGGGAGGGTTTATCTCTTATTTGCGTTATTTGTGTTAGCTTAGGCATAATGGTGTCCAACAAATATTGTGTTGTGTTTTTTGTTGTGTTTATCTTCGTCTTGTGTACCCTATGTTGCCAGTTTCTCTGGATTGTCCCTTTTGATTGCCCCTTCGGTATTCTCTAATGTTAAAATGGTTAACTTTTCCCCACAAATACACGTCATTGCTAACTCCACCGCCCATCACTCTTCACCGTAAAATCATTATTGTAACGTCTTGGTTGATGGTTGTAGCAGCCTTCAATTTTCCTCTTCGTATTGCATTATTTGCGGATTGTTGCTTCAGTGAGCTATAAGCTAGCACTATACAAATCCAACTAAGCGTGTTGGTCTACTATAAATGGGATATCATCTCATCGAAATGTTAGTTGTTCTCGTCATGATATGGCAGAATAATTCCTAACTTGGCTTTAAACAGCAATCACTCGCTCACTATTTTAGTTCTGATCGTTTTGAGAAATAATCAGAAAGTAAGAAAAGTTTGAAAATACCAAAAGGGTAATCTGCAGTCGTAAATCGAAGGACAGACAACACCAAAGGGTTAATCAGAAGCCGTAAATCAAAGGACAGACAACACCAAAGGGGTAATCAGAAGTCGTAAATCAAAGGACAGAC
>MJUT01049493.1:133597-144889 GCA_002080005.1 Gigantidas platifrons | reverse complement strand
ACAGACAACACCAAAGGGGTAATCAGAAGCCGTAAATCAAAGGACAGACAACACCAAAGGGGTAATCAGAAGCCGTAAATCAAAGAACAGACAACACCAAAGGGGTAATCAGAAGCCATAAATCAAAGGACAGACAACACCAAAGGTGTAAGCAGAAGTCGTAAATCGAAGAAAAACTAAGAATACAATGGTCAATATAAAATGGACAACATGACAAACAGTGATCTACAAAACAATACACAGAAAAATATAGATAGAGCAACATGAACTCCTCTCTAACTAAATGCTAAATCCAGCTTCCGGTTGCGTTCGGTTTACGACCTTAGATGACCATTGATTTATTAGAGAACTCTCAATGGACTAGATAATATGTTACAGCATCCGATAATGTCCGTAGTGAATTGTGATTAGGATGTCAAAACAGAATAGAAATTGTTACCAAGGTCATATCGATATTATATTGACGACGAAGGTCACCACAAGATAATTAAGCCAATAACGATGTTACTATACTCTAATGAGACTTATTTGTATTGTTAGAATATGTTGAATTGGAATTAGTTGTTACTTAATTGAGATATAACCTTTCACAGAGGAATCTATGCGTCTTTCAAACGTTTTCAGTGGGATGGGAAATTTAATTTATTGATTATTTATTGCTTGGTTATAGAGTAATCTCAAAAGACCAATAAAACACAATTTGCTAACAGAAGAAAGTAGCATATCTTTTAATTAATCGGTTTTCACAAGGGGAATTTATTCATAAAACCGATTTTTGATATTTGACGTATTCCAAACAAACGATTATAAAACACGCTACTGCAGATATTACGACACACAAATCTCTGTCACGTGTTGCTGGTTTTTGTTCTTCCGTTGTCTACGAAATGACGATGAAGAATGAACACCGCGTTGCATAAACTTCAGAGACAACCGCGGACACAGGACGCAGACAAACAAAGCAAAACAGCACAGAAAGCTAAAAACTTTAGTACGACAGACCCCACCAAAAACCGGGGGTGAACTCAAGTGCTCGCGATGGGTAACATAATTTCTTCAAGTTCTTTTTAATTGTTCGCTACACTATATGCAGGAATATATGCGCTGTCCCTACGGTATAGAACCACCTCAATCAATTCAGTTATTAACTATGTGAATATCCATGTCTGATCTAGGTAAAGAGAACACGTGAGTGCCATGTGACACAATGTACAGTCGAAACGTGTTATCTCGAAGAAATCTGTTATTTCGAACTAATATAGTACTTCCCTTTTTCTTCGTCAAAATATAGTTTCGACTTATAAGGAACTAAGATAACCAATAGTCAAATTAGAAATAACTGTTAATGTCTGAACTTCTTGCAGCTAACGGCCACCCATACTAACAACTGTAAGTCGAATTGTATGTGCAAAGCGTGTGCCGAAGCTCCATCATATCACTCTTCCTTGGTATAGTGTTTGTCTTAGACAGTATTATAATGACACATCACCATGCCCGCTCTTTCTAGTACCACGCTGCTTAAACAGTGAAAGTGGTTTTTTATGTAATTTGTTAAATTCTTACAGTTTCGCCTTAAAAGAACCTCTATTATTATCATAGTCGTAAACACTATATCGGAGTTACAATAGATATTTTATTCACATTGATTATATCTGACAATTAATACAGCATGCCATCAAAGTGTTTTATAGACCATAAATATATATGACCACGGACATGATATCATAGAATGACACATCAGGGTCGTCTAATCACACATGCCACGCCTTATTGATATTCTGGAAGGGGGGGCCTACTATATTTGCAATTAGTATCCCCAACATACAGTACATAGTACTGTACAGAATAATTTGAAGATACCAAAGGGGTTTTCAGAAGACACAAATCGAAGAAGTACATTATAATGAAATGGACGAACACTGATCTACAAACGACTGCACAGAAAACTTCAGATTGAGGAGCTAGAGCCCCTCTAAAGGGAACAAATGTATGATATCTACAGTATTATACACACTATTTACTTTCCAGAGAGTAATCAACTGTTGAATTAATGTTAACAAACTGTTTCATTTGATGCCTTATTAAACTATGAGAAATGCATTTTGACTGGATTGCTTTATTTCTCTTAATTATAGTATTTGTGGGGACAATCTTACATCATTTGGTAGACACCGAATTCTTTCGATACTAAAATTAGGACATTAAACAAGGCAGTGATGCTCATCGCCAGTTTACTAATGATTACGCAATACCTTCACCATCTGATTGACAAGTAATTGTTTGTTATTCTAGGCTGTATTCTCTAAGATGTATGTCAGTTTTCAATAGTCTATAGTTCACGAATTTTGAAGACTTTAATTGATGTCATGTAAACAGTGATGTTAAACAACAATCACTCACTCACTGGACATAATTTGAAAATGATATCGTCATTGATAATGTAGATTCCGAACAAAACACCCAGAAATAGCCACAGGAAATTATTATTTCACTCACGCACAAAAATCATGCTCCTGCGATAATTACCTTTTTAACTACCCCGTTGAACTGGATCTGACCTATTATACCATAATTAAAACATAATAATATGATACTTGTATACCTTTATATTGTATCAAAGGATTTACACGATGTATGGTATTGTATTGATCCTATGGTAACTGCTATGTGATCTGTTATCTAACGTGTAAGTTACCTTATAATTGATTAGAAATCTATCAATCAATATGTCTATCTCTCTTGTATGTTTCAATCACACGTGGTTTTAATCTCCATATGAAATATGAAATATCTTAAGACCAATTAATACCTTTATTTGTGACAACGTACGCTTTTAAGTTCTCTATTCTATACTAAATAGGATATATCTAAATACCAATTAATACCTTTATTTGTAACATCGTATGCTTTTAAGTTCTCTATACACTTTCCAAATTTCCATTATTAAATATGATATATCTAAATACCAATTAATATCTTTACTTGTGACAAGGTATACTTTTAAATTTTCTATGCATTTCCCAAATCTCTATATTAAATATGATGTCTAAATACCAATTAATACCTATATTTGTGACATCATACGCTTTTAAGTTCTCTATACATTTTCAAAATTTCCAATATTAAATAATTATGATCTATCTAAATACCAATTAATACCTTTATTTGTGACAACGGACGGTTTTAAGTTCTCTATTCATTTCCTAAATCTCCATATTAAACATGACATATCTATATACCAATTAATACCTTTATTTGTGGCAACGTACGCTTTTAAGTTCTTTATTCATTTCCCAGTAATTTATAAAGATATATACTGTATTTTTTTATTTCTTATTTTTTTTGCAATCTCCATATTAAATATGATATATCTAAATACCAATTAATACTTTTATTTGTGACAACGTCCGCTTTTAGGTTATCTATGCATTTCCGAGTAATCTATAAAGATATATACTGTATTTTGACTCTCTAATTGGAAATAAATGGGGATAAGATATTGAATTCGGAAGTGTAGAAGTGCTATTATTGTTCCATTATATGGCGAATAACGGAAGATCTTTATATTGAACTAATGCCATGTACTAAATGATTATCATGAAACCAACAATTAGATATATTGCTATCAGTTTCTGTTGAACAAATGGATTGAAAGAACGATATATTAATCATAATTCTATATTAGAGTTATCTGTGAAGTGATATGCCAACAATAAGATATATTTCTATTTGTCAGGTATTGTATTCAGGTATTGATGTTGTTGACCTGTTAGAACGCAGACCTTTCCTATCATTGCCTTTATCTCAATTTGTTAATTCCAGAGTCACCAATTTGTATAGCTTGCAAAATATATTCCGGTTAAGAATGTTGCTGCTGTGTTCTCTATGGCTATGTATTTGGGTTACCGAGAATACAAGATTAAAAGTAGTTGACGTTTTACCATCTTTGTCTTATAGGAAAACATTGGCCAGGTGTTTGTCTATATTCTGTGATTTTGTTAGATAAGTTTTTCCCTTGAAAAAAAAAATGTCTAATACACTATACAAGTAAAAAAAAGAAAAAGAACAAAAGTCACAATTTATTCCAAGTATACGAAAATAGTCACTTTTGTTTTGTCGAGAAAACAGATGTGTGGTTAGAAGAGTTTGAAGATATCAAAGAGGTAATCAGGAGCCGTATATCGAAAAAACAGACAACACAATTGCCGAAAAAAGGACAAAAGGACAACAACGATGTACCACACATACATATAAAACAACTAAAAAAAAGATTAACACGAACCCCACTAAAAACTGGGGGTGCTCATGAATGGTAAGCAATTCCTGTTCCACTAGTGACACCCGTCGTGTACCCCCTTTGGTATCTCCAATCTTCTCTTGTGAAAAAATATATTCTGTTGGAACATCATATCCCAGCAAAACAAATAAGATAAGAAAATGGTTGATCCCTAATCGAATGGCGGTTTAACCACACATGAATACATTTGTTTATTTCTGTATTCCGTTATATGTTTCGGTTGTCTTTGCCTATGTTGCTAGTTACTCTGGATTGTCAAATTTGTATTGTCCCTTCGGTATTATTCAAGGTTTATCATATACAATGATAAATCCGTCTTCCTTTCATAGGCTTCTCATTGTCGATATTGATGATGTATAATTGGAATGTAAGCTTAGTGTCTTCTTGAAGGTTCATTTTGTTGTCATGGTATCTAAGTGGTCTAAGCATTGGGATGAAATCTTTGATTTCTATTTAAGTTTCTTATACATATCAAACTAATGTATTTAAAACGGGATAATTTATCCTTCAATATGAGCGTTGTTATGACATATAAAATATTATGACATAATCGGATAAATGTAACCAAGCTAAAACCCATGGTTGTTAATTTATTAAAGGCAATAGAACACAAAAGCAAGACATTTAGTGAAAGCCAACGCGCACAAGAAATTCTCCGAATTCTTCATTTGTATATTCTACCAGAACACGTACTAAAAACGATGGATGTCACGTTGCTACAAGATGCCTTAGAAATGGTTGAGGATCAAATAGCCACAACATCAGAGAATATTCTAAGTAAAAATCGTGGAATTTGTTTAACTGAGAATTCACTCAAAGTACAAAGAGACAAATTGTTTACTTTAAATAATTTTGAAAGCGAAGCTTATCTTAACACTTGCAATGCTGATGTTTTGGGCGAGCTTCTCTATGATGTTGAAAGGGATATCAAATCACTAAATTATGATGACACATAGCACGGCGAGAATTGTCTTCTACTCATACCTTATGTATAAACCTGTCGTAAAAGTACCAACGTTGAACAGAAAGCAGAGATGTACAATTTCACAATACACAGATATCGGTTCAGACTCCGAAATTGAACCAATTCATAGTTAAAGCGTAACATTTTGGATTGTTGTCAAGCACACAAACTCTTTAATTTAAGACTTATAATATATATACAGTCAAACATGGTGGTCAGTTGGGGATCACCGGAAAGTGACCAGATAGGACAGGGGCTAGAATAGATAAGGTTATAATAGATCGCTGTGGCCTTGAAATAGAGATGCCTTGCTTAATAGAGGTGTCTATATGGACAGGTTTTACAGTAATAGTTTTTTAATATATTAGTCAATGTGCTTCATGCATATAATATGCTTGAACATAAGTATACTTCTACTTAGGAGATTACAGTACATTTAATAAATAGTAAAAAAACGTAGATATCAAATTTAGTGCGCACGACGTATTTCTGGAATAACCTTCATCGGATACCCTCAAAATCGAAAGATTGGAGAACCAAATAATTCAAGTCTTTTGCAGCAATACAACGAAATGGCATAAAATGGATAGCCAAAATCAGCTTTGGTCATCAATGACTGCGGGAGGAAAACCTTAGTTTTGATTATAATTATATTATTTAGGAAGTGTAAAATTTCATTAATATACTAACTGTATCAGTGCCGAATCACTGGCTACTGGCTGGATGCTATTTGATAACAGAGAAAGCGAGATAACTCGAATTTCATTTTGTTTTTACAAATAAGAGCCAATAGACAGAATAATGACTGCTTTCCGATTTAGGATAAGTGTAGGCAATCCTCCTCGCATATGGAGGTTTTGTCTGACCTAATTTATAAAGATGAGGTGACTTTCCGTTTTAATCTGTAGATTTCGTTGAATATCTGAACAAAATTGTATCCCGAATGTGTTATGGCAAGTGAATGAATTGTTGGTGTAATCTTGTATGTCAGTGTAGTCTGACCTTTCTCGATTGATGTGATTTTATTAGATTTATTGTGTTTAACGCCACTTTCAGCAATATTTCAGCTATATAATGGCGACCAGCTTTAGTGGTGGAAGAAGTCGGAGTACCCAGGTGAGAACCACCGAATATGGGCAAGCAACTGAAAAAATAGTGTGTAGGGAAACTGTGCTTTTTGATAACCTTATATGCTGAAAATATTTTACAAACCTACTTGCTGTACTTTTGATGTACATTTGCCACAAGCTGCAAACTGTTTCCAGCCATTTTTCACTGACCAGACTGCATTGCTTGCATTTTAATGATACCTGTATTTATTGTTTATAACGATTCGTTAAAATACAATACTGGATTAGTTCGGATTTTGTTTTATCTTAATTGAAGTCATCACTTAGAACGTTCTACGATTATCACCATGTGTTTAAAGTCGTTACGAGTTCTACGATTATCACCATGTGTTTAAAGTCGTTACGAGTTCTACGATTATCACCATGTGTTTAAAGTCGTTACGAGTTCTACGATTATCACCATGTGTTTAAAGTCGTTACGGAATATCTATGTTGCAATTGACACGAATATATTCCGTTTGTAGAATAAACAAGCTTATGTATGCTTATTTATGACTTGTCAATGAGTTTGTTGCTGAGCAACAAACCGGATATCACTACTGGAGCATGAACTGCTTACCCTTCCGGGGCACCTGAGTCCATTTATGGGGTAGGTAAAAGGGTTCGTGGTGTTTAATGTGTTCTGTGTAGTGGTTTGTATATCATTGTTTGTCCATTGTCTTCTTATATTGGCCATTAATAGGTTCTTACACGAGTCCCTATTGAAGATCTGGGATTTCGTCCACGAGTGTGAGAAATTCCGTCTTTGCACGAGTGGAGCGTAGCGGAACGAGTGGAAAGACGCTGAATTTCTCTCACGAGTGGAAGAAATCTCAGATCTTCAATAAGGACGAGTGCAAGTACCTGTTTCTTCCGTTTCAACTTAAAAACAAAGCATGTCGATTTCATTCATTCATTCGCATGTCAATGTCATGTTTACTACACAAAATATTACAACACCACGTGCAATGCAGTAAATACACACTTATTTAAAATCGCATTAAATCTATTAGGGGAAATCAATTAAAATTCAGGTAAAATTGATATAAAATTGAAGCTTTTTCAGATCTACTAAGACGACAATTTATATTACTACAGCAGTCGTAGAACTGATTATTGATTATACTCGGCCGATTTGATTGGCTGACAATGCCATGTAAGACAGGGTCACGCGCAGCTGTCTTTATGGCTTGTCTTACATAGAAAACCAAACAAAACGGAAAAATGTGTTGTCTGTCCTTCAATTTACGACTTGTGATTACCCCTTTAGTGTCTTCAAACTTTTGTTACGTATAGATAATTGCATTCTGCACAAGGTGTATTCATGCACCATTATATTGTATCACAATTAATTTCAAGCAAATGAGTAAATATATCTGTTTTGAAAAGAAGGAAGCTATATCTCCAAGAATCAATTAACAATACAAAATAATACAATGTGAATCATTGTAAATGCACAGTTGGAAAAGTCCTAGAAAAACGTGTTGTGTTGACGTCATAGACAAATTTACTCACTCAGGTAAATAACTCAAACAGTCGACAAGCAACATAGGTCGCTAACATTTTAAAACGTTTCATATGTTTCGAAGTAGGATTAAATCACTCCAAATGTAAGTTTCTACTATTCTGGCTTTATTTTAAACTCGATGATTATTATTATTTTCTGAACCGAATGCTTTTCAAAATTAGTACCGGAATCAAACTATGATTGACTCCTGAACATCGGCACAGTGATTGCGTGAAGTTTTAACACGAGCGTTACTACTTATAAATGGAATTTCCATTATTAAATGCGAATTTGGGAGTTTATCAATGTGTAAATTATGCCTGTCATTCATAAACTGCGAACTTTATTCAGTGTGTGAGTAATGCGGCCGAATTTACACATCGATAAAATCCTACAATATATCGTATTTTATCCGATGATAATACTAACCTAAGTGACAATTTTATTTACTTAAATGTTGAATTATGACGTCAAAAATTCAAATTTCATGATCTAATCATATTTTGTTTAATCTACAAGTCAAAACATTATGTGAAAATGAAAATATACGAAAATGATCAACTAAATTTATTTTTTAAATATGAAATAAAAAATGTATATGCACCGTGTATATAGGAATACCATTTGGCTGTATACTTTTCTAATCTGTGGTTTTTATATGCATGTATGATTTTAACTGTATATTCATATATTTTATTTGACTGATTTATTCGATTCATGCTGTTTCTTGAACTATCAAAGCACTATAAATGCAATTAATCATCCAAACTGAATAAATCGAAAGATTAAATTCTCTATGTAATTATGTGTTAGATGCTCATCTGTCGACCTTACACCGTACTTAAATACATGTCATTAGATAATTACAGGTATTGCAATTTTAGAATCTTATTTTAAGACTAACCATCAAAAACTCACTAACGAGTTTATTGAACAATAATTACAGATTCTTAGACGATGTCGTAACTGTAGTCACACGATTACGACATAGGTGTCGTAAAACATTCAGCGCCTTTTGTCGATTTTTTTTTTATTTGCCATAATTTGATCTTATATGACATTTATGTATATCCATGTATGTGAGATTGTACTGGCAGAAGATAGGCATTATAATAAAATTAGTAAATGAAGTGTGACGTAAGTTTTTATTTGTTTTTCTCCAAAATTATAAACTGTAAATAATCCTGATTTTCTTACATTTGTAAACCAATTGTATATTAGCGTCTTACCTCTAACAGAGAAAACATTAGATGCGACTCATTTGTGACGGGTACCACTAGTGAGGCAGGAACTGCTCACCCTTCCGGATCACCTGAATTCACCCCCGGTTTTTAGTGGCGTTCGTGTTCTTCGATCTTTAGTTTTATATGTATGTTTTGTAGATCGTTGTTTGTCTTTTTTCGTTTGGCCATTGTGTTGTCTATCTTTAATCAATATACGGATTCTGATTACCCCTTTGGTATCTTCAAAATAAAGAAGCAGATTATGAGAATTGTATCTAAGAAAATGTTGAAGATACTAAAGGGGTAATCAGAATCTGTAAGTCTAATAAGGACAAACAACACAATGCCAAAGTGAAAAGGGACAAAAGGACAAACAACTATCTACAAAATATACACATAAAACTAAGGATCGAATAACACGAACCCCACAAAAAACCGGGGGTGAGCCTAGAAAATCGTAATCATGGCATTCTCCATACAAGTATTTTACATTCTTGTGTTAAGTGAGTTAATAAATGATTGTTCGTTTTGTTGACATTGGTGGAATTGTTGATCATTAATGTTTAAACTTTCTTTTTATAAAATATGTATAATATTTCATATACGAGTTATTAGTTCGCTTGACAAAAAGGTCATCTGAACCTTTAATATTAGACGGCGTCCGACGCCATTAGCTGTCACGTTGTAATATTCTATGAAACCGCTGAGTCACTATTAAATCAAACTTGGCAGTGATGGTTCCCTATAAAAAATTATATCAGGAATCTCGACCAAAGATGAGCGCTGTAACTAAAAATAAAGTTTTTTTACTCCTATAGCCATTAGCCCGATTGTGGATTTATACATATTCCTTAATCAATGTAAATAAAACACACGCGTTTACTAACAAAAGAGATTGTTCTTTCCCTATCGTAATTTTTCTCGCTTTTAGGTGGCGACGTTACATTGACCCATGATATGGAGTTTACATGTCTCAATTGGTTTGTTTTGCACCGTATTTGTAATAATGTTTCTGACTTTAGAAACCACAATCTCCTGATAATAGAAAAACGTAATTTAACAACCATGGATGCCGTTTTCACAAATTATTGACAAATTCACTAAATTGTATTGAATCTAAATGCAATTTAACATGTAGAAATCTAATCAAAATGGCGACATTATTGGCAATGCTGGTAGGTTCAAATCTGACACATTTAAGCATATTAATTAATTGAAATTTGTTTTCTAAAATGTTATGAACTAGCAAATGCATTGTTGAAATAGTATATCCAACTAGCAATTCAATTAGTATAAGGATATTCCATTCCATATTATATTACTAATTTATATTCAATTCACGAAGACCTTAAATTTCTTATAATTTTTATGTTAAATATTCTAGAAGTGTCAGCTATGAATTTTTTGTCCAAAGAGCAGTGGTCTTTATCCAAGAGAGTATTTCATTAAAATCGCCTGTTATTATACGCTGCATTCCCTAATATAGGAATACATTTGAGGACAAAATCAACCAATCACAGAGCTTTACGCCTGTGAAGCAGAGTTAAACAATGGTAACCTCTACTGGAGCAAACACTAATTATCATTCCGGAGGACCTGGGTTCTCACTGGTTTTAAGTGATGTTTGTGTTGTTTTATCGTTGTTGTTCTGTGTAATATTTTGTCAACCATTGTGTTTTTGTTCTCTTTTTTGTTGGTCACAGCATTATCTTCCTGTTGATTTAAACATATATTATAGTCAAATATATACAATAGGATTGAACACAAGTTTTACAACTTATATGAAGTTCTCCCCAGTATCATACAAACATAGGTCTGACAGAGAGCATGATGGATAATAAGTATTTAAACATTTGTTGGACTTGCGACTTCTGGTTACCCAGCACCCTTCCCCGCTTTGATATATCTAAACTTACTAAAGGAATTATCTATTTTAATTATTATTCTTGTCTTTAATACTTCGGTAAATATAATAGGTATGATCGGAAAGAATAAACATATTTTCCAGTAACATAAATGTGACATGTACTTGTTTTGTTATAATTGATAAAATAAATATCGCTTCTTAGGTGATCTATTAAGAAATGTGTTTGCTAGATATGTCATGCATGAATGGCCCTTCTCCCGTTCATTGTCAAATGCTACTTAACAGATTATTGGCTAATGGATCGATATGCTATTAGAAAAGCTTA
>MJUT01049493.1:105433-133559 GCA_002080005.1 Gigantidas platifrons | reverse complement strand
TGTAATTGGGTATACCTAATTCAATGATAGCATTGTGTACAATATGCTAATACATTTCTAAACTATGTTTGTTCTTATTTACGTTGTGGTTTAAGCATTGCTGTTTCTAACCAATAATGCTTAATTCCTTCAATACAAATGAATTAAAGTTTACCGAAGTTTTCCAGTGATTATATCTTGATTTATATTTCACAGATCTTAGTTCCCGTTTCCTACAAGAAATTATTTTATTACATACATTTTGGGTATCATGAATGTCATTTTATACTCATAAAATGTTATTCAATTGGCCTGACATTTTTTGTTCTGCAGGGCCATGCATACTTTTAAAGATGACCAAATATATTTTAAAGCTGAAACATTTCTCTAAGAAGCTCTGGGTAGTGTTCTAATTTGGGACAATTTTAACCAAAGTTTTGCCTAGTAGATCATGTAGGCTTGACACTTGCTGGGCTTTTATTCCGAAAGTGTTTTTAAACATAATTCTTCTCCCAAAATTGTTGCTACCCCTATCCTCATTGGTTTTTTTTTTACTAAGTTTAATTTTGAACCTAGAAGACATTTAAGCTGCATTTTATGTTAATACAATACTGATCTTAAATAGTAAAACTTTTAATTGTATTATCCGTCCTTACGGCTACTGGATACCACTTTAGTATCTTCAAGCTTTCTTCACAATCAAATCAATCAATACACTTTGAAGTTCTTGAAGAAAATATGCACGCTACAAAAATAATTCGTAATTAAATCAAGCGTGTCTATATGGCTCCTAGTTTAATTAACGATCATGGAAAACATGAAACTGGTGCATTCAGAAACCTGACATTAGACAGAGAAAAACATTTGTAAAGAAAGATAACTCCGATCTTCCTCGTTGAATTATACAAATCAATAATGAACACTATGTATGAATAGTGCTGTTCTATACTGATAAAAACGTAGATATCAAATCTAGTGTAGACAACACGTTTCTGCAATAACCTTTATCAGGTATGCTCAACATCGAAAGATTGGAAACCCAAATAATTTAAGATTTTGAGAGCAATAAAACGAAAGGGCCTAAACAGGATAGCTAAAATCAGCTATGATCATCTATGCTGAGGAGGAAGAAACGTAGTTGTATTAATAATTACATTATTTAGGAAGTGTAAATTTAAGCAATATTGAATATTGCACTGTCCATGTTTATGTTGTCATTCGTTTAAGTATGTGGTCTTGTTGAGTGGAAGCAAATCTGTGCAGGTGGTATATTGTTTGTTTATATTTGAATTGTCGTTGGTCATACAATTATCAGAAGGGGCGGGTGTAGGGATGCCGTCGCCAGATGTATTCCAGTGCATGTCTCAAACCAGGATATGGATTTGCATGTGACTTGTATAATTTGATGATTTAAATGGCTATGTCTATATCAGATACTATCTTAATATCAAAATAGAAGAAGATAAAATAGAAGTTTATCTCAATGAAATGGAATTCAAATGCTCATGTTTTGTGTGTTAGAGGTACTGTTCCTACAGTGTGGTATTTTCTGTTTTTCATTTTAATACTGAATACAATAAAAATTGAGTATGGCGTGTCAATCGTTGCAATATACATCAAATATGAATATTCATACAAGTAATTATATATATATTAGCGAGCGTTAAGCTTGCCTCATGATGAAATATGGGATTTGCTTTCTTTCATTCATATGAAAGACTATTAGTTCAAACTAATTGAAATTAGATGTTTTCGGATTTTGTTATTGACGATAGTCTAACATTGTTTGTGTCTAGCTAGCAAAACGCCCAGCAAACATTTAATATTAATTAGAATTGTCATTGTTAAATGTCCATGCGTAAACTGGAATTGACAGAAAATTCGGAAATCAGAATTTTAAAAAAGGCATTGGCAAAATACTTCAGATAGATTGGTTATTGAATACGCAATTTGTAATATCCTGTTTAGAATGTTTTGTTAATTACAACGGCCGAGAGTAGGGACACAACGATATTATTTTCGAAAACGTGAAATTTTCATAGGTATGAGAAGAATCTGATTGTATGTTGTTATGTCGGGTTCCCTCTGAAATATAAGATGTAAGTCGTCACCGAGCTAGTTATTCTAGCGTTTCTGCAATTTGTATAGTTTGAGAGAGATATGAAATGAATTTCATTATATTTATATTTGTCAAAAAGCAGAAATTGTTAGATCAAAGTACATCCCATATTACTTCACAGGAAACCCTAGTGAAAATAAGTGGTTTACTTTCATTTTATATTCTTAAAGTTTTAAATAATTTTGTATTTTTTTTCAAGAAAATCCCAAATTATTTATGAAAAAATGAATAAAACTCACCACTTGCCATTGCGTTTGTATAGATAATTCAGTCATGATACATAACAGGTATCTGAATAGAGGTCACATGTACTTATATTGTTATGTGTGATAACCTATGCAAATGTGTGTCACTTCATCATTGTGTATTGTAGTAATCTGTCTCTTGTAGCAACATTGTATGCTATCAGTGTAATGTCAGTGTTAGTCTTAGTATATTAATTATCTCCTGGATATGGAGACGTTATTGACAAAGATTAAATTATGAAAATGGGACTCATTCCATCTTCTACGATCATTTTTTTGGTCCCAGGCTACGACCGAGATTTTTATCGACATGCGTCGTGGTCGTTTTTGCGTTCATTGATTGTAGTTGTTCGTATTGTTGAGTGTGGAAGGTCGGTGGTTTTATCCGGGTACTCCGCTTTCCTCCGCCAATAAAACTGACCGCCACGATATAACTGAAATTTGTTGAAAGTGGCGTTAAACACAATAACCCGAACCCCCGTATTGTTGATATTAGTAGAATTGTTGATTAACACTTTTAATACTCTCTTTTGATCAGTTTATCATGATTGCTATTTGCACATCAATAAGCTGTAGGAGTCGTTTTTGTTGTATAATTTGTTTATCATTGTGTTGTTGTTCTATTCATTTAATGTCTTCACTCACTCGACACGCAAATCATAATATATTTAATATAGATTACATGTAAAATGCAACAAACTCGAGGAAGCAGCATACGTGCTGTACGTCTTATCTCATTGAATGTGACGTCTATTTGTAGCAACTGTCAGGAATATTTGTTTATATGCGATGAGCTATATATTTTCAAATCGTGACAAAAATCATGGTGAATTATCAATACACTTAATCATCAGGTGTAGGAGGGTGTCTTCGTGTATATGTTTCCCTTTAATTAATTTAAAACATTTGCAACAAGTGTCTGCATCAACGCAAAATTAAGGTCACGCTATATTTTAAAGAAATTAAAAAAAATATGCATGGCTTCTTCTAGCATGGCTTTAAAACATAAGATACATCAATAGTAATATGTTACACCAGACACTCTTTATTGATTGAAATTCTTTATACGAGTTCTTCCAGATCCCAAATGGTTGATAAAACAAACTGAATCATTTAATAGAATGTAAACCTTAGATTTCTAAGGATGGTTAAATGACAGACTAACAATGTTAGTGTCTTGCCTAGCAAAATATACTTCAATCGTGACACACATACAGTTGATTAATTACTAATTTAGTAAACAAACTGTATTTGTAAGAAGAGGTATATGTAGGTAGGAGGTCGTTTATTTTAGTATTGGAAAATATTAGTTGCGTGCTAACGTAATTATCATCAATTCTGAAGCCTAATGACCTGATTATATCACCCATGGTGCCCACCAGAGATATGTTGTAACTTGTAACGTAATGACAGGAAACATGGAGGTTGTAATGGCAAATCGATGTATATTTCAAGAAGAAAAGAATAATTGGTCAATATACAAGTATAAAATTCTCATAATCAGATTTTATGGAGCTTAAAGATTTTCTTGTTGATTATGTTCAAAAACACTATAGTACCAAAAAGTCAGCAAACATTTACGAGTTAATGAAAAATCAAGACGAAGAAAACTATATAACGGTATTTATAGAAAATAAAAAAGTATATTATGGGAATTGTATCTAAGAAAATGTTGAAGATACTAAAGGGGTAATCAGAATCTGTAAGTCTAATAAGGACAAACAACACAATGCCAACAAGAAAAGCGACAAACGGACAAACATACACAAAAATATAAAGATCGAATAACACGAACCCCACTAAAAACCGAGGGTGAGCCTCCAAAATCTTAATCATTCTCCATACAAGTATTTTACATTCGTGTGTTAAGTGAGCTAAGAAATTATTGTTCGTTTTGTTGACATTGGTGGAATTGTTGATCATTAATGTTTAAACTTTCTTTTTATATAATATGTATAATATTTCATATACGAGTTATTAGTTCGCTTGACAAAAAAGTCATTCTGAACCTTATTAGATGGCGTCCGACGCCATTAACTGTCACGTTGTGATATTATGTGGAACCACTGAGCCACTATTAAAATCAAACTTGGCAGTGATGGTTCCCTATAAAAATTGATATCTGGAATCTAAACCAAAGATGAGCGCTGTAACTAAAACTAAAGTATTTTTCCTCCAATAGCCATTAGTTCCATTCTGTTCGTTGGATTTGGCTGAAATTGAAACTGGACATTAATATGAATAGCTGAGCATAAAGTCCAGGTTTTATGTAAACGTTGTAATTTTGCTTTGTTTTGTCTGATGTGCAAATTCGGCTCAATATTTGCAATATTGATTAAAAATTCTTCTGATCTGAATAGACTTGGTCCTACTGTCTACATATATGCGTACATTTTGGCTATAGGGACAAACAATGTTCTTCAATTTGTGATTGTACAATATTCTGTTATAACGCAGAGATTTTATGAGTTTCATGTTGACTATCAACACTTTTTACTGAGGAAAATCTGGTTGGTGTTAGTCTGAATTATGTTTATTTTGACCACTTTGGGTGACAAATTACATGTTAATCAACAATACTATAATCAAACATGTTGTCATGGAAGCGATCATATGATGGTTTGACTTTGCATTCACCTATGGAGGCGTCGTGACCATACCCTTGTGGGAGATGGTTTCACGTATACTCTTGGAGGCATGAAGGCTGTGATCGTATGGTTGTTGTGAATTTACATCTGACAATAACCAAACGTGTTGCGAGTCCTATTTCCTCCACTCAAGAGAGGTATTCTATTCAGAAATGTGCAAATGTTTGTTAATACCTTGTGACAAGTCATGTGTGATTTTCTCACGACCATGAAATCCCCTCCTTACAAATTTGATACATTAGAATATTGAATGACAGACCTATGGCTTATTTATCTTTTACGTTTCGCCATTGATATGGTTTGTTCGATATATATGTATAATATTTCTAATTTAAAGTTTCTACGTAAAGTAATATATTAAAACTAAAGTCAATCGCCCTTCGGCACATGTGTACGTGTACTTTTATTCCGGTGTGTAGAATTTCCGGTTAGGGTTAGGGTTAGCATGGAAAAAATAACTTAGTGCAATAACTCCTGTGGAAATTATACACTAGTGTAACTTGTCCTCTGGAAATTATACACCAGTGTAACTTGTCCTCTGGAAATTATACACTAGTGTAACTTGTCCTCTGGAAAGAATACACTGGTGGTAAGAACACTGTTGCACAGGTAATAGTATCCGATATTGACTATCCTGTTTAGGCTCTTTAATTTACTTGCTCTCAAAGATTTTTAAATTATATGATTTTCTCATCTATTGACAGTAAGCGTATCATTGTGTTGTCTGACCTTCTTTGATTGACGGATTATGATTACCCATTTGGTATCTTCAAACTCTTCTTATTCCAGAAACGCGTCGTACACAGGAAATTAGATATATACCATTTTCATCCCATCCTTTGATTTTGAGAGTAGTTGATAAATGCTATTCCAGAAATGCGTCGTGCACACTAAATTAGATATCTACGTTTTATTACACTATTCAATAAATAATGCAGTTGATCTAGTAATTGGCTATATATGTGTCCAGTGAGAAATCATCAGAGTTTACCACAGACATTTAATGAGATGTTGACGTGATATTCCATTGGAAAATCTACCATGAAGCCACTATTGCTTTACCGGTTATGGCTAGACACACTGGGATTGGCCTATCAGCTACAACATGTGATATTATTGTTAACGCTATTTACATTGCTATATACAGTCAAACCTGTATTAAGAGGTCACATTTGGGACAAAGAAAAAAGTGGCCTTATAAGATAAGTGACCTCTTAGAAGATGTTCAATTCATATGAAATTTTCTATGACAGAACAAATTAAATATGACCTTTTAATACAGGTGACTGCTTAATAGAGGTGACCACATGGGCACGTTTGACAGTATGCTAACAATTAGATTCAACTGTGTTATAATTAGATTTGTTTACAGGCACTCCTCTTGTGAATAGTTTAATTTAATATTAAACCTTCGCCTCTTTATAAATTGATCCCCACTGGCTTTACAGAAATAATATATAGTATTAGTAATAAATTTAGTGCGCTAATATTCTAAAAAAAAAAGCTAGAGAAGTAACCCTGGTGTGATCTGTCATATATTTCCACAATATCTTCTGGCATGCTAATAAAATGGGATTGGAATAGACTTAGATGTACCTAATGCATGTTACATAAAGTGATATTACGAGAATATTGAAGATACAAAAGCAGTGATAAGAAGCCGTAAGACGAAACAAAAAAAAAGAAGAAAACAATAGCCAAAAGAAAAAGGACGAACAATGATTTAAGTTATGAGTTTCGTGTTGTGATGTCCGTTACGATTTCTGCAGAAAAATGGTGTTCGCTTCTTCATTACCTCCTGTTGTTAACCTTTTCATACCCCCGCTCCACCGGAGGGGGTATACTAGTTTACCTCTGTCCGTCCTTCCGTCTGTCTGTCTGTCTGTCCGTCCGTCTGTCTGTCCTTCTGTCCGTCCCAATATATTCTTCGTCGCATTTTTCTCAACAACTATTGATGGAAGAAATCTGATATTTGGTCACAAGCTTCATATAGGTATGCCATATTGTGGGAAGCGTTTTTGGACCCGTCAGATTCCTACTTCCCGTTTGCCGACTTAGTTGGTTTTTATACACATTGAACATATATGCGGGGGTATCATAAGTGAGCACTAGCTCACAGTTCATCTTGTGTTTGTTTTCTTTGTCTTCATCTTGTATATCATATGCTGCCAGTTTCTCTGGATTGTCGATTTTTTAATGACTCTGGTATTCCTTAACGTTTATTATCAACAAGACACTACACAAATAAAATATAGAATCTTAATTGATCTTAGAATTGTCATTAACCAATTAAATAACACTGCTTCATCATTATCAGTAGACTTAGCTGTCATTAGTAGGTAGTGCGTTGAGTCGATATTATTATTTTGATCATTTCGCAGCATTCCAGTGTCATCCTCGATATAACTAAAAATATTGTCGAAGGTGGCATTAAGTATAATCCCTTGTAATCTAGATATACCCAAAATAAATACTTGACTTAAGTGTGCTACATACATGTACGTCATATTATCTTAAGCGTAAATAATGAACACAGCTATATTTCCGCTGGTTGTGCCACATAAACAATAAAAATAACTGTGTAACCTCCTTTTATGGATATATAAAGTAAGTACAATTAAAATATTTTAGAATATAAATAAATAAAACAAAAATAAAATTGGATACTGTCATTGCGCCCCATGTTTATTTCAGTTAGTGTTAGACAGACTAATATAAAGTAGAACTGGCGACAATACAATTTTATAACCGAATTTCCTCCCATCAAAGACAAAACAAACGTCTTCTATAACAAACAGGTAGATATCTAATTTAGTACCCACGACAACGTACGTTTGTGCTTTATAGAAGAAGAGTTTGAAGATACCAAAGGTTCAATCAGAAATCGTATATCGAAGAAGAACAGACAACCCAAATGTCCAACAGAAAAAGTACAAAAGGACAAACAACGTTCTACAAAACATACATTTAAAACTAAAGATCGACTAACACGAACCTCACTGAAAACCGGGGGTGAATTCAGGTGCTCCGGAAGGGTAGGCAGTTCCTGTTCCATGTTTATTTCAATTAGTGTTAGACAGACTAATACCCTGATCAGGTACGTTCAAAGTCATGAGATCATCATGTACGTTCAAAGTCGTAATATTAGAAAGTTTAGTAGAATTTAATAGTAATTTGGAGCAATAAAGCCAGTGGGTCTAGGCATAAAGCTTTAATTATATAAGGTGGCCTATTCCAGAGGCAGATGAACCTTATATTAAATAATTATTACAATATTTAGAACCTGCTAAATTTCAACAATATATACAGTCAAACCTGTATTAAGAGGTCACCTTTGGGACAAAGGAAAAGTGGCCTTATAAGACAGGTGACTTCTTAAAAGAGGTTAAATTCAAATGAAATTAAATATGGTAGGACAAGAAAAAGGTGACTTTTTAATACAGGTGACTGCTTAATAGAGGTTACTGCATGAGCAGGTTTGATTACATTTATATTTGAATAAATAAGGGTAATAGCAAAATTACCGAAACCGAGCAATCTTCCAAGGGGAAAGGCAAAACTCATAAGCCAACAAACAGACAAATAAGTCATGCCAGTGCCGACACTGCGGGAATGATACCCTCGTAATGTAATAGTCCACCCAGGGAGAATATTAAAAACGTAGATATCTAAAAAAAACATTGATTGATTGGTAGTTGTTTAACGTCACGTGAACAGTTTTCAGCTATTACGAGAATATGCATACAAATCAGGTACAAATTGTGGCAATATGATAATTATATTAATCAATGCTTGTTGTATTACCTCTGTTTCAACAGGAACATTTTGATATTCCATTTATTAGAAAGCATTTGACAACACCGACCAGACCAATATTTTCATGTGCCGTCGTGGACGTGATCGCATGGTAGTTGTATTTAAAATAGTTGAATCAGTGCCTATCACCACTAAGGTTGTGTGTTCGAATCCCGCTAATGACGAGGTGCTCTTGATATAACATTCTGTGATAAAGTTTGTCGGTGGTTTCCTCCGGGTACTACGATTTCCTCCACCAATAAAACTGACCGCCACGATATAGCTGAAATATTGTTGAAAGTGGTGCTCAACACCATAACCATAACACAATATTTACCAGAGTTATCGTTCCTTGCTCTCACATCAACGTTTCAACTTTTACAAGATTCTTGTTAAGCATTTTTTTCAAAGCCTGGATATGGATTTACCATCGGCTAATGTCGTAGTATTTTTGCGTTCAGAATGGTTGAAGTTTTGTTTTTGCTTAAAGAGAGGCATACACCCTTTTCTGTTGACAAATTGGGTATAAGATAGAGTATAAATGTCAAGGTTCGCAATGGTTGAAAGGATATTAACAAATCCTTTGTTTTTTATTGAAAATCTATAATCAATAATTCAATGATTACTTGTTTCATTGTTTACCAAACATAATATTTGTAAATGACGTACTATGTTATATGATACTATAGCGTTATTCCATGAATATTGATGAATATTGTTCCGAGAAGTATATCATAATGATATATTGCGAGACAATATTCATGCAATAATCTTTTTATTATATAGTAATAAATATGTTATGTCTAAAGCATCTTTTATATAAATATTGTGTATTTTATTATATTTAAGTGGAATATTGAACTACTTCAAACATTCATATTTGAACCAGTGCAATATACATATAGCGTGCAAATGCAAGGATATATTGCACGATTATTTTCCTCTTAAATTAATAGGAGAATATTTATTATTATTATACCTCAGTTGTAATTTTCTATATAAAAATCAACTCGATAGTTTTACTATTTTTCCAGGCTTATGTGGAGAAGTTTACTTCACCGGTCAATAGTTTCCAACTATTTGACCGACACTGTCACATTGTTTCGCGGAATTTTAATGCCGTGTACGGATTGGTTACTTGGCTTTACTATTACATTCGGAACTAATCTGCTTTCGTAAAATTCGAGAGACAACTACAAGTGTGCAGACGTTTCGAATATGACAGGTAGATTTGTGTCCCTCACAGATGATGATTTAGCCAGAGCAAATTTTACAATAAGTATCCTATATAAATTGTATGTTGTTAATAATAATTAATTTGAGTCTTACAAATAACCGCTGTATTTATTTCTTCTTTTCGATGAGATGAACGATAATTTAATTTTTTATTTATGAGCGAGAATTGAATTTTTTATTAAACGAAGAGAAGTCACACACACATACACACCCATAGACGAGTTTTAATTTGTAAATAACAGGGATGCCTTATTTAGACATATTACATTAAATATAAGTCGTTGCCGTTCACTGCATTCACTGGGTTCGAAAAATTGTAGATGTCTTAGATTGAGAGGGTCGTATGGAAAACCATCCAGAAATATTATTGTAACATTTTAATACATTATTTTACATTTATTCATAAACAAATTTGTTGTTTGTAGGAGGGCTCATGTCTTGTTTGTATTTGTTTGTGTATAGTGGTGTCCAACACATATTGTGTTGTGTTTTTGTTGTTTTTTTTCTTCTTCGTCTTGTGTGACCTGCGTTGTCAGTTTCCCTTTCGGTATAATAAAACACTTATTAACTAGATATTCGGGGAATAGTAAGTTTATTGACCCCTTGATACCAACTATTGCCCTTGGCTTCGCCTCGGGCAATAGTTGATATCTCGGGGTCAATAAACATACTATTCCCCTTATACCCAGTCAATAGGTATAAACTATATAATAAATATTGTTATTATTATATACTTTGAGAGAAATACGCTATACGTACATATAAGATGTTTTATAAAACATATTTTATTTCTATAAACTACTGAGAAAACAACACGAATTACAATATACATAAGATTAATGTGCATTGCATGCAAAATAAATATATTTCATCGAGCGAGAGCGAAAAAAAATAATCACATCATCTACACCAATAAATTTACGACAAAACACCACAGGCTGATAATCTCGAATAATCCTATTCATTTGATGAAATTAACACTACCGAAAGAAACTGACAAAACGAAATCAATGCACCACTGAATCAATGGCTTATTGACAAAACCTAACCCAATGCATTGGTTTTTGATTTGTACTACAACCTTCTTCTCTTTTGAAATTGACAATTGTCACAACAATTAAGATCAATGAAGAAACATACACGATAAAGTCACGTGGTGTGAGCTGATTTTTAAGTAGGCAAATATTATTCTATTTATATTGGTGTAGGTTTCCACTAAAAATTAAATTTTCATTTCGCATCGATATTGTTGTTATTTTAAGAAATTATAATTGAATTGACTATTGACCAAAAACACTTAAGTAGAAGACGACGACCTTCGTTATGGTACGATCCTATAATACACGTGAGCGGAATGTAAAACGATTTAAAGTCAATTATTAAAAAAGAAGAAACAAAACAAACTATGGACAATGAATTGAACATGTTTTATTGGAAATAAACATCATTTATTGTTGTGCTAGAACAAATGGATCCTTTCAGAGTGAGATCGAAATCATTTACAAACGCTGCAAAGAAAAAACCAAAACACCCGTCCGCTCTTGCTGCTCTTATCAGGAATACATTAACATTGGACGACTTAGACTCGTTCAGACCACGTTCTTCAAGGTAAGATGAAATACTGCTAGCTGGACATTAATCAATCAATAAAATTTGCAGGGTTTGAAATACAATTAAAATAGTTGATATTAATATTGCGTTACTTGAATTTTTGTCTAAATGTAATGTTGAATAGTCTCTCATGTTCATTTACATCCATATCATTTCTCATTACAAGCTGTTCCTGTACTTTAATTTGTGCCTAAGTGTAATAATGTTGAATAGTCTCTCATGTTCATTTACATCCATATCTTTTCTTACAAATAGTTTTATTATATATTTAAATTCTTGTAAGAAATTTATAATCCGGCTCTTCTTTCATTTTTGTTGGGGACCACTGCTGATCATGATTGTTTTTAATGATATTTCGTATTTATGCAAACTATATATTGTACACAATGTAATGCTATTGTCAATAGGCAACGTATATCTAAATTTAATTTTCATACGGAGTGGTAACTTCCTGTATTTATGATAGTAATATATATATATAGACATGCGACTGGAATGTATCGACATTTTAAGATTTCAAATATGATTGGGTCGCACATATTCCACTTCACTATATGAATGTGTGGGGTTTTTTAAGGTATAATATGTAAATGGACCATACTTCTACTATGCATCCATTTCTCTATTGCTTAGACAACTTCTTTGAAGATTACCAAGGATAGTTTCTCTAATAATCTAATTCAATAATGTGGAAAAATCATATCTGACTGTCGCTGTGTGGGTATTATTTTTTTTTAATCAAATATATATGCATGGGCTACCAATAAGTCCACAATATTTACGGGCATGGTGTTCGTATGAATGTATAAAAGGGCAAGGTTTTCATGATGGGAAGGGACGATATGAATGGGGGTTTTCATAGTCCAAATTACACAGCCATTTCCATGTACCAAAGGTCAATAGTATGATGGGATGTCATGCTGCCCACTCAATTAAACTATAGTATATGCCCTTGTCCATTTTATGAAATTATAACATTACTTCATTTTAAATACAGATACACCTATTATTATTATAGCAGTAAACTAACATTAATAGAATCCACATATATAGATTTACCATTGATAATATCTGACAGTTAATAATAAATGCCCTAAGATTTTTATTTGTGTTTCCACCTGAATTCATTAAATGATTTATGCATGATTGCACACATCTCGTGTCATTCTGAATTTACTGGTGAAGACACTAATTATCACTTCAAGGTATATTGTGTCTCTTCCACCGTAACTGGACTCATTGACTAATATTCTAAAAGGTCATAATACGAAAGATAACTCTTGGCGTAAAAGTAAACGATATTAGAATAGAAAGTGTAACAGTCAATGCTGGTCTATTAATTAGATATTTAACATCGCCTTAAAACCCGGAAACATCCGATCAGCCTGATCGGGAGAAATGCGCATTAAAATGTCATTATTTATAGTAAAGTGGGCTGGGAGTTACTGATAAACAACAGTTGATAATGGTAAACATAAGCACAATGACATGGATGAGGACTCTTACGTGAATATATAAACACAACATCAAACACATAAAATTAGATTTCTAAATTTTCATGCTAAAAATGTTACGTCTTTAAGCAATAAATATTTTGCTTATAACTTATAAGTGAAGGTAATAAGGGATAAATATTAGTTTAAAATGTGCTTCGAATAAAACGCTTGGATGATGTCGATTTAATATAATTGTGAAAACAATGTCGGTTAAAACAAATGTGATCACCATGGTTGTCAATCGAATAATGTTTACTGATTATACATGGGTCTTTACCATACTACATATGTTTCTCCTGCACCCGTGCTATCTTGCAGCTGGTAAATAAAGGTGTTATAAACAAAAAAGAGATACATTTTGCAATTAACATAGTATTTTTGTCTGGTACCCCGTTCACATGTCTTACTTGTTTATCTTTGGTTAACTAGTAACCAGTTTTGACAATCTCACTTCCCGTGGACAAATAATATCATAAGATGGCAAACAAAGGCATATTTGTATAACTTTCATGTTTAATAGAAGATATAGTTGACTGGATTAATGTGATTTATTTCTTATTGAAATATCTTTCAATGTCAAGTTTATATGTATTCCGTGCAGCAATGAAGAAATACACGATAGACATCGAATGTGAACGTTGGTAGTGTTTAAAAGCCTCATACAGATTTTAAGACACTGTACTTGCATTGTATGTAAATAAAATGAGGCTGGCTTAGGTGATGTCTACAGAATAAGATAAAGTCAAATACATAGAATATGTTCGTTAGACCAACGTGGAGCCACAGAGGGAAATACCAACAATTTAAAACTGAAGTTAAGAAATGTTTGAAGATGCCGAAGGGAAATCAGGAACCGTAGATCGCAGAATGGACAATTAAATAGCGAAAAGGGAAAGGGACAACAAGGAAAACAATGATCCACAACATCAGTTGTCAAAGTACATATGTCAATCCTCTATACAAGATGTAATAGGCACATAATATACAGAACAAGGGGTATAGAAAAAGTGTTTTAATTTCAAATTTATCAAGCTGCAAGATACTATACTAAGAAATCCAAAATTAGAACATTCCATTAGATATGAAATTTTCCTAGAATTATTTGGAGGAAAATATAATAATCATTCATTTAGTAGTAAGATATATATATATACCATCGCCATGTTACACCGTCTTCCTGAGCAAATATAGACACGGTATCCATAGAACCATTGCATATCAATAATTAACAATCTCGAGGTCAATATAACATACAAACGCTCCATCAATATTTGTATTGACAAATCAACTTACACATCGAGAAACGGTCAACAGACGTCATGCCATGTTAAAATATATGTGTTTTATTCTCTGTAGAATTAATTGTTAGAAATGTCATATAAAATGGTAAAGACACCTGCCCATAATTTAAACAAGTAAGATGATTACTATTGAACAAACAAACAAAAATGTCAATAATTAAAATGATATCAATAGACGTTAGAGAATACCAGAGGAGCACAATCGAAGATTGACAATGCAGAGAAACTGGCAACATATGTTACACAAGAAAAACACAACGCAATATGTGTTAGACACCGCTATACTTAAACAAACACAAATAACATAAATAAGACATGCGCCCTCCTAGAAACTACTGGAGGTAAAGAGGTAATATATCATATTATGATATATAAATATTAGTCATATAGTCAAATGCCATTCATCTTTAAATCGTGATCTTACTCGCATGTGAAAAGCACTTGTATGACTGCATTATTTCGATGGTAAGAGGAAAGGTTTTGGTCCATATAACTAGCATAACTCTGTCAATTTTAATTGAAGTATCTCTGTGAGGACAAAAAACAACGTTAGAGAATACCTAAGGGGCAATCAAAAATGGACAATCCAGCGAAACTGGCAACATAGGGTACACAAGACGTGGGAAACAAAAGCAACAACACAATATGAGTTGGACACCAATATACGCAAACAAACACAAGCAACGTAAATAAGACATGAACTTTGGTAATTATTTTGTGGACGGGGTATCCATTTTGCCTATTGCATTTTGGAACTGTTCCGACAGTGTGGGATTATTTGTTACATCGATTAAATAAAAAGATTGGTTGATTGATTATCTTGATTATCTCTATAATTAAAGAGTTACATGTTATCAGTGAAGTTCATAATGAAAAAAAATATATATTTAGCAAACATTTATATCTAATTTAGTGTGAACAAGACGTTTCTAGAATAAACTTCAACATGTGCGCTAAATATAATAGTCAATTGATGTGAAAGCTAAATAATCTAAACACCTGTTGTAGATTTATAGGTTAGTACCATCAACACGTGTCTACAATAACTTTCCCCAGGTACGCTAGATATAATAGTCACACAATGGAAAGCCAGATAATGTAAAAGTCTTTGGTAACAATGAAACCAAAGGGTCTAAGCAAGACAGACAAAATTGTATAGTGTTGTCTATGACTAAGGGAACATACCTTAGTTTTAGTAAATTACACTACTTAGGAACTGTGAATTTAATGCACAGGTAAACGTACAAAACAATAAATAGTGTAACTTGACGTCTACTTGTACCTAAATTTCAAAATTAAAGATGTGAACTTGTACTTCATTCTTAAAATCATAATATAAACTGAACAAGTAATCTAATATTTGGCACATCAAAGGTTTCCACAACTTGAACTTCATCGTTCTCATTATAATCATTATTAATACCTCTTATTCTGATGATACATTCTTCATTGGTTTTATAAAGAATACCATGATAAAATTCCCGATTTATTTTACTTCGCACATGGTGATTTTTGTATATATAGAGTACCGTGGTGCATGCAAATATACAAATGTTTATTTTCATATTCATTTGCATTAAATAGAAATTATCAATATAACCATTTATCGACTTTGACTTTAATATATTATCGTCTTTTGGTGAAGTTTTGTTTCCAAGAAAAACTGGTGACAATGACGTTGATAACTGGTTTATTTTGTGATTCATTTAGCTGGTTTAATTGGTACAGTTCAAATATCACCAAACAGAAAAATGTCACTAACTTATTTTCAACTTGGATAATTTCCTTTTATGGAAAAATAAAACAACTTTAAGCTTAAATGTTGGTGAATTTTGTAATGAAATTTTAATTAGAATCGATATAATTCATGGAAGCCCTAGTTTGTATGACAATACATCATGATTTACACTTTTTGCAGTTTATTTTATAACTCGCTATCACTTGGATATTTTTTTATAACGAAAATAATGTAACCCATATTGAAATTTCCTACAAACTACGACTTTCATTATTTATTTAGATTCTTAGTGAACAAATCTAACAGATTTAATAACAAAATCGAAACATTGAGTGTTTTATAATTCCAAAAGGTGGTCTTGTGTAAGGTTTGGTGTACCACAACGTTATAAATTCGTAATAAAAAGTGTTAATTCAAAATTCAATGAACAAGTGTGAATTTCTTATTTTGTGGTATTATGTAAAGAAAACAATATATAACTCATATGTAAATTTCCCGATTCGCCTTTTTTTTTCTTCTTTTTTTTTAATAAATATTTTAAGCAAGATTATTATTTTTTTATAAAAACAATCAATGTTTTTTTAAGAACTGCTTACCCTTCCGGAGCACCTGAGTTAAAGGTATATTGTCTACCACATTTGTATTTTTTCATACCCAAAATTATTGTTGTTTTCCGTACTGACCTTCATAAAATGAAGATTAAACACCGAATTATTGGCGAATACGCTACGAAACGTTAAGATTCAAACAACATTAAACGAGCGTGACAATCATGAAGTGTTTGAATCTTAACAGTATTTTCCTTACCTAAAAGCTAAACCCCCGAGAATTCCAAACTTCCGTTTTTATAGGTGGCGCTGTTACTTTCACTTTGAATTTTTTGTCATTCTGGACAATAATTCCGATAACGATAGTTTTGGGTCTGTTTTGTTAAAAGAAGAACACCAATCGTATATTTTGCAGCATAACTGTTTAATGATAGCTTAAACAAATCATTTACGGACAGTAAAAAATCTTCAAAAAAATCGTAGACAATATGCCTTTTACCACCAGTTTTTAGTAGGGTTCTTGTTACTCGATCTTAAGTTGTATGTGTATGTTTTGTAGACAGTTGTTTGTCCTTTTGTACCTTTTCTTTTGGCCATTGTGTTGTCTGTTCTTCGTCGATATATAGATTCTGATTACCCATTTGGTATCTCCAAACTCTTCTTAATTACATAACTCAACATACATTTTTTAATTATTAAATAATCAATTTCTGACATTGATTATGAAAAGAATTTCAAGTTCCATCATCCTACAACAAAACAGTAGTTCATTCATCGATATACAGGCAGCATACTGATAAAAAAAACCACTTATCATTATACCTGTAATCGATTAACACTGGAGTGAAAACAACTTAATTGGATATTTATACATCGCTTTGTACATCACTGTGTCTCTTTCAGAGGAAGTGGGTGATAATATAAATATTCGTCCAGTGCATTTCCTTACCTTAAAACACAGTGGTGACATTTTCATGATTGTTTCTCATCCAGAGGAAGTGGGTGATACTACAAACATTCCTCCAGTGCATATCCTTACCTTAAAACACAGTGGTGACATTTTCATGATTGTGTCTCATCCCGAGGAAGTGGGTGTTAAGACATACATTTCTCCAAGTGCATTCTTAGTTTAAAAACTGTGCGACAGTTTCATCAATGACTTTCCTATTTTCTATTCGATTTTTGTTCTAGACTGTGCTGTTTTTTTTTCTTTTTCATTTTATTTCTGCAATTTCTTATTATTGGATTTTAGAACTGTTCAGATCAGTTCGTGTGGTGTTTTTTTTTTTTTTTTTACTGTTTTATTTCAACAATTTCTTTTTATTGGATTTTAGAACTGTTCTGATCGTGTGGTGTACTTTGTGTTTCATTTGACTACTTGAATCGTTGTTCATAGACTAAAGAACAAAATTGTAACTGATTGATTTTCCATTATTATTTTTCAACATTTCATCATGTGAAGGAGGCGTTATTGTAGTGTAGTCGATGTGAATATATAATGTAAATTTTATATATTATCCAACTTACAACTGATACCGTTGATTAGGCCAGGTCAGTGTCATGGAAAATATACACTTTAGATTGCGATCGAAATCATTATCGAATTTTAAGAGAAAATCTCCCAGTAATTTTCGCATTGAAACATTAAGGCGGACTACTTGGTCAAAAGACGATTTATTCAGACGACGGTGTGTAAGGTAAAATTTAAAACTCATATTTATTTATAATTATAATTATGCAATATTTATGTAAAGGAAAATTGACATTTCTATGGTTACTATTTTCTTCTCTTTTTTTGTAACGCTGGCTATCAGTCCTCATCTGTATTATCATAACATTTTCTAAAAAAAAGTTTAATCAGAGAGGTCAACAATTCTACCGATATCAACAATCACCTCTCATTTCAATTCATTGAGCATTAAAAAAGTGTCTTCGTTTTCTGCTTTTTAGCGTTTATGAAATGGTATTTTAAATGTATACAGTCCCGTCCCATCAATGTTGCTTTGATATATTTTAGGTATTTACACTATTTCACCAAGAGGGGTAAGGAGGGTCCATAAAACTAGTTTTAACCCTCACTTTTGTTTTATTCAAATGTGTCCGCCCTTACAATTGTCTTCTAGGATAAAGTCCGATGACGGAATAAAGCACAGCGATGACTTCGTTCGGTCTGTGTAAGGTTTTTCATTACAAATATAACACAACCGGACACAATTTTACAGGATACTGTAATATGTCTTACACATGCACCAAGCTAGGAAAGTTGTTAGAGGTGTCGATTTTAGGCTTTGTGGTGTTTTTTGCTTTTCATCTATGTATATAGAGTCAAACCTGTATTAAGAGGTCACCTTTGGGACATAGAAAAATTGGCCTTATAAGACAGGTTACTTCTTAAAAGAGGTTCAATTTATATGAAATTTTCTATGACAGGACAAGAAAAGGGTGACCTTATAACACAGGTGACTGCTTAATAGAGGTGACGACATGGGCAGGTTTGACTATATTGTATTAATTCCAATTTATCGATACGAAATGTTTGTCCCTGCGGGCATCCCACACATAGTAGTCAGGGCCACGTTGGTAGACTACCTATGCTTATCAAAGTTTAAAAGTAAGGTAAAGAGGGGTTCATCCCCCTCTGGAGTGAACACTACTTCTCGGGAGGGTACATTGCATTATATTGGTGTTACTGGGAAGGAGCCGTCAGTACAGGTAGCGATTTATAGCCTTAGACTAAGTGATTTGTCGTTAATTTCAGACGAAATACAGCGAAACCTGCCCATATGGTGACCTTTATTAAGCAGTCACCTATATTAAAAGGTCACAATTTTTTGTCCTGTAATAGAAAATGTAATATGAATTTTACCTCTATTAAGAGGTAACCTGTCTTATAAGGTCACTTTTTCTGTGTCCCAAAAGTGACCTCTTAATACAGGTTCAACTGTATATGAAAAGCGATATATTAGTTAGTAACTTATAAAGGAATAGCCACATGTTGTTATTGGCAGATCAAGTTAGTTAGAGGACTTATCTGCCAACGAAATGATGTTAATGCATATAGAAAATTTGGTAATAGATATTTATTTGAAAGTTAAATATATCAATAGTTCTGTATCTCTAAGAACACATATCAATAGGTATGTCTTTCTAAGAGCATATATCAATACGTATGTCTTTCTAAGAACTTGTTTCCATATGAATGTATTTTAAGAAAAAAATGTATGATTGTGCAAAAAGGGGATAAAAACTTATGCTGTATGAATAGATGCATTTTCGTGAAATTTGAACTATATGGGGATCTTATTGTGGGGTGATTTAATGTGATATACTGTCAGTCATTGTATAAAATAAGGGTAATAACAAAATTATCGAACACCGAGCAATCTTCCAAAGGGAAAGGCAAAACTCATAAGTCAACAGACAAAATCAGTCAACAACCAAAAATCTGGGAAAACCGCAAAGATTTGGTACAGGCATTTCTAAAGAAATGGTGGGTTGAATAAGATTTTACGGCGCCAAACCTTCTGCTTCCATTACGATTAAAAGGTTCCGGTTGTCATTATAACAGCACTTTTAACAATACTGGGACAAAATAGGTATAATAGTAGTCAACGCAGTACTTTATGAAAATCCATCGTTTATTGTTTATTCTGTCACTGGACTATAACTGCTGCGATAGCACAATAACAGAGTGAATATAGAATATTTTGTACACCGTCTCTGAAAATGCAATTTATTTGAACGAGGCTAAGGAACAAGTAAAATATTTGAGACTTGTCCAGTAATTTTATCCAGTTTCGTGCCAAGTGTTTATATTCTGATACAATTTATCTATATGCTGTTATCTTGCAGTATTAACTCAATCAGAAATTAAGAAAAAGGGTGAAAACAAGCGACGTCAAAATATTACCAAAATATTTTGATGTCCATTATGTCATATTATAATGTCATACCAAAAGGTGATATACAATCAATGAATATTTAAAGCCAACATTTATAGTCAATGCTATGTCGTTGCTCAAATAGGACAACTGCAAAAAAAACCATAATTTAGACCTCGGTCTTCTCCTACTTTAAATGGGGTCTAGTCTACAAAATTACGTAGCTAACGTGACGAGAAATCCCATATTAAGACGCTTAGTCAGACATTATGTAATCACAATTGTGAATAATTGATATGTTTGTTTGTTTGATGGTGTATAATGCCACTTTCAAAAATAAATCGTGGGAGTCAGTTTTATTGATGAAGGAAACCGGATGACCCGGAGAAAACCACCGAGTTGTCGCAAGTCACTGACAAGCTTTATCACATAATGTTATACACCTCGCCCTGATCGAGATGCGAACACACAACATTAGTGGTGATAGGCACTGATTGCATATGTAGATATAAATCCAACTACCATACGATCACTGCCACGACGGCCCCTGAATAATTGGTAGGTACATATATAGTTCTAACTGAATGTAATTTAAAAATTCATCTGACCTTGAGAATGATAACCTCACAACACGTATACGTCATAAAATGAGTAAGTTATTAGCACTTTTCTGAGATATAGCGACATGTTGGTTTTTATCTTACCATAATAAAACTGTAAACAGTTATGGTAAACAATCCCACCAATATGAACTAAACGAACAACCACCTTTTAACTAAAGTCATTGAACACAAAAAAGACCAAAACATTTTGTTTCGTTCTGCACTGTTAACTGGTAATGTGTGAATGTGAAACGTTGACCACTGTATTTATCTATTCGTCCTCGAATTGCGGTTCTGTTTACCCCTTTGATATCTTTAACTTTTCTTCAAGAATTGTATATTATGTTTGATTTTCTATGCAAATTACGCTCCCAGGGAAATTAAACTAATCTTTACCAGAATAAACAAAACAGTTGGCCATTGTATTCGTTGATTTCTGGTTCCTGTTTACACCTTTGATATCTCCAAGCTTTTCTTAGCGCCATTGTATATTATGTTTGATTTTCTATGCAAATTACGACTCCGGGATAATTAAAGTAACTTTTACCAGAGTTTACGAAACAGTTGGTTATTGTATTCTCCGATCTTCTCCGGTTTGCGTTTCCTTCTAACGTTTCTTGACATCATTGTATTATTGTCTGTATTGATCTATCCACTGAATGCTTTATTTCAAGGTAAAAACTTATTGATACATCTTTGTTAATATGTTTGTATTCAGAATCCTACGATTGTTATAAGGAGCCTCGGGAGGTATTTCTAATTAAAGTGCTTTCTATTCAAATTGTTTTAAGGAAGTTTATTCTATAAATGTCACTGCTTTGTATAGAAAATACTAATTATATGGAGACGACTCCAAGCTAACTCATTAATCTCGGATTGTTAGATTACATACAATTTTACATAGGCGATTGAATTAATTCTCAATGTTCACCCTATGGTAGAAGAAGGTATTTCACTATACTATATGTTTTCGTTCATTAATGTTTTCTAAATTCAGCTTTAAATTAGAATGACTTCGTTATATATTTTATGCCTATAACCGTTTTCTAAACCGTTTTTTAAATGAATTTTTCGCATAATCCAAGAATTAATTGGAAAACTCCTTTAGCCACTCTTGTTACTTATGAAAATAATTGCACAAACATGTACACATATCTGTTCAATTTAAAATATACGACCCTATTACGACGCTTACCCTATTTCATGTATGAATAATTAGTTTATTGTAAGCATGTATTGTTATGAAACGGGCGAATTCCGATATAATAAGAAAATATTGAAGACATTAGAGGAGTAATCAGAAACCGTAATTCAAAGAAGGATAGACAATACAATATCCAAAACAAAAAGGACAAACTATGATCTACAAAACACCAGACAGAAAACTAAAGATCGATCAACACAAACCCGAAAACCTGGGATGAACTCTCCTGCCCCGGGAGTTCCTGCTCCTCAAGTGGCACCCGTCGTGTTACTATAGTTACAAGCCCGATGATAAGCTATGAACGAGGAAATGACCGGATTATATAATAATACTATTCTTTCTTTTTCAGTTCTCCTGCGTCAGATCTAACATTCCGACGTGATGTGTTTAGCCGCAGACAGTATGGATCTGTTGAATTGGTGAGTTATTTCCCTTTGCGCCTGGTTTATTGTGTATTTCTGCTTTTCGTCTACTTTTGTTTGTATTCGTATATTTGTTGTTTTTTATTTGCATTACACTCGAATATTTTAAAGTCGAAATTATGAGTAAAAAGTAGATAAATAACTTATTGCGCACGACGCACGTCTTGCATAACCCATGTCATCAACCACGCTCAAAATGATTGGCAAGCCAACTATTTCAAAAGTCTTTGGGAGCCAGAAATCCAAAGGGCTTAACCAAAATTATCAAAATCGACTAAGGTCAGCTATACGTGAGGGAGGCGAACATTAGTTTTATTAATAAGTTAAATTTTATAGGAACTGTAAATTAAAAAAGAAAAAGGAACCATTATGTTTTCCATCAATTTGTAGTATTATATATTTTGTTTACTGGAGATCGCGACAGGAGGACATGTTTATTACGTACAACTACATGTTAATTAATACTTCATTGGCTGGTATTTGGACTAACCGTTGTGTGACCTTCACATGTGTCATTGTGATTACATAAATGATTCATATGTAATAAAACATGCCTTAAAGAGCATCTCTATATAACAAATCACTGTCTATAAAAGGCAGCCACATTTTTTCCATTAATGATTAGTGTCTACAATTTTAACCTGTATATAAAGACCACATTTTCAGGGTCCCTTGAGTGGCCATTATATACAGGTTTAACTGTATATCTCTATAAATGGTAGAAAGAAAACACTTGCATGGTCCCATCAAACTAATTCAACCCCGCCACTTTTTATGGCAGTGCCTGAACCAAACCAGGAAAGTGGCCCGGTAAATATATGTATGTTAGGGGTATCGATTTTGCCCGCTTCTACTATTTTTTCGATTCAAATTCGGAGCTGTTCCAACGACATGGTACATATTTTAGTCATCTTATTAGACATATTATAAGAATTTAATATATCATGGATATTACGAATTAACTTATTTAAACCAATAAATCCGAAGGATGAGTTTGTTTAAATAAGTTCATGAGTAAGATCCATGGTATATAACGTTTGTAACAGAAATTACACGATTGACAGATCTATGACGTCAAAATCATGGAATAACATGTTAGACCATGATTTGTAAAAGTTCACTATTTTTAAGTTGATTACTGCATAAAAACATCAAAGGAAAAATGCGTATTTATGTTACAAGAAAACCTAAAATCATATTCATCTGATGTCAGAAATTAATCCATACTTCTTAATGAAGTTAAGTATCAGATTTAGTTACTGAACAAAGGAATGGATGGCAGAGAACCCATAGCAACGAGGAACTGATTTCCTTTTTTTCGATATATCAGAGACAAAGTATACTTAGACATCGGAAGAAGTCACTTCTCAATTATAACATTAGCAATGTTCGTTATTTCATCAATCAAAATCTATTAATAGAATAAATTAGTGTGCATCTCAAGTTTTTGATATACACTTTATCGCATAAGTTAAATTAAAAAATTTCAATGTCAAAACATTTTAAAGTGTTTTGTGAGAGAGGGTGTGAAATTCAAAGGGCGTACAGAGAATTGCCAAACTCTTGAAGCAAAAAAAAACAAAAAAAAACGAAAAAAAACTCATCCAATAAAAATTGAATATATCTGTACATCTTTTATTGTGTGTTTTATCTGTCAAATTTAAGTAATAACATAGTCAGTCTTATGGACGAAGCTAAATGCTAAGTCAGTACTGGAAACCAAACAACCTTTCTTCTTCAATGCTCTCATTAACATTATTGTCTACTCTTATTTTGACATATTTTTATTCTTTAACAACCCCCATGCCACCCGCCTAGTTCTCTTCAATTGACCTTGGAATCCGTGTTAGCAAGACACACATGTCCTTTGTTCTGCCTCATATTTGTATTTTAATTGCTATATGCTCTTCCTTAGACTTTGTCATAGCGCCCAGTAATGTTTGCGAGTATGATTCTGCTTGTGACGATGTGTCATCGATACAATTTTTTTCAGAATGGTGATCTTCACCAGTTACCTGTACCAACAAAACAATTATATAACAGGCATATTGGTGAAAATGGCGGAACATGCTATTCGACCTTATCGTTATCTTATAGCTTTTGTGTACAATGTGCACAGACTTCAAAACTGTTAACCTTTCGCGAAAACTTGATCTGAATTTCTTTTTCTTTTTATGGAGTCCATGTTGATCATCTTGTTCGTTTTCCGTGTTGTATTTCATATTTTATACCCAACGTTGATTGTCTCTCTGGATTGTCCATTCTCTCCGTTTCCTCTTTCGGTGTTCTCTAACGTTTTGTTTATATTCCATACTGCGTGATCTAAAAATAACACTACCACCAAGAAAGAAAACTGACGTCACCAGTGTTAATTTTAGCGTAATGTCAGTTATAGCAACACAGCGATGTGAAAATATTTACCCAACGTTGTTTGTCTCTCTGGATTAAGTGATTAACGATGTTTTATAAAAGGAGAGGACATTTCTCAGTCATCTCTCACCGAAGGGCGAAGCCCTGAGATGAGAGATGACTGAGAAACGTCCTCGAATTTTAAAAAAACATCGTTAATTATTTTATCGCTATTTTGTATTCATAATTAAATAAGTTTTGTTGAGATACTGACATTTCTTTAAACACAATTAGACGTTGCGCACAGTATTGGGACAACGTTTGTAACGTTAGTTATCGGCAATTTGTGTAGTTTTCCTTTGAAGTGTGTCGATTGATAAAGCTTATCTCAACTTACTGGACGTGATATCAAAATTATTAGGTCAGTCCACAATTAGGCATGCGTCAACTACCGCGCATGAATATATTTGCTTAAAAAAACAAGATTGGTTGCGTCATCAAAATCAATAATACGGAAAAAGGTCAACGTCATTTTCGTTACCATCTTAAACAAAACATTTAACGTTTGACCATATTATTTCAATAATCAACATCCCTCAAAACCAAGAAATAACTACTTTGTAAAGATTGAACATCCCTTTTAGGCTTATACGATACATATAATATTGTTTTGTTTGTTTGTTATATAAAAACACTGCAATATCTATAATGATGATTTAAAATTTAAATCAATCCAATTACAGAAAAGAGCTAAAATTTAATACAACATAGCACTGATCAGTAACAGGGAGACTCAACTAAAACTTCTGTATTCTGGATATACAAATATATACATTTGTTGTACATAATTTCAAATTTTTATGACAAAAATTACTTACCGGTAGCATATTCGAACATTATAATTTCCAAAACACACTTCAATCCAACAAAACCATCATAATGTATAACACGTCAAATAGTAAAAAACACATCTTGCCGCCTCGTTAAATAGTTTTTGAATGAACCGCGCGCGCCAGAACCGAATCACATTTAAAAAACAAGATCCATCCGCAAAAAAATAATCCCATGAAAATATCGTTTTAAAGAATTCAGTTGATTATTTTTTTGAAAGTTAATTATAAATTACCGATAAACAGAATATTAGGCATTTTGTTTTTGGGACTGACTTTATCACGGGGTATATCAGGCTCGCCGTTCCGGCTCACCTGATATACCCCGTGATAAAGTCAGTCCCAAAAACAAAATGCCTAATATTCTGTATATACTATGCATCGCCAGAACGTCAAGTATACGATATTGCAAGTGTTAATGTTTGCATATTTGTTTTCACTCTTGAATTTTTTTATGTGTTAAGTTTCCTTAGTGTGCTAATTTAAAGTTTGAAGTTCAATATAAATGAAAAGATATAAAAAAAGAACATCGTCAACATTACATTTTAATCGTGAACTATTCTAAGCATCGCAGAATTCGACCATGCAATGACTCATTCAAATTGAGCACTCCATTATCGTCAATATCGACCTCTGAACAAATGTATATGATTGAAAGTGCTGGTACAATTGCTGGAATTTGTTTAAGTAACTTTAGTTTTAAAGGGTTGTAATCTATAGTGTCAAGTAATAACCGTGTATAATCTTGGTACCCTGATGATAGGATACACCCCATTTGTCGGTAGCAGTTTTTCGTAGAACGGTGGGGTGTTTGCTTGCTCTCACTAGATAATACGGGTAATCATTGTCATCAGCTTTTACAACTAGGATTGTACCACTGGAAACTTCTGATTTTAACGACAAAAAAAAACAAAAACGTAACGTTGAAAATCACGGAAAAACGTTACAAGATTGCCGGGTAACAAAACAGACTAGACATTTCGATTTTCTTTTCATTTCTTTGTCTGTTATTATTTATTAAAAATTATTTTTATTTGAGAAACTCTATCAAATGCACATTTCGAAAAGAATATATTATTCAAAGAATGATATACATAATTTATTTACATTAACGTTCGAATTTGCGACATATTTTAGAAAACCAGTCATTTGCGCGCATTTAGCACACGGTAACAAAACGGACTAGACAAGCAAAAAGTAAAATTTCTCCATGAAAATTTCACTTTCAAACCATTTTTTTTTAAACGCTATTAAAAGCACATTTTGAATATATGATTTTTTTTTTAAATTGTTTCTACATTATTTAAATTTTCTTACCAAAGAATCCATTGTGAATGTATTTTTCCGTTTAATAATGTCTTGTTACAACATTTTTGAAACATTTCGCTTCATCCGCTAGCTGCCATATTTGAAAAAAACTGCAGAAAACGTAGTAAGACGTCAGAGCGAATTGTCCGGAGATTACGCATTGCAATTCCCGCAAATTTCCGCACAAAAATAAGATTTTCCGATTCAAATTACTAGATAGTCCACGTTTTCCATGTTACAAGTTACACGCAATTTTTTTGCCGGAGATTACTTTGTACGGGTTTTGATTTAATTTAATCTAATTGTATTATCATTTAAAAAGGTATAATTATGTAACACTGTCCTATAAGATACAACATGTATTATCAGTATGCATTTATTTCAAAATTATAATACATTTTACGAGGAAAATTACGTACATTTCATAGAGTGCACCAATACTGTGCACAGCGTCTTACTATTTTATATCGTTAATCACTTATTCTAATATGACGCCGTGTTATCGTCAGTTCATATAATACTCAACAACAACATTTTTAGCGCAAACGCAGTAATGTTGTCAATTCGGCTATTCCGTGTACCCTCCCGCTGTGAAATTACAGTGACGACCGAGTGTAAACAAACAAAACACCGGCATATAACGTATTTTTAAAGTCCTTAAAAAAAACCAACATATTTTTAAAAAGTTTATGTATAAAATCCTACAAGGTCGTTTCCGTGAGGTCATACACAACAACTACACATACAAAAAAAA
>MJUT01049493.1:60675-99338 GCA_002080005.1 Gigantidas platifrons | reverse complement strand
TCACCTTTTTTTTTAAAGAAACATCTATAAAATAGTAAATATTTGCTAACACGAGTTCTGCTCAAGAGTCATTACGAGGATGTACTATGCATGTGATAATATTTTATATTTTTTTCATTATCATCATTTTCATTCATTTGTCTTGAATAACATCATTTACATTGAAAAAAATATCACTTGCATCAAGTACATTAACATCAACATGCTCGTGGTGGGTCGCTAGGGGGTGCTATACATGATTTGTATGGTGAATCCACCAATAAAACCGGTGGACGTGTTTGAATAGCCTTATACATTGTATTTTTACAAAAAACAGTTGAAAGTAAAATATTCCAAAATTTACCCATTGCATATGAAAATATGAATGTTTTTTTTAAGTTCATTCGATAGATTTAGTAGATTATTACAGTTTATTCTTGTTTTGTCATACCTTCATGGAACAACAAATTTACATGTATTTCAACCAAAAAGTCATGTAATATTGCTCCTTACTGTTGTGGTTCCAGAAATTCTTTTCCAGTTATCTCAAATTTGGACTCATCTGTTAAATTATATTTGATCAAGTTAATAGCTGTAGATATAATAGACAATTATTCTGACTAATTACAGCATTTTGATACAATATAATATTTGTTTTATTAAGAAAACATGCGTTTAATTACACTCGTTCTATAAATAGAACGTTAAAAATTCCGGAGTATGTGATGATTCTAGTTACCCCCCTTTGAATCCAACCAAAATGTGACACGATCTATCTGACAGAAAAAAGTTCTAGTGGACGTTTAATTACAGAAAATGTTTCTTTAAAATACCAATATAAAAATCTATGGAACTATATATATGACTTTCCATCACCCTTTCGGCAAATATTTTAATTTTTAATTTTTCGTGTTTTTTTAAACAACTTCCGCCATTTCCGTGTCGTTTTAATTTCTGCAATACTCCTTTATTGCAAGAAGTTCAAGCACCGGGCCTCAAATTCATATGAAAGAAACAATTTTCTATGTTTTTCTCGCTTCCTCTGTTATATTTGACGCTCGCAACGATTAAAACGAGTGAATTTTCAACACTTGGTCGATGTGTTCTAAAACGTGTCCGATTCCGGTATAAAAATGTACGTGACAAATTAATTGAAAAGACGCCATTATCGAGTCTGCTTTCCGACTGTGACCTAAATTCTAATGCAATTATAATAAAACGCGTATTTTCATTGGCTATCGAGAGCTGTCAAATCTGCAGTTGACATGCCTGAAGGAATGCTATATTCCTACGCCGAATGCACTAATTTGTAAATAATATGGCTTACCCAGATATTTCCGACGCTGACGACCTATTATTGATGCCGTCTTGAAAACGTGAAATCCTACATGCCATATGTACAATACACAAAAATAATTAAAATTCCTAACTTGAAAACTTATTTTAGTTAAATTCTATCAAAATTGATGCGCACACGAAGCCAAATAACGTCTGATCTTTACATTTCAAACTGGAAGTCTTCATATGACGTCATGTTGTTTATGTGCCAAAGTCGTTCAACAATGTTTCGCGGAATTTTAATTTGTGTGATTTTTAGACCCAGGGATATGCAAGAATACATTTGTATGTTCAGCATTGCATTGGAGTAGAGATAACTGTACTGTATTTGAAAATGGCATGGCATCAATGGTCGATTTAATGGGAGAATGTCATAAGAAGAGGAATAAAAGTACTGTATTTGAAGAGTTGTTGGTGTCAATTGTGGATTTGACGGACTATTTTTTCAGCGGAAGGAATTGGAAAAGTCGTGTCGCCAGTAAAACTGCATTTGCGACCGTCAAATCCTTAATTGACACCTCATACTCTTTAAATACAGTACTGGTATTCCTTAATTACACCTTATAAATGAATCCTAGATTCTGATTGGGTGAAGGTCGATGTTTGTCTTATGACATTCTAAGATTATTTTATTCCCTTGTGAATTAACTAATTATTATCGTCTTTCTAAATATTTGCACATAATTCAACTTTTTATCATGGTGATTTGTAAAAAAACCGTATTGGCCTTGGATTTTGAAAAAAACTTACATTTTTAAGAAGAAAACAAATATGGCCTTGAACAGAATCAAGTCGATTTCCTGGGAATTCTGTATGTGCAATTAAAGTTAATCTTATAATGACTGCTGTAGTTATTGAATTAACGAAGTGTAATTATCAAAAATATTGTTTTCATTATTAAATATTTGTTCAATTTCTGCTAGACTGATTTAAATCAAGGTCTTACATGCTGAGGAACAATATCGGTTGTTAAATACTTTTTTGAAATCCGGTTTAAAAGATCGTTATTGCATGTGTTCAGAAAAAAATGAGTCCCCGAAGTTATCATCCGCCCAGTAGTTATTGCTGCGGCACTGACATGGCTTATTAGATATATTTATGACTGAAATTTACAGTTCCTAAATAATGTAATTATTTACAAACGAAGGTTCTCTTCCCTCAGACATATGTGACCTTAGCCAATGTTGCCTGCCCTGTTGAGGTCCTTTGGTTTTATAGCTTCCAAAGCTTACAATTGTTTGGCTTTGCAATCTTTAGATTTTTAGCGTACCTGATGAAGGTTATTCCAGAGACGCGTCGTGCGCACGACATTTGATATCTACGTTTTCATTATACACGTAATCAAAGGTCAATCTCAGGCTAATTGGTGTGTAAAGTCACTTCCAACAATACTTCAATATTTGATGTAGCCAACAGTAGTACATAGAAGGAATCACCGACATTCCACTCTGCACACGACCAACCTTATCATGTAATGCTGTATCGAAAACACCTCTCCGTGTACGGTAATCAAACCCACAACATTCACTGATTCTATATACACGTGAATCCAACAATCATACGAGCACGGCAATGATAGAACCACACCTAATCTAATATTGAACCTGAAGAGATTGGTTTTATTATTCCTCCATGTTTTGTTTGATAATAACATCATATTGTATTTCATTTCGTTTATGGAGAAAAACTAATTTCTAATTGTGAACAAAAATATAACTGTAATTCAAATTATCTGGAACAGACCTTTAAGTGAATCATTTTTCATTAACTAAATTATTTGTGGGCGATCGTTGTACATGTAGTTCGCAGTTGTGGGGATCTTTATGAAAATTAAGCAAAATAAAAGGATTTAGTAAGTTATACTGTGTATGTGCAAATTTGGACGTGGGTGTTTTCCGCCACTTTCAACAATATTTTAGCTATACCGTGGTGTGAAATTTATTGGCGGAGGAAACGAGAGTAACCGGAGAAAACCATCAACCTGTCATAAGTCACTGACAAACTTTATCACATAATGTTGTATCGACTACACCTCGCCTTAAGCGGGATTCGCAATCACAACGTGAGTGGTGATACGCACTGATTGCATAGACAATATTAAATCTAACTCCCCTACGATCATGATCACGTACGATGTTACACTATAGGAGTAATATGATCGTCAGTACCCCACGGATGATCATACTCCGAAACTCTCCTTTTTTTAATTCGAAGTTGTCCAGTTGTTGATCCGGCATTTAAAGCTTGCTGCACGTGTAGCAGCATAACTCTATTCAAATCTGATCATTCGTCTGTCGGTCACAACAATGATAAACAAACCATCTTATAAAACCTTGTTTTTTTACTATCCAAACGAAGTATTAAAGTAGTGTAACATAATTATATGGTTCAGCAGAATGTAGTATAAGTGTAAATAATACTTGTCGTCTACGTCATAGCGGAGCCAATCATATTCGAGATGAATGATACATGACTACGACAATTTCTCTGTCAATAGACTAACGGGTAATGTGGGAAATTTCGGAGCGTAATCAGTCGTGCGCTACCTACGATGACTTAATAATATGTTCAAATTATCATCATTAATTATATAAAACAACAGGGAATGTGGTGTTTGATTCTATAGGGTTGAGTATCAAGCTTTACCAAACACCTTTCGCACATGGCAAAGACAACATGTTTATTCGTTTTTCCTAAATAGCAGTTTACCAAATTCATTAGAAAACTTAATGAATCGTTCAGTTTGTCGCTGTGTTCCCATGTGACGATCATACCAGACAGAAAGTTATAAAACTCTTTTGTCAATAAATACTTGTGGGTGTGTTTTATGAACAAACATTTCCATCATGCTTCCACAGAATACATTTAAATCTTTAAATTTAATGTCAAGTAACACTATATTAAAAATACTGAAGAAATGTTCTAATGTTACCATTCAATCGAGAAAACAATATCGTTCATAAATGGTAGAAATGTCTACATTTTTTTATTATTATTATTATTTGGTGAAATTAGCACATCTACTGCTAATACTTTTTAATATATTGTATCCAGCATCTTTAAAATCAAATAAAATGTTGTTCATTCAATAAAAACTGCTTAGTAATATATAAACCTTCAGTTTTAATATCTAGTACCACTGTAGCAAAAACCTGCATGGCATGTAATGCTTTGTGGATCGTTGAATGCCCTTTTTGTTTTGGTCTGTCCTTAAAGTAACGGTTTCTAATCACCATTTTAGTATCATTCAATCTAGAAAGCCAAAATCGTTAATGGGTGTTAGGGTTATATAGTTTAACGCTTCTTTCAACAGTAGTTCAGTTATATCGTGGCTGTCAGTTTTATTGGTGGATGAAACCACCGAGCCACCTCAAAAAACTGTCAAACTTTATCACATAATGTTGTATCGAGTGTTCCTCGCCATGAGCAGTTTTCCAACTCACAACTATTGTGGAGATATGCACTGGTTGCATAGATGTAAATCCAACTACCGTACTATCACGACCACGACGGCCCGGCAACTGGTATTTGCTATCTAAAATGTTCTAAATATATCTTTTACTACCATATAATTACGTTGCTGACCAAGGCTTTGTCATTTTATTTGTATATTTGTGATTTGTATTGTTTTGTTTAGTTTGTATTTGTTTGGCCCCTATGGGCGTAATTTTGCAAATAAAGATTATGTAAATCGTAGTGAGTCGTTGGATGAAATCAGAACATCGTGTTGGGCAGCATCTCTTGATGAGCGTCAAGATGTTTGAAGTGGTCTGATTGGGGACATGAATCATCTATACATCTCTGCAAATGGCAGATTTGTTTTGTATAAATACCTCAAACATGCTGAAAAACAAGTTTGGTCGATAGTATATTATAAAAATTGTCTAAAATGACATTTATAATAAACTCATCAGGCTTTTCCATATAGCGAAGCCCCTATAAATGTTAAGATGTACGTCAGTGAATTTAAATTACTTATAAGTTTTGATGTTCAGAATATAATCTTGTCATGTAGGAGATTAGAAAGTTTCATCCCCATTTTGGTAGCCGAACATATTATCAACCCAACTCTCACGCGGCTATCATGACCACAATGACACCACTCCAAACATATAAACAAAATTTGAACGATAAGTGATCGGTTTTATCATACCTACTTGACTGCATTGACCGCTATGGAATACCTGTGTCACAAATGACCACGGATATGTTCCACTTGCCGGAAACACTTCCCGATCCTTTCCACAAACCCAATGAGTTATCACTGGATTTTTAACCAGATTAACACGATGGGTGCCACAAGTGGAGCAGGAACTGCCTACCTTTCCGCAGCACCTGAGTTCACCCCTTGTTTTTAGTGATGTTCGTTTTACTCGATCTTTAGTTTTATGTGTATGTTTTGGAGATCGTTGCTTGTCCTTTTGTGCTTTTTCTTTTGATCATTTAGTATATTCTTCTTCGATATACGGATTATGATTACCCCTTTGATATCTTTTGGCCATTGTATTGTCTATTCTTCTTCGATATACGGATTATGATTACCCCTTTAGTATCTTCTAACTTTTGGCCATTGTCTTGTTCTTCTTTGATATACGGATTATGATTACCACTTTGGTATCTTTTGGCCATTGTCTTGTTCTTCTTCGATATACGGATTATGATTACCCCTTTGGTATCTTCAAGCTCTTCTCTTGTTTCTTTTGGGGAGAAATGGAGGCGTCGTGGTCGTATGGTAGTTGGATATACAACTACCTCTGCAACTAGTAGTGCCTATCACTAGTAACGCTCTGAGTTCGAATCCCGCTAATGGTGAGGTGTATTCGAAATGATAAAGTTCGTCAGAGTCTTACGGCAGGTCAGTGGTTTTCTACGGGTAAAACGGTTTTCTCCAGAAATAAAACTGACCGCCTTGACATAACTAAACTATTGTTGAAAATGGCGTTAATCATCCTAATAATATTATTGTTTTGTCAAGTAAGAAAATCATTTGCCATTTTTCTCTTATGTTAATAAGTTTGATTCTAGTTGTAAGCAACATTATAGCTGTTGAATTCATATTAGATGGATCAACCCTTTAAGTGAAATAATGTTAAATTTGTGTTCAAAACCGAAATACGATCGTTATAGTTCGCAGTTATGAGATTCTGTTTACAATTGAAGCTAAATCATAGTGAGGGAATATCTTACCCTTCCGGAGCACCTGAGTTCACCCTCTGTTTTCAGTGGATTTCGTGTTGCTCAACCTTTCTGTTATCCGTATTGTTTTGTAGATTATTGCATGTCTTTTTAGCAGCTTTCATATGACCGTTGTGTTGTCTGTACTTCTCCGATTTACGCCTTTAAATTACCCCTTTTAGTATCTCCAAACGATTCTCAAACCTTTTAAAAAAAACTTTACATATGTGACAATGATAACCCTCAACACTCGTGTGTCATCTGTGGTTCTTTACCAAATTAATTAAAAAACTTAATGTAATGTTTGCGTTGTCGTTGTGTCCCCATGTGACGACCAGACTAGACGGGAGGTTTTAAAACGCATTTTTTTTTATTAAGTAAATACTTGTAAATGTATATTTATATCTTATAAAAGAAAATATTAAAATGAAATTTTTCATAAGTACATGTAGCTTGGGCTTTTGACGGAAAATTGTAACAAGCATTTTGAATAAAACTATCATATAGTTGTTAAAAAATACTTGTAAATGTGTTTTTAAAGAAATGTTGCCATCATTTTCCCATACAGTACTTTAAAGTAAAATCTCGATCTTTAATGTTAATGTCAAATAACACTCTATTAAAAACCTAAGGAAATGTTTTCATGGTGTTTTTTTTTTTTTTTTTTTGTGTGTGTGTGTTTTTTTTACATTAACACATCTTGTGCTTTGATATAGAAGATTGTATCTAGTAGTTTTGGCAATTTTAAAGTTAAAGTGTTCTCAATATTGTTTTAATTCCCATATAATAAAAACGTCGAAATTCAATTTAGTGCATATCACGTGTTTCTCGAATCATGTGACCATTCTTGATTCCTCTTTCAGTTTTCTCTAACGCTTATTTAATAATATAAATAAAATTTTAAAAATTGTCAAACTGCCACAACAGTTCATACAGTACATTATTTATGAACTGTAAATGTCAATAATAAATAAATACATAATAATTTATCAGAATCTGTTATAGTCATCCGTGAACGTAGCTGACTGCATCGTGTTGGCCAGCTGTTCCTGAAGTGCAGCAAGTTGTTTGAAGTTGTCCAACACCAATCATTAAATCATCTCTACTATGGACATATTTGTTTTACATTTATACGTCATACATGTTGAAAAACAATTTTGGTTGATAGTATACTACATAAATTGTCTTTTAAAATGACATTTGCAACAACATCATTACGATTTTCCTTTTCCATAAAGTGAAGCCCCTATAAATGTTAAGATGTACGTCAACGAATTGAAATTACTTACAAGTTTTGATGTTCAGAATGTAATCTTGTCATATAATGCATTGCGATAGCCATTTTTGTTTTCGGAAAATGTTAGAAATCCAACTATAATGACAGCACATGTACAACATGTAGTCCCGACATCAAGTATATCATATTAGATACATTGTCTAAAATGAAATTTATGATAAGCTCATTACTCTTTTCCTTTTAGTGAAGCCCCAATAAATACCATTATGGGCGTCACAGAATTGATATTGTTTATAGGTTTTGAAAATTAAATCCTGTCATATACAATTAAAAAGAATAAGAACCACACTGTCAGAACAGTTCCAAAATCTAATAGAAAAATCGTAGAAACTTATGCCAGCGTGACACTCCTAACACACATATACATGACCATTCACTGTCCTGGCTTTGGTGTTCGGTTCGTCTTTACCTCCAGTTGTTTGTAGGAGTAATCAGGTCTTATTTACGTTATTTTGGTTTGTTTGTGTATATTGCTGTCCAACATATATTGTGTTGTGTTTTCATTTTGTTGTTCTTGGTCTTGTGTATCCTATATATATGTTGCCAGTTTCTCAGGACTGTCCGTTTTTTTTGGTCGCCCCCTTCTTTGTTCACTCACTTCAATACAAGTGGCGGAGTTAAACATATAAGAGATAAGGGGTTTGTTTCATCTGTAAACATTATCTATCCAATTACGGCAACCACAGAGAGCATGACGATCCAGCATTAAATCTGGAAACTGACATTTCGGTTTTGCCATCGATTCTTTGATCCTTTTGATAAGTAAGAAGATCCTAATGAGTTTTTTCTTATGAAAATAATCTTTTTTTCCCTTATGCCTGTAATGTTAATTTACAAACAACATTTCACAGATTATGTACCTGTCTCAAGGGGAGATTTTTTTATAACCATGCTACAAATAAATCTTCAGATTATTTGTAAAGATTGTTTTTGTACTCTTAACTCCCATCCGATTCCTTTATTTAAGAGCTTGTTGTTTCATTCCAAAAAAAAAAAAAATGAACATTTTCCACAAAACCTGACATCATATTTTCATTGTTTGACCAAATCGCGTAAGTGTAAATAGTTGAATTGTCTACGAACTAGTTATTTCGAGCTTAGCACAAACAACTTTTGTGATTTAATATATTAAATATATTGGCTTTGTAAAATAAAATTGTTATCAATGTCTTATTAACTAAATTAAACATATTTTATTGCCCTAATATCAGCAATGGGATTGGGAACAAGCATGTCCGGATTATAACCTTTTAGGGCTCCTAGTCTAAAGAAATTATGGGCTCCTCTGACGGGGCTACTCTCCAACTCTATCGCACCCGTATTGAATATATTTGACTCGTGTTATATTTTAGCGACATTTATTTCAATATTTGTAAAGGTTGAACCCGCACCTCCAAAGTTTTAGGGGCCTATGCTAGACTATAGGATAATCCTGCCGTGAACACAAACTATAACAACATTGTAAACTCCCTCTACCTACAATTTACTCCATAATATAATACATTTAATTAATTGCCATGTCAGTTATTATAACATTTCATCGTCAGTTAAGGGTAAAAATAGAAGCATCGTGTTAGGCATAAACTCCTTTTGAGCAAATAATTTCATAGAATTTGTACTTGATGGTATTGTCTTTAGGTCATAGCAATGCACATCCTCTCTATGGTAGTGCAGAGAGCGTGGCCTACTATGGTCCGGGACTTTATATGACTAGAAAGCAGTATGTGCGACCATATGTTAATGCATCATAAATTTCTAATATCCGCTTTATAGCCGCTTTATAGCCAATTCTGACAAGTGTATCGTCGTCTGAAACTTCCACCATAAATATTTATGCTTCAAGTGTGTTGAAAAACAGTTTTAGTCGATTGTATATTAGTAAAATGGTATAATATGATATTTATGATAAAATCATTACACTTTTCCATATTATAAAGTCCCTATAAAGATTAGATGGCCGTCAGTGAATTGAAATTACTTCTAAATTGTGATGTTCACACTGTAATGTTGTCATGTAAGAGATTAGTCATTACGATCGCCATTTCTGTCTGCCGGAGATGTTATAAAAAGAGTAGTTGTTTGGCCACGTTCAGTTTAATACTAATATATCACCTTATAAAGTAAATACAAACAACGTACATTAAGACGCTTATGGGGTCTTGTACTCTCAAACCAGAATAGTTTTTGTCCGTCAGATTAATGTTCAGTAATTTTATATGGATGGTGAATGCAATGAATAAATATTAAACCGATTCTATCAATACCTAATGAAACGTTTTAGTAACGGTGTTGATTCTGATTTGAACAAAACAACAACAACGACAGCAACACAAAAACATTCTATTTTTAAATACGAAAAGTTTGAAGATACCAAAAAAGGATTAATCACAAGAGGTAAATTATAGACGGACAGACAATACAATGGCCAAAAGAAATAAAAGGACAGACAATACAATGACAAAAAGACAACAAATACAATAGAAAACAATGAGCTACAAAAACTACATTAAAGAGTGAGCGAACTCCAGATGAAAGCTACGATAAGTAGAATTACACAAAAGAACATGAGAGAGACTATTTTTTCGGAAAGGATACATGCTGTAATCATAATCCGGTACTTTTCTGATTCATGACTTATTACCAGGTTTACAGCAAGAGTAACAGAACGGGTATCACTAGTGGATCTGTTTACCCTTTCGGAGAGCACCCTTACATTTTTGCAGAGTTCGTGTTCCTCACTCTATTGTTTTCTGTGTAGTGTTTTGTAGATCATTGTTTGTTCTTTCTCTTTTAGCCATTGTGTTGTCTGTCTTTCTCGATTGGCGGCTTCTATTAACACTGTAGTACCTGCTAACCTTTCTAGATACAAGTAAACGGTAAACTTGAACCCTATTTATGTTTGGTATAAAGAATACTGCTGATGTTTGTGTCATCAATACTTTTTTTCGGAAAATGAATTTTGAAGACGTGACGTCACGATTAAAGTGCTCATTATTTCGAACCGGTGTCATACAGTAAACCTTCCCCCATAGTAGATTAACCCCCTGGAAGATTTACTATATAGTAAACCTTCCCCCGTGGGGGAACGTTTACTATATAGTATTTATTCCGCATAGTAAACCTTCCTACCTACTGTTAAGTTTTTCAAATACTGAAAAATGGCTCCGTACATTTTTTTGTTAATGCAAAGCATGTGCTTTTTTTTACTTTTCAATCATAGCCGGATATAATTGATGGTATATAACAATTAAAATTAACACGACTAAGGTGCTAAATTCAGAATCAATAGTAATTATCCGGATTAAGGGGGAACATTTACTATATAGCAAAATATCCGGGGGGATGATCGGCTATGTATGGGGAAATGTTTGCTATATAGTCAATTTTCCCCCGGGGGAATATTTACTATATAGTAAAGTATCCGGGGGAAGGTTTACTATATAGCAAATATTTCGAGGGGGAATGTTCACTATATAGTAAACATTCCGGGGGAAGGTTTGCTATGCGGAAGGTTTACTATACGACACCGGTTTAAAGAAATTCGTTTGATCAATAGCCATAAAAATGTATCACGGACGTTTTCCACTGACTACAACTATTATATTGTTGCTTAAAACGATAAAATAACCATAACGACAGTAACTTGATACAAATAGCGTTAGCAACTACATTTATACCAGTCACTTGATAAGAAAGGATATGGATGTAAATGAACATGAAAGACTATCCAACAGTACACTTAGACACAATATAGTAATGCTGCTATCTATGACAAAGCTATCTCACTATCCAACAGTACACTTAGACACAATATAGTAATGCTGCTATCTATGACAAAGCTATCTCACTATCCAACAGTACACTTAGACACAATTTAAAGTAAAGTAGCGTTGCTATTTCTGCCAAAGCTATATCGCTTCTATAGAAAATGCCGGACGCGGAAGCTGGATATCATTGTAAAAGGGGGAGGGGGTAATTTGTAGATGAGGGATAAGAGGACTGGTGAAGGTCTCAAGTAGAGAATTAGTAATCGTAGAAAAATGTTATTGGGTATAAAATAGTATAATTCTTGTAGAATTAATGTATATCGTTTCCATGCCTTTTGATTGGACAAGAGCACTGTCACGTGTGTGTTTTTGATTCGCTCACAACTCGATGAACTTTTTCGTTTTTGATCCGTTCATAACTCGATAAACTTTTTTGCATAACCAGTATAAACAATAAGGCGGCCGCCAACAGGAACATACGATAGTGTCCGATTGAAAGCAAGCCTGAAAATCAGTTTAATAATCAAAATAGGGAAAAGATTCACGTGGAAGAATTATAAGTATTAATCGGTTCTTTTCAGGAGTTCATGCATGTGTAAACGGTGCCGATGCACTCTAAAATCTTTACATAAACGCCCTTCGGACGTTTATTCATTTTGGGATTGCATCGGAACCGTTTACACATGCATGAACTCCTGAAAAGAAGCGTTTAATCCTATAATGACCGTCATAGCAACATACTTTCAACAACCGATCAACATCCTGCCACATGAGGTTATTTCTCATTAGAAACAGATAGTAGTTGTATTATACTTGCAAGGGTGTGACATCGTTACACTCAAGGCACCTAAATACCTAAGGGCGTTGTGGATTTTTAAAACCAACTACCTTGTGCCCATTTTGAGACATGTATATCCCGGCGATGCAATGTCTTATTTCTATGCGCCTTTGTGTCCATCGGGAGCTTGCTAGAACACCTGTTGGTACAATTATTCAATTTCTATTTCTAGCTATACCGCGGCGTTGAAAATACCCTGCTAAGCGTTCTGTTATTGTTATGTCGAAATCGAAAATTCCTCTCTGATAAAATGAGTAATCTTAAGAGATACAGACCTAATACCAAGCATGATAAGTTTACTGTGTATAGACACATTGGCTGATTTTAATCTACTGGTTACCATAGTAAACGAGGTCTCATCTATCTACTAGCTAATACATTTTTATATTCAAACTTGTAGCTAATGGCAATAAAAAATAATCCCAATAACATTGTAAATTGCTATATAATGGTAAATCAAATAAAAGATACATGGTTTTTAAGAGTCGGTTAATTGATCGATTTTTTTTGTAGAAAAATAATTACCGTAAATAGTATTGTCGTAATGAAGAATATTTTTTGTAAAAAAAACCAAATTACTGTAAATGGTAATGTCGTAAATAAAGATGTAGAAATGTGGAAATAAAAAATGTCTTAAAAGGGGTTGACAAGATAATAGCCTGATCAACGTATAAATACTAGACTCAATAAATCACTTATATGATACGGAAGATTAAATCAATTAAGATATCCTTTACATCTAGTTTCAACAAATTTCCCTGTCAATCTTAATATAGCTTTATTTCAACTTAAAATGGAAATGACATAGACTGTAGGAAAGTCCCGCAGCAACTAAGTAAAGAAAATAAATTAGTCTTTCAATATGAATTATTTTGGAGATATAACGAGATTTTTATAAAGGATTGGGCGTAAGACTAAAATATATTGTCATTATATAACCTCGGGCATTTTATAGTCGCATTAAATGGTCTGTCCTCGTCGTACGTCAGTGGTTCCGTGCAGCATATTTTTAATTCTTCTGTAATTTTAACACGACGATCATTGACACGCCATTCTCGTTTCTACCCATGTAGGTTCGAGAATAAACAAAGGTATACTGTAACGTTATGTAGACCATTGTTTTTCGTTCATGGTGGGTCAGAAACGGCTTATCTTTCAGGAGCACCAAACCTCACCACCGTTTTACAGTTTGGCTCCTGTTGTTCAATCCTAAGTTTTAATTGTAGCGTTATGCCGACCACTGTTTGTCTTTTCGTCCTTTTTCTTTTGGCCATTGTATCGCATGTCCTTCGAAATACGGCTTCTGACTACCACTTTGGTATTGTCAAGCATGACCTTGTAATATATGTTAATGTGATCTAGACGGATAGCCATCAGTGACATGATAGGTTGTGTCATATTTCCATTATTGTGCTTCAACTGCCACTTATCATGGCTATTATAAGTAGACAACTACATTGGCTTCAACATAATGAAACCTACGTCATGTCCATATTTAACAGCTAATGCATATTCTTAGTTCCATAATCCCATTATTTTATGGTTTGCAAACATGGCCGGATAAATGATTCGTAGAAGACCCTACTGTGACTGTGAAATGTAGAGCAGCAATGAAAGCGCTGTTCCTGTGTAAAAGTGTAATTTTGGATAATTTCTCATGTTCAATTACATTCATATCCTTTCAATCAAAACATTAGGAACATAAAGGTACCCACAATAAATAACAAAGGCCTGGTCCATATGCAAATTCTACAAATTTTGTTAAAAAAGAATGCAAATGAAGACTAGATGTGCTGCATCAGTTGGTATATTTCAAATACTAATATATCGTTTATACCAATATAGCATTTGCAGTGCTTCTTACTTCTTACGCTAGGTACTTATAATTTAGGAAAATACCGTTATTTTTCTGTAAAAACGGGACCGTCATGGTCGTATGGTTGTTGGATTTATAACTCTCTGTGTAATCAGTGCCTATCACCACTAAGGTTGGAGTTCGAATCCCGCTCATGGCGTTGTGTATACTCGATACAACATTATGTGATAAAGTTTATCAGTTTCTGTGGTTTTCTCCAGTTTCGTGCAACAATAAAACTGACCGCCACGATATAACTGAAATATTGTTGAAAGTGGCGTTAAACACCATAACACTACTGTATGTACTTGACAATTTAGGAAAATGTCTGTGCATTTCTGAAGATCTTCTTAAACTATTCGTTCTAATTTGTTTATTTTGAATTGTCATATAAAATGTATGTCATCCTCCGCTATGGGTTGTTGATTCTGGGCGTGTTATATGTATTCAAAATTGATATTGTGTATTGGTGCATTTAAAATATTTATCTATTTGGTATTATATAAGATGTAATGCTTTTGAATGAATAAAGACTTATTTAGTGTCAAATGAAGCAATTTCGCCATTCTTCACAATTCTGGTCGGTAAGATCTTTAATATGTACTCGTGGATATATCACGGTTTAACAATTTAATGTCTGATTTCTTGTAATTTGTTTCTTCAATTTTGTTTATGGTTGTGAATGGGTTTTCTTTCATATATCTAAAGTATAAAAAAAAATCCAGAATATGGTAAAACCAACATACAGTTCACAATAATTTTATTCGTTATAATAAATATATATTTTTTACAGAAAACATGTTTTATGTTGTTTTTAAAATGATAATTAAAAAAAACCCAGTGTGATCCTTCTAAATGAAAGAAGCGCATCGGTGATGTAACGGTTATTTTGCCCGCCTCGAGGGCGGTTAATGATGGATTCGGTGCTGTGTCAAGTCACACCAAAGACTATAAAGTGTATTAATTCTTGTATGCTTAGCGCGCAGCATTACTTTATAATAACAAGGACTGTTTGAGTATGATTGGAGCGTCATGTCTACCTCTGGAATGTTGTTTCAGTGAGCAAGCACTATAAACAGCCAACTCAGCATACAAAAAAAGATAACTTTATCAATTCAAAAAATATAATTTTTCATCGCCATATTATAGCTGACAAATGCTCACTTGACGTAAAACAGCATTCACTCACTCAAAATATTGAGGGGTTAGTTCGACACATGCCCACGGCGTGGTTCATGCAATACAACCTTTTTATCAGCAACTGTTAAATTTAATTGGGGTTGTTGGTATCTCTAAGTAGTCAAAAGTGTAACATTCACCCTTTTAACACTATTACTACAATACACGAAGTGGGGTTTCCTCCTCCGGTAGTCCTGAGTTCACCCCTGGTTTTTAGTGATTTCGTGTTACTCGATCTTTAATTCTATGTGTAATGTTTTGTAGATGGTTGTTTGTCCTTCTCCTTTTAATCATTGTGTTGTCTGTCCTTTGATTTATGGATTCTGAATACCCCGTTGGTATGTACCTTCAAACTCTTCTCACTTGACAAAACCTTGCATGATTCGTTTAACAATTACCATCGGGACAGTAAAACTGACCGTGGCGATATAATTGAAATATTGCACAAAAAAAATTGCGTTTAGCATAATACTCGTAATCCTGATAAGATTGATATTCTGAAATCAAATTTAGCAATACTGTTTTCAATGAATCCATTAAGTTAATTATAACACAAGATATCATGTGAATAATGTTAGACATCACGCATACATATGCTGGCATTTTATAATTGTAAACAGTATGATATTCTCTCTAATCATATTATCTGCTATATTAAGATATATCATGGAGATTCGTTAGTTGATTCTTAATGAAGACAAATTAGCTATCATCCCTCCAATCATGGTTGATATAGAACCAGCGACATTTCTTTAAATACAAATAATGTTCGTTATGTTTTGGATTTTGCAGTTGATGAAAATAAATGTTTTGTTTGTTTTACTCTTACAAAGATAAATAATGATGTTGCTATAATAACCAGTGTGATGTATGTGTTTACTCATAATGAAACATTTTGTCTTAATTGCTTTGATTTGTTATTTTTATTTTTTTTATTATTATTATTATTATTTTTTTGGAATGCTCTCCAGTCATTAACGTCTCATTTTGTTTTGTTTTCCTTTGGATTTTCAACCAACGATAACGGATGCGATTTTTAACAACTTTATTGCATACATAATTCTTGATTCTTACATTGAAATCGACAATGGAAGAAGATGAAAACAAAACTCTACAAGCATGATGACCGCATTTTTCCAATAGTCAACTTTCTATTCATTAATAACAATATTCCAACAGGAGCAGCCCATATAGCTTACATTAAATAACTCATACATTATGTTACGATTTGTGCCCAGTAGGGTGATTTTCTGAACAGAGCCCAACCTCTCAACAAGACTACATTACTTTACGGTAGAATTCATCAGCACAAAATTATATGATTGTCGTCAAGAACTAGTTGACAGCTACGAAACATTCATTTTTAAAATGGCAATGGATCTTTTCCCTATTACATTGATTTTTTTCTTTCCCGTATAAGCAACAAACAGGTGTTTATAAGAAAGAAGAATTGCTTACACTTTGCGAGAATTGTTGTGGTATTTGTTTTGTTTGTCTTTGTTCTGTGTATTTTGTCTAAAGTTTCCTGTGCTTCTGGATTGTCCACCTGGTACTATAGGGTGGTAATACGAATATGATAAGGGTAATAACAAAATTACCGAACACCGAACAATCTTCCAAAGGAAAAGGCAAAACTCATAAGTCAACAACCGGATAACTGGGAAAACCGCAATGGCCCTGACTTGGTACAGGCATTTCTAAAGCATTTCTGGGTTGAATCAGATTTTACGGCGCCAAACCTCCCGCTTCCATTACGGTTAAAAGGTTCCGATTGTCACTATAACAGCATTTTTAACAATACTGGGACAAAGTAGGTATAATAGTAGTCAGCGCAGTACTTTATGATGTGGATTCTGGCAAATTCCACAGATCTGTTAGAGTGCACACAATCAAAATAATTAACACATTTCTATTCTCTACAATTTATACAACTATTTCCTACTCTAAGCTATAAGTCAGATAAAATAGTTAGTTCAACTTTGGTTCTTAACAAAAGAATGGCCAACTTGTCAGGACACATCTATTCTTAGGAATCGACCAATTTCATTTTATGAAATAAACACTTTGATTCTAACATCTAACATCTAACAAGTTCTGTGAAACTGGTATCATCATAATCTTTGAGTTTTTGATCGACAATATATTTGTTTTCTTTGATGGGCGTGGTTTGCTGTTTTTTCACCACTTGTTTCATTATTCGCATAGAGCAGAATGCATACATGTTAATTCCAAGAAAGCCGAAAAAAGCTAACCCGGTCCTCGTATATCAAATTCCGATTAAACAAATTAATAGAGAAATACTGGATTATCGCTGATGTGTTAATAATAGTACTAAATGCCAGTATCAAGTTTAAGACAGGAAGGTGAGCGGCCATCATGTATTTGGCTGTTCGAGGTGTCGATTATGCCTCTTTATATGTCTATTAGATTTTGGAACTGTTCCGACAGTGTTGCATGTTTTCCCTTCTCAATCAATTGCTGTCTACAGGTGTGTCGTTCATTTTAAAGGTTATAATTTGTCAAAGTTTATATTAGTTAAATTAATGCTCCCTAAACTATAATGTTGGAACTCTGTAAATGAACAGTAAAGAAGGTTCGTCTCGCTAATGCATTTGCACTCTTCTGTTTCTTCCTTCTGTCAGTTTTAATATTTTTATATCTAATTTAAGACAGAAAGGAAATGTCATTAATATGGTCTTATTGTTTTTACCGAATAATTGTCATATTACCGGAAGTCAATGGCATTAATGTCTGGAGCAGTTGGTATCTAATCAAAGTAGTTCTTTATTGCAATTGGATTTACAATACTGACTGTTAAAACATGTTTCTCTTTCCATTTGTCTTAACATGGTGGTGTGACAACGTCAATCAACGCCAACGCTGTACTTTATTCGTTGAGAGGTATATTTATTTTGTCAACTTATAAAAAAAAAATGAAACAAGGTTCTCCCTCTGCCTTAGGTGACAGTAACCGATCGTGGCTTTCCTGTTTAGGTATTTTGATTGTATTGTTCCGAGAGACGTGTGATGCAGGTTATTTCAGAAACGCGTGTTTTGCACTAAATGTGATATCTATGTTTATGCTATGACGATGGTATCTTCAAATTCTTCTTCTAAGTAAGAGCTTGCAAAAACTCTCATACATTCTAAATTCCTCATGAAAATACATAACGTAGGAAATTAGAAACAAGTAATCTTATCATCACACAATGTCACACTATGTCTATTGTTATATAAGCATGCTGATCTAGCACAAAGGTACATCATAATCATCATCTTATTCGCGCCATAATATGGATGGAACAAATGATCACTTAATGGTGAAGTAAAGCTATACCAAATTTATCGGGCGGTCCATGTCTGTTTGGCATGATCCCGGGTCATTAGTGATATGTTTGTGATATGTCAGTAATCAGCTACCTTTATCATTCAGTCACCCATGCCCTTATTTACGTATTGTGTATGTAGACTGTAATAATGTATTTCGAAATTATAGGATTCAATTTTTTATTTTAGTTGAATCCAGAAGATGGTGAAGGCACACATACCGCTGGTAGATTCCGAGTGGAAACTGGCGAACATGATGGAGATGAGGTAACGTATTGTCAGTTGTTTTGAAAACAAGATAATTGTTGTTATCTGAGCAAAGATATTGACCTTGTGAGGACTTGTCAAGTGTTTTGAAGAAAAAAATGTTGTCTTAGCAAAAATTTGAGCTTGTGGTTCATATTAGATAACACATAACGGTATTTGATATCATCTTTATTGGAATTGGTCAGGCTGACATTAAAGTCTACAATAGACTACGATATAATGAAAGGGTATTGAATTGTATTTGTCATTACATTGAGGGTGTTATTGGAACCTCTTTTACTGGTTTTTCATTATCTGTCATTTTATTCCCCGTCATTTCTAATTACAAAGCAAAATAAAAGACGTTATAGCGATGAATGATCGCTTCATTTTTTCTGGTTTCATATAGCTTAATATTAAATGTGTTTTAACGTCCAAAGTAGAAGATCACGTTTTTAATAAGACAAGAGTTGACATTTCAAAGACTTTTTTTTTCATTCATTGAAGTGTAGGATCACAATGAGAATATAGGCTAACCATGAATATAAATTCAGTAAGATTTCCAACAAGTAACAGCCTCTTTCTGTAAACGAATTTGTTGCGCAATATTCATTATATCTAAATTGTCGACGTAGCGTATGTTTCTAACGATTTATGGGTCCGGATGGCTCAGTGACTTAGGTAGTTGGATTACCTAACACCTCATACAAGTCTATCACCAATACGACGTGAGTTCGCGCCCGGCTTTGTAAATTACAAAAAAGGGTACATTCGACTCTCAGCCGCAAGTGATAAAGCTTAGCAGTTGCTTGTCCATAGTCGATGGTTCTCTCCGGGCACTCCGGCTTCTTCCACGCTAAAATTGCTCGCCATGATATATCTAAAATATTGCTGAAAGTGGCGTTAAACACAATAAAATCAATCAAATTAAACCGAGTTTATAGTATCTATTTCTAAAGATTTACATTTGTATCATGTTCGTGTCCATTTAAATCAGTTTTAGATAAATACGGTATTTTCCTCGTACTGTGAAATGGTTGTTTTTATTGTGTAAAGATACTGAAATAATTTAAACACGTATTCGTTTAAATTTATTCTTTCTCTCATTGTTTTCGCCTACACCTGCAACTGACGATAATGAAGTAATGCAACAATTGATATCATTATAACAGAAAATACCGGCGGCTTGCTATCGGATGTGGCAACCAAGTCACGTTTGTTCCCTCAGTTAATATGTTTTTGAGCCGCATGACGATTACGAATAGTGTATAAGTATATAGTCTGAGAAGTTGAGGAATTTAGTTTCAATGCATACATTTCGTTATGCTAAAAAGCATAGAGTTGAAGGACAATACATTGTCAATTGCCTGCATTAAAAGCAGATGAAAGATATGGCTTTAATCTGGTGATATTTTGTTTGAGGTGGAGGTGTCGGGGGATCGAATAGCTACTATGGATTAAAAACAAATACTATATGTAGTCGCGTAGAAAATAACATACACTTGATAGCATACGAATGTACATACAAGCATCTTAAATCCAAATTTATAACACATAATTTTGAACATAATTATTTAATTCATTTGATCTAACGGACAAACTCTTTTTATACAATGTAGACAATCCTCAATATTATTGTTACTCTATTTTAGTCATTATAGGACTCAATGTAGTATTTGAACCTATATTTCAGAATGTGTATTCCATTTATCTGTGATTATGTTTTTTTTATTAAAGGTTCCGAGTCCAGTAAATAGCCCTATACATTTAGAAAACCCAGAATTCCAAACAAGATGGTACTTTAAATATTTTCTTGGAAAACGTAAGTAAGATATATAATTCATCGCTAGAAAAAACAAGTTTGAAGATATCAAAGGTATAACAGAGGTTATAAATCGAAGAAGATCAGACAATGCAGTAGCCCAATGATAAAAGGACAAAAAGATAAAACACTACACAGAAAACTTAGAATTGAGCAACAAGAATTCTACCAAAAACCTGGTTTGAATTAGGATGATTCACAAAGGTAGGTACAATGTTGATATGATGGACCATGTTGTCTTGTTTCTCCTTCCTCTCTTTCCAAAGAAAAAAAACAACATAAACAACACAATTTTAAATTCACAAACCATTTGGGTTTTTTTGAAAACCAAAACGTTCCATAATAGTAAAAAAAAAAACATATTAATGTACTTCTCCGTCATTTATTGCATATCAATATCCAGTGCAAGAGTTTATAATTTTAAAATAGCCCTGTGTGATATGGCAATTTCCTCACTTGACATTTAAAACGAGTATGTCTTTTCAACTAATTGGTTTTGATTTTTTTTTAATATTTTTTTTTTCAGTTCATCAAAATTATGTGGGCACAGATGTTGATCGGGAACCATTTCTTCTCTCTGTGGTAGTGACGGATGTTAATAACCATAATGTACAACAGTACAGAGCAATTTTATGGTGTAAATCTGTAAGTTGGTTTAACAGGCGCGACATACCAACTGTCAATATCGGGATGCTTCAAATTTCGTATGTGATGCAGTTTACTGACATGGCGCTGCATGGAAGTTTTGCAGAAACCACATTACTGGTCATATGCGAATGAACCTATGTCATGAATATTTAATGACATGCTAAATACGACATATGCCCTTTTTTAGCCAATCGCATTGTTCGTAGGCAAAGCAGTTAAATTTTAAAAGTTAACTCTTCCATAGTCGCCTAACTGCCATTTGCATTGGACCATAGATTAGGGGTCCTCACATATGATAGTAATGGTTTTTTTTTCAGATTTTCCACGATGCCACATATTAGTAGAGAAAGTTAAAGATAAGATTTTATTCAGATTGGTCTCTTCGTCGATTTTTCTTGATAACTATTTCGAATATCGCGTAAACAATATCACAAATAACCTCTTTGTATCACGTATACAGTTCAAGAGAGTTGATAATTGTTTAGAGCCAGGTCAGCAAATTTTCAGCCTTATCATGGCGAGAACAATAATTATATCTAAATGAGATGATCATGACGTCCGCTTAACCTACTAAAAAGTATTGTAAATAGTGATAATGACAATGCTCATACAGGAAGTGCTCCTTTATTGGAGGATTATTGCTATAAATAACACAGAAATATTGAGCAATAGAAACATATGCAGTATACATACATTGTCGGAAAATATCAAGTTTATTTGTACGAGTTTTAGAAACAGGTAGAAAAAGCGAGCCTTTGGTGAGCTTTATTAGCCTATTTCGCAGCGAGTGTAAATTAATTTTGTATTTAGCGACAATGTATATACATTGTGTTTATCCTGCAATGTCAAAAAGTCCAAAACACCTGCCAAACTGTCTTAAAATAGCTGAAACAAGCATCGTTCTAATCGTTTTCAATGGTGTCATCTGTGACGTCAGCGTTTATACTGTTTCCGTTTCTTTCTGTCGCTTTACATAAGTATCAGTTACCAGAAATGCTTTAGTAGGCCCCTGACTAAGTAAAACTGAGGTTTACGATTTTATTGAAAAAGTTTAACTGTCCATAAATGATTTGTTTAAGCTATCATTAAACAGTTATGCTTCAAAAGATACGATTTGTGTTCTTTTTTTTTGGACAAAAAAGACCCAAAACTATCGTTATCGGAATTATTGTCCAGGATGACAAGAATTCAATTTAACCCGGCTCTATTTATATGACCTTCTATGTGAACACGTCTTGAGCATGCACACTGTTTAAAACAATAAACAACATGTCGGAAGAGAAAGTGTCAACGCGTGGAAGAAAGCGGACTTTGACGGATTCAGAGAGAAAGAGGAATAGAAGTGCAGTATCTTCCAAATGGAACAAATGCAGGATATATGCAGGGGATCAGTTGGACCGTTGGAACGAACTGAAGGAAGTGCTACGCGTCCAAACTCACGCTGAAGTGGAAAAGATTTTCTCAATCGTTTTTCATATTTTATGAATTTATGATGATGGCTATGATCATTTTCAGTAGCTATTATTCAATATATGTAATTTTGCACCTGGCAACAGCAAATTATTGTCAATGAGTAGCATAAAACGGCAGTATTTGAGAAGTAAACAAACACGACATGCTGCAGCACCCGGGCTACTGGCATAAAAATATATAAAAATAGATTTGGCCTCGCTCGCGTCAGTGCATAATTTATTAGCTTCCAGTAACGATGGTCAGCTTTTTTAAATCGAAAAAACAACTTTTCGTAGCGTATTCGCCAATAATTCGGTGTTTAATCTTCATTTTATGAAGGTCAGTACGGAAAACGACAATAATTTTGGGTATGAAAAAATTCGGATTTTGGTAGACAATATGCCTTTAACACGCCTTAATAATAGTACTCAAAATCACACAATGATAATTAAATATTAATAAATATATTTAAATTCTCACTTGAATCATTTCTAGTGATTCTCGAAACATAATAACGTTGCATTAAATCGATATGATACGGACATGTTTGTAACTCATTCATGAACAATGTATATTGACATTTAAAATAAAAAAAACGAAACATTGAATTGACGTAAGAAGAGCTGAAGAATATCTAAATAGAAATATATATTTGAGAACATGATCCTGAATCAGCTAAAACAAGAATCACTCACAAAAGGGTACAAACACTATACTAAGCGTAACAAGCACGCGACAGTTAACAAAAATCGGAAGTGAGATCTAGTACTCCTGACAGATTAGCATATCCGATTCATTAATGACATCCGGCGTGAATTCCTTTTTCATCAATGTTTAATAAAAAAAAATTATCCATTTCATATCTGTACATTTTTGCAAGTAACTGACAGAGAAAATATATTTGACATTTTCATAATGAAAAACTTGAAATGTCTGTCAAAGTTATAAAAAATTGTAATATCATCTCCAGACATTTTTTTGTTTAGTTTAAACATATTTTATTTGCCAATTAAACAGACAAAATGGATTAGACACAAGTAAAACATACTTATGAAGTCTTCTCCAAATTACAATGTGTTACAGTAAAGAAGTACATAAAAGGCATGTATTATTATATGTAGCACTAATAACGAATCAATGATGATATTCACATTAACAAACAAAATTAGTAAAAAAAAAATTAAGATGGATTCATGATGTGCATGTTCAACCAATTCAATTCCAGTTATACGATAAGGAATCTCTTTGAACATTTAATATAATCAAAAACATATTTAAATATAATACAATGTTGTTCATAAGTTAAATTATCATTGCCACATGTCAGAAATTCAATGTCTAGATTGTAGCAAGTTGTAATTCTATTGATATTACCTATCAATGTAGTTCTGGCTTGTATGTATATAGGACCTACCAAAAGGAAATGTTTTAAATTTTCAAGGGCAGCTCCACATCGACAAGATGGGTCAGATACGATTCCAACTCGAAATAAATCAAAATTCAAAAACGAAGCTGAATTTCTTAGCTGAGTTAAAATAATATTTAATTTCCGAGGACCACAGATAAAAATGTTTGAATGATTTTCAGTTTGATCGAGTTTCTTTAATTCTGATTTGAATTTTGATAAGGTATCAACGTTTCGAATATTGTTATTTAAACTATTCCACATTTTTATTGTGGAGGGGATAAAAGAATCACTAGTCGAAGAAAGTCTACAGAAAGGTAAAATGATATCATTTCCATTTCTCAACGGATACACTGAGGTACTTTGTATGGTGGGGGGAATCAAAGTACAAAGATAATTAGGGGTATTTTTATTAACTATATTATAAAAAAGTTGAAGCTTCCATCTCCTCCGTCTCACAGATAATAATTCCCAACCTATCTCTGTATATAAGATTTCAGTTTTTGTAAAAATAGGTAAGCCAGTAACAATTCTGGCAGCTTCCAGTTGAAGTTGTTCCAGTTTTTGTGAATTTCCAATCCCACAGTTATCCCATAATTCACATGCATATTCAAAAAGTGGTCTAATGTACACAAGATATAGTTTATCTAAATTAGTGCGACTAAGGCGGTATTTCAATTTACGTAGAATATTCAAATGTTTATATACACTACTTTTAATATTATCAACATGGGTATTCCACTTAGCATCATTGCTAAATGTAACACCTAAGTGTTTATGAGAAGTTGTAATGGGCACTGATTTTCCATTAAAAGAGAAATCAAGATTTTCTGTAACGATTAAGTATTAAGTATTGTTAGTATCTTTGTTTCAAATTGTGATATATCAAAATGCAGCTTATCAAGCAGTATGTTGAAAAAAATCTTATCAGAATTTGATATTATGTCCATAAAATGTTTATGATTAGGGTTAGGATAATGGTGTCCTTCTGTGCTTTTTCTTTTTGGCCATTTTGTTTTCTGTTCTTCTTCGATATACGGATTCTGATTGCCCCTTTGGTATCTTCAAACTCTTCTTAAACGCAACAATATGTATTGATGGAGGAAACCGGAGTACCCGCAGAAAACCAAGGACATGTCGCAAGTCACTGACAAACTTTATCACATAATGTTGTATCGAGTACACATCACCATGAGCGGGATACGAATTCACAATTTTAGTGGTTACAGGAACTGACAGCACAGGATTTATGTATATTGTATATTTTGTGTAGATATGTCAATATTTCGTTATTAAAGCATACTTCTGGTAAAAAGCAATATTTTTCATGTCCTTAGTCGTTTCCTCGTTGCCTACCACTTAACATAATTCAGAAAGGGGAGATAACTCCTATAAGGATTACAGTAGAGCCTGTCAGTGTTATTAATGAAAAGCTATGTTACACATGGCAAATTAAAATGGGTACATATTTTAGAAATATCTATCAAATATAACGTAAGAATAAAAATAAGGATAAACACACCTTTATCAACTTTATCAGGCGATGAGAAGACCTAATAAAATAGAGATGACCTAATTAAATAGAATTGACAACCGGAACCTTTGAACCGTAATGAAAGCGGGAGTTTTGGCGCCGTAAAATCTGGTTCAACCCACCATTTCTTTAGAAATGCCTGTACCAAGTCAGGGCCATTGCGGTTTTCCCAGTTTTCCGGTTGTTGACTGATTTTGTCTGTTTGTTGATTTATGAGTTTTGACTTTCCCTTTGGAAGATTGCTCGATGTTCAGTAATTTTGTTATTACCCTTATTAATTGTCACATACGTTAAACGCTCAAGTATTTCTCATTTTAAGGTTGTAAATGACACCATCATAGTATACCTTACACAAAACACGAATATATTTATACAAATCATTATACGAGATACTAACGGTCATTGTGTCATATACGTAATGCAAAAAAAAGAAAGAACAAATATATATTACTGATACACATTTTTTCCTTATTAAGGGTGCTAAAAAGATATGTCTGCCTTTTAATCAAAGCAAATCTCAGACAGTAAAGGGAATTTTAAGGTTAGTATATTCACTATTAATTATGTATTGTATCACTCTTTACCTCAAGTATGATTGCGAAATGTCATTATTTGCGTTTGAGACTATTGATTGGGATATACCTTTGCCTATATCTTCAATGCCTGTAACTGGCACCAATATAATACCACGATATAACTGAATGTGGCGTTAGATATTCATAACCCATAACCTGTTACCTGAGATCAATACATTGTTTATTAGAAAGACCATTTGATTTTGGGGTGGGACATGTTTGTTTTTTCTTTATTGTTAGATAAAAAAAATATTTCCAACAAGATGCAAAAATACATAATCTGACCCTACGACGAAGAATTTTGAAACTCATTTGAAAAAAGTCAGATTGTTCATATCATAAAAAACCATAGTCCCCCCTCCAATACCCCCACCTCCAGTGTAAAATAAGCGGTCCTTTAGATTCTATAATTATTAATCTGTCAAGATTGCATCTTTGTCATGCTATTTCTGCTTAAAATGTTCTTATCTCTTAACATGCATGGTTGAATTAACACTAGCTTTCCCATTTTACAGTCACTTTAATATTCACAAAACAGAAAGAGGTCCGAAAGAAATATTTGATCCAGAAATACAGAAACATTTGCTTGTACTTGAAGAACAAGAGGTATGATTTCATAAAAAAAGTACTTTAAGTTATAAAATGGAGATACATGTAAAATCAGGTTTGTCTATATCGATTGATTGATTGATTGATTGATTGATTGATTGTTGCTTAACGCCAACGTTTGCAATATCGGACACGTCTATATCAGAAAACGATAAATTAGTATTTATAAAAATTTATTAATAAATTATTTCTTCAGTTTTGGAAGGATGTTTAAATAAAAAACAAAATATGCCACGCCATCAGAACGTTCAACGTTCTAATAGAAAAATCGCAGAAACAGAAACAGAATCGATACCCTAACACACATCAACTCACATTACTGGCTTAGCACAGGCACTTCAAAATAAGTGGCGGCGCTTAACTAGTTATTTGGGGGGGGGGGGTGAATTGATAAAATACGAAAACAAGGATTTTAGATGGCAATGAAAGAAACTGTACAAAAACAGTAAAATTCCGCATAGAAAAATAACACACATGGAACATTTAATATGGACCACAACATCAGAAACGACAATGCGTGTGTTTTTGCCGAACCAACCTCCGCATGCAATTTAGGAACCAATACCAAACATTTCTACTGAATAAACTTATAAAGCAACCACTTCCTGTCGAAATGTCTATTCTAATTAACTTCCTAATTCGCAATTATCGTTTGATTACAAAAGTGCACTTCTACATGCAATGTGAATGTAAAATTAGCATGTTTATAGACAAACATACTGCACAATTTTGAGCTAATACCAAATCTAATTATTGCATTTGACTCTGTAATTTTACAATCATGTTGAAGTCAAAGAGGATTGATTGAGTACGGTTTGAAATTAGAGTGTTTTCTGTTAATTTGGCCAATAGACAAATAAGTTTCTAGTTTCTGAAAGAGAAGATACTTTACTGCGATTGCACTTTATTTACAAACAAACATCATGCTTGAGACGGTACAAAAAGGTTTTGGGTATCCCGAAAATCGATAGGATAAAAAAGAATGAATAGGATAAAAATGCTAATCGTGAGAGAAATTAATACTTTGCTGCGGAAGCGTTGCTCTTGGCGATTTTTTTTTAATATTTTGGTAGGTTTTGAAATTGATATCGTTCGATTCTTTAACATTGTTCTACCATCTGCAATAGTTAACTAGTTAATAAGAAAGAATATTGATGTACATAAACATGAGAGACTATCCAACATAATACTTAGACACACATTCAAGTAAACGAACAACTTGCAGTAAGAAAGGATGTTGATATAAATTAACATGAGAGATTATCCAACATAATACTTAGACACACATTCAAGTAAAGGAACAACTTGCAGTAAGAAAGGATGTTGATATAAATTAACATGAGAGATTATCCAACATAATACTTAGACACGCATTCAAGTAAAGGAACAACTTGCAGTAAGAAAGGATGTTGATATAAATTAACATGAGAGATTATCCAACATAATACTTAGACACACATTCAAGTAAAGGAACAACTTGCAGTAAGAAAGGATGTTGATATAAATTAACATGAGAGATTATCCAATAGTGCACTTAGACACAACTAGTGTAAAGGAACGAGGTTCTTTATTCCGGTAGCTTTGTATTGGTATATTAATACACTTGTATGGAATAAATGTATATTGCATTATAACTATTACTATTGTCTTTATTCTGCAGGGTTCTGTTAATTTTAAGTTTGGTGTTATAACTGCCAGAGAAGCACAATCATCTGATGATGAATTTTACAGCAACGGTAAGTACTGACTTATTTTACTGGCTTAAGTCTTAGGTTCAGATTAACTATTCTCATCACCCTGTGTTCGTCGTGCTCATCGTGTCAGTATTAGCGTCGTAATCATGACATTTTGGTTAGTTTCTGGGAAAGTTAGCGTCGTAATCATGATATTTTGGTTAGTTTCTGGGAAAGTTAGCGTCGTAATCATGACATTTTGGTTAGTTTCTGGTAAAGTTAGCGTCGTAATCATGATATTTTAGTTAATTTCTGGTAAAGTTAGCGTCGTAATGATGACATTTTAGTTAATTTCTGGTAAAGTTAGCATCGTAATCATGACATTTTAGTTAGTTCCTGGTAAAATTAGTGGTGTAATCATGACATTTTAGTTAATTTTTGCTAAAATTAGCGTCGTAATCATGACATTTTAGTTAGTTTCTGTTAAAGTTAGCGTCGTAATCATGACATTTTAGTTAATTTCTGGTAAAGTTAGCGTCGTAATCATGACATTTTTGTTAATTTCTGGTAGAGTTAGCGTCGTAATCATGACATTTTAGTTAATTTTTGCTAAAATTAGTGTCGTAATCATGACATTTTAGTTAATTTCTGGTAAAGTTAGCGTCGTAATCATGACATTTTAGTTAATTTCTGGTAAGGTTAACGTCGTAATCATGACACTTTTGTTAGTTTCTGGGAAAGTTAGCGTCGTAATCATGACATTTTGGTTAGTTTCTGGAAAAGTTAGCGTCGTAATCATGACATTTTGGTTAGTTTCTGGGAAAGTTAGCGTCGTAATCATGACATTTTGGTTAGTTTCTGGTAAAGTTAGCGTCGTATTCATGATATTTTGGTTAGTTTCTGGTAAAGTTAGCGTCGTAATCATGACATTTTAGTTAATTTCTGGTAAAGTTAGCGTCGTAATCATGACATTTTAGTTAATTTCTGGTAAAGTTAGCATCGTAATCATGACATTTTAGTTAGTTTCTGGTAAAATTAGTGGTGTAATCATGACATTTTAGTTAATTTTTGCTCAAATTAGCGTCGTAATCATGACATTTTAGTTAATTTCTGGTAAAGTTAGCGTCGTAGTCATGACATTTTAGTTAATTTCTGGTAAAGTTAGCGTCGTAATCATGACATTTTAGTTAGTTTTTGTTAAAGATAGCGTCGTAATCATGACATTTTAGTTAATTTCTGTTAAAGTTAGCGTCGTAATCATGACATTTTAGTTAATTTCTGGTAAAGTTAGCATCGTAATCATGACATTTTTGTTAATTTCTGGTAGAGTTAGCGTCGTAATCATGACATTTTAGTTAGTTTCTGGTAAAATTAGTGGTGTAATCATGACATTTTAGTTAATTTTTGCTAAAATTAGCGTCGTAATCATGACATTTTAGTTAGTTTCTGGTAAAGTTAGCGTCGTAATCATGACATTTTAGTTAATTTCTGGTAAGGTTAGCGTCGTAATCATGACACGTTAGTTTCTGGTAAAGTTAGTGTCGTAATCATGACATCTTAGTTAATTTCTGGTAAAGTTAGCGTCGTAATCATGACATTTTAGTTAATTTCTGGTAAGGTTAGCGTCGTAATCATGACATTTTAGTTATTTTCTGGTAGAGTTAGCGTCAAAATCATGACATTTTAGTTCCTTTCTGCTAAAGTTAGCGCCGTAATCATGACCTTTTAGTTAGTTTCTGGTAAAGTTAAAGTCGTAATCATGACACTTTAGTTAGATTCTGTTAAAGTACGGAATGTTTTGAGTTACTATTTGGTGTAATTGTCCCTGTCTATATTTCTTGAACCAAAAGAACAGAGAAACAAGATGCATACATATCATGAAAGAAAGAATACCATATAAGATGTTTATCCGAAGATATCATTTGATATTATGTTATAGTAAAACACAGCGGTACACGTTGCTATTGTAGGCAGCCTTGCGTAGGAACAATAAGTAACTACACATTATGTAGTCTCCGCCAATGGCTTATATTCAGTAAAATAGTATTCAGTGTAGAGGTTCTTGGCTATTCTGGCCATGTGAAATATCTTGTGAGTTATCATTATTTATCAGTGTCCGTGGTCCTATCGTCATGCCTCCTAAATAAACCTTAGGAATTACCGAAGGGGCAATCAAGAATGGACAATCCAGAAAAGCTGGCAAAAGTGAGTACACAAGACACAAAACGAAGACAAACAAAGGAAAAACCTACTGTGCGCAAAAAATACAAATAATGTTAATAAGACACGAACCCTGCTACAAACAAGCGCAGATAAATACGAACCGAACATCTTTAATGCGAAAATGGTAACGGACATCACTAAGCTTTCCATATTTAAGTACTCTGCTCCGAAACCATTGTGTACAATTAAACTATGCTTAACTTTTTATGAATGTTATCATTGTATAAGTGATAAACTTGTGTCTTACAAATGATTTAGAATTTGTTCTTATTATCGTCTTTATTTTTGTTTACTTTTCAGAAACTACTACTAAGGCCTTTCAACATTTCCTTGATCTATTAGGAGGAAGCATATCTTTAAAAGGATGGGACAAGTTTAAAGGAGGCTTGGATGTTAAAAGTTAGTGTACTAAATAGTATAAAGTAGAGGGCCCGGTGGCTCAATGAGTTAGGTAATTGGATTACCTAACAACTCATACAAGCCTATCACCAATACGGCGTGGGTTCGCGCCCTGCTTTGTACATTACAAAAAAGGGCGCACTCGACTCGCAGCCACAAGTGATAAAGTTTACCAGTTGATTGCCCATCGTCGGTTGTTCTCTCCGGGTACTTCGGCTTCTTCCAACATTAAAACTGGAATATTGCTGAAAGTGGCGTTAAAACATCACAAATCAAAAGTCATATCAACCTACATAATATACAATGTCCTGCACTTGTTCTATTTGAGCAGGCAAATTGCATCGACTGGATAAATGTCTGTTATATACTGTTGTTGCCAAAACAAAAAACAAAAAAATCTGGTACCACTGTTACATGTTGCCTGTTCAGCTTTGTGAACCTAGTTGTAAATCCAGTTCACTTCATGTTGACAGAAAATATCAAAAGGGGCAATCAATGGATAGCTATATAATTTTGTTATTTAAATCAAAATATAAATGTCAGTGTGATTTTCTGCAAAATAATAATGCAGTGTTTTAAAATATAAATTTGATGCGAATTCGCTGCAAAACTGGGGAAAGGCTCTGTGAACCTAGCCTGTATCCTAGTTTTTAATCTTCGTACATATAAACGTTATAGTTTAAGACACTGCACTAATATTGTACAAACCAATCATTTACATAATATAATTAATTATTATGAATATTAAATACATACGTCGTGTGTTACCATGTATATTCAATAGCCAAATAAGATACTTGCTAAAGTCTTTCACGGTCATAAGACATACTTCAGCGAAACATGAAACTTGTCTAACCTGAACCCTGAATAAACCAGAATCTTTAATTGTATAAACAGAACTATAAAAGTGGGATATTTTTGTTTTCGACCGGTGTCGCTGTATTTAAGAATACTAGTAATATAATGAAGTATACTAGGAGCTATGTGTCAGTATACATTAATTCCACCAATACAAGAAGAGTTTGAAGATACCAAAGTGGTAATCAGAATCCGTAAATCGAAGAAGAACAGACAACACATTGGCCTAAAGAAAAGGTACAAAAGGACAAACAACGATCTACAAAACAAACTCACTAGCGATGTAACATGTCAATAAGACCAATCGTGATTCATACTATCGCCCAGATGGCAATTAGTGACAATAAACAAACACACCCACGGCGCCAAACACACATTTGCACGGAAAGATCACATTATCGCCCAGATGGCAATTAGTGACAATAAACAAACACACCCACGCCGCCAAACACACATTTGCACGGAAAGATCACACTATCGCCCAGATGGCAATTAGTGACAATAAACAAACACACCCACGGCGCTAAACACACATTTGCACGGAAAAGTCACACTATCGCCCAGATGGCAATTAGCGAGAATAAACAAACACACCCACGGCGCTAAACACACATTAGCACGGAAAGATCACACTATCGCCCAGATGGCAATTAGTGACAATAAACAAACACACCCACGCCGCTAAACACACATTTGCACGGAAAAGTCACACTATCGCCCAGACGGCAATTAGCGAGAATAAACAAACACACCCACGGCGCTAAACACACATTAGTACGGAAAGGTCACACTATCGCCCAGATGGCAATTAGTGACAATAACCAAACACACACACGGCGCTAAACACACATTAGCACCAATAAGTCAATGAGTCCAATATAAATCACATTACGGTGATAGATCTTTGAGTTCTAATGATAAAAACACCTGCGGCGAAATATTAAAGTAATATGAAAGGCAAATATCGTGGAATTTTTGGATTAAATATTTTTCACTTAATATGTCACTTAATTTTAACTACAATCAACTGCATAACATTAAAAATCCGCTCAAAAGCAGATTTTAAGAGCAAATCGCAAAATATTTGACAGCAGATCATTCTGTTTTCCCCACGTGGTTTCCCCGTACAGTAATGCAAATGATATTAAAGATTTGAACTCTTTCGGGGAGATTATCGCTCATGCGCAATGTTCAGTTGATGAAAAATATATATATACATATATATTCCGTGTGTACCACATAAGAATAATGGCAAAACAATTGGTTCACACGACATGAAACATACATATTCCTAAATAATCATTGTCAGGAATGTGTGCGTGTTTACCTCGGCATCCATGATTGTTTATCTTTTCTTCATGAGGTCATGATCGGCAATCATCGGAACAAAACAACCGAAAGTTAATCAGTCTCCACAACAATGGCGAGGACGATAAACATGCACACGGATTTACAGATTTCTAGTTGGGAACATATTTCGACTTGAAACATGCATGGATAGCTTAGTAAAGGTACCGCCATATTCCAAATTGAATTGTTCTCGCCATGATATACAGGGTGGACAACGTACGTCATACATCCGGGTATTTTTTTTATCGAAAACTTTATAATGGCGGAAATTGTTCAACCATATGACAAAATAAAACTCATGTTTATACTATTTTAACAACGAACCTGTTATTATTAAGTTTTCGATAAAAAAAAGTACCCGGATGTATGACGTATGTTGTCCACTCTGATATAGCTTCATAACAACGAATTATAATAATAAAAAAACATTGTAAATTGTCATTTATCTTTATTACAGCAAACTCCACTGGAACGGATTCGGTGTATACTGTATATGAGGGCCACGAAATAATGTTCCATGTATCAACTTTACTCCCACACTCAAACGAAAATAAACAACAGGTGATATATTGCTTCTAATACTGTTTAAAAATAAACAACAGCTGATATATTGTTTCTAATACTGTTTAATATGTGTGCACAAATCGTCATTCAGTTGCTGTAGTATCTGTTCAAATAATTTATTCGCGGAACACTGTGATTTTTGTCTGTAAAAATTTTCATTTTGGAACGAAAGCCCATGCAGGTGGTACACGGTGAGATACTAATAGCATTCCATTATCTGACAGGGAGATTTATATTGTAGTTAAATATATGAATCTTGACACAGAACCACAATTTGCTCATCGATTGTATAATTGAGGAAAATATCGAGGAGGTATATAATAATATATTTAATGATTTTTGGACGAGGTTAAAAAAAAGTACAGTAAATAGTGCAAACACGTGCTCATTGACAAATTTCTTAATTAAACTAATAATTCATATCGTTTTTATTTTTTAGGTTGAAAGAAAACGACACATTGGCAACGACATTGTAAATATCATATTTTATGAATGTGATTCGTGTCAATTTCCAAACTTTAAGCCTTCTATGATGAAAACACGATTTACACGTATCCTTTTACGCTATTGTTCGGCAATGCAATTGCCGTATGAAATTGAAATGTCTGATTTGATATTTTTTGTTGATTTTTGTGTTTTAACGCCACTTTCAGTAATATTTCAGCTATATCATGGCGAACAGTTTTAGTGGTGGAAGAAGCCGGAGAGAACCACCGACTATGGGCAAGCAACTGGTAACCTTTATGACTTGTTGCTGCGAGTCAAGTGCACCCTTTTTTGTAATTGATAGGCTTGTACGAGTTGTTAGGTAATCCAACTACCTAACTCATTGAGCCACTAGGGCCCTTTGAAATGTTTGAGAATGGTATGCATATGCCATATCATAAAGTATAATACGGTAAGTTTATTTGTTTGTAGTTTGTTTAATGGTGTTTAATGCCACTTTCAAAAATATTTCAGTTATATCGTGGCGGTCAGTTTTATTGGTGGAGGAAACCGGAGTACCTGGAGAAAACCACTGTCCTGATGTAAGTCGCTGACAAATTTTATCACATAATGTTGTACACCTCGCTCTGATCGAGATTCAACATCAGTGGTAATAGACACTAAGTGCATAGGTAGTTGTAAATCCAACTACCATACGATCACGGCCACGACGACCCCAAAATGGTAAGTATTGTTTTATAATCTAAATACAACATATACAACATACTTGAAAATTTCATTTTTTAATAAATCAATTTTAAACTATATACAACTTTATAAAAAGACAATACAACAGTAGTGATGGTCAACAATCCCACCAATATCAACACATCAGAAAATCGCCTCTCATTTCAACTAATTGAGCATAAAATAAGATCACGGCATATGACTTAGAAATCAAAGTCCTGGTTTGGGACAATCACAAAAATGGGGCGGGATTGAACCAGCTAATTGGATCCCAACCCATTCCTCTTTATAATTGGCTCACCTACGGAAATACAGATATAAACAAACGATAAGACAACCTGGACATATTAACTTCGACTCAAACGGACCACATACTATAAAAAAGTGCCCGGGTGGCTCAATGCGTTAGGTAGTTGGATTACCTAACAACTCATATAAGCATATCACCAATACGCCGTGGGTTCGCTCCTGGCTTTGTAAATTACAAAAAAGGTGCACTCGACTCGCAGCCACAAGTGGAAACGTTTACCAGTTGCTTGCCCATGGTCGGTAGTTCTCTTCGGGAACTCTGGCTTCTTCCACCACTACAATATAACTGAAATATTGTTGAAAGTGGCGTTAAACACCATCAAACAAACATACTATAAAAAAGGAATGAGAGCATAAATATGGACAGTACATAAAGACTTAATGAATACTCATTGTATTATTGTTTATTACAACATTTCCTTAACTACATACTGTAGATATATTTGCTGTTGTTTGTTATTGCAAGAAAGATCAAACTTACAGGTAAGTCTAACATATATGTTTTATTGATAAACTACCAGAAGTAAAATAAGATTCTCCCCAGGCATGCGTAAGTGACCTTGGCCTATTTTCACTACCCTGTTTGGACCTTTTGATTTTATTGCTCCCAAGCATTTTTTAATTATTTTAGCTTTCCAATCTTTCGATTTTAAACGAACGTGATGAAGGTTATTCCAGAAGCGCACCGTCCGCAATAAAGTTGGTATATGCGATTTTATTTGAATATGCATTGTCAAATGGAGATCCTGTTTAAAATTTTAAGATAAAGATACTGATTAAGAAAGGAAATTGCATACAGTGATGTTAAACAGTTCCACCAATAGCAACACAAATCAACAATTACCTCTTGCATAAGAAAATGAATAAAAAGAAAACACGGTGACATTTACAGATGGAAATCCAGATCCTGGCATAGGCTCATCACAAACATGTGGATGGATGTGTTACATTATGTAATGGGCTCCCACTCATCCCCGACCTTTATAAATGCAAATCGTTGACTGGAACAAAAATATGATGGTGTTTGACGGTTTAATGAGTTACCTATCCTTCCGCACGTTATAAATAGATCTATAGTGACAATAAATAAACAATAATAAATCTGTAATATTTCCTTTAGATTTGTAAAAAGCTTCCTTTCCAACAAAGCGTAATTCATGTACTATAAATAGATGAGACAGATTTAATCACTGGACATATTTCACTAATAATGTTATACTTAAGACAGAATCTATACATTACACTTCTCATGAGGAAAACGTCTAATCCCCAACAGGAGAATAAATCTAGTAAGGAGACAAGTAATAGGCAATACAAGACATGTTGAAATAATTGTTCGTAATTATGTTGATCATTCGTATACCATGGTGAAATTTTTAACGAGTAAAGTGTTCTTTGTGATATACAAATGTATGTGAATTGCTTTGTTTTCCAATTTACCACCAAAAAAAATGCTTTATTAAATGTGTGATTATGACAAGGAAGCTTTTAAACAGTGCTGGTCAACAATTACACCAGATTTTTTTTTTACAGAAGAAATAGTCTATATACTAAATGAAGAATTCTCTCTCACCTCGACTCACTAAATATATAACATACCATGATATATAATGTTGAAAATCAAAATATCCTGACTTGAAACCGGCACAAACAAGTGACAGCATTACACCGGTTTAACTTTATCTGAAAAAGTTTCCCTATTGCATACGGGTAATCTTTGTATTTCCCGAATGTTCTGACCGTGGCAGATAGTCTATAGGAGACAGAGGCGAGTCGAAATATAGTTTACCATTAAATGTCAAATCAAATATACGGATATACTCTACGACAGAACTGTAGGCATTACAAACGTAACGGATGATTTGACGTCAAAATTTAAATCATCACAAAATAATGGCAAATTGTGTCTTTAATCCGCGAAGTGAAGTTTTATCTTCGTATTTTACGGAAAAAGAGGCTATTGCAATCGCCCAAATTTGAAGAAACGGATATATATTACTCGTGTTTACTCCGCTGCGCTCCACTTGAAAAGTAAACGGAATTTATCATACTGGAACTTATCAATTACTATAATCCTCCAAATGTGCTTAAATGTTTAGTCAAAGGAAAATAATTGTCAATTATGTGCAAATTTTTGTACTAATATGAAACTAGAGACTCGCATGAGCCTGCATCGCTCACATGATGTGAAAAGTTAATGGACGACAGACGACGGACGCCAAGTGATGGCAAAAGCTCACTTTGCCTTAGGCAAGATGAGCTCAAAAAGAAAGGAACCAGTTTACTTTTATTTCATAGAGCACAATATACAGTTGTAATACCTTGATTAGGACATTACAATTGTTGATTATGAAATATGATTACGCAAACATTTTTCCGGAGAAAATGTAAGCTGTATCTCGTGTATCTTTAAACCTATCACTTGTGTATACAGGTTTGTTAAAGTACATTATTCTGCTGACTTTTGTTATTCATTGGAAAACCCGTGACTGTAATAATTTAGTAATCCGATTAATTTTCCTTGACTATTAACTAACATTGTTTTTCCCATTCATCTTCTGATCGACGGCACCCTTGGGTTAAGATAACCACTGTTTTAAGTAACAATGTCAATGATATTGTCAGGATCATAGGTAAATTATCACCTTAGGGAGTCATTAATGTTCCTTTTCTTGATTAAAAGCTAAAAGCAAAATCATAATAGTAAACATATCCACCAACACATGGAAACTAGATATGAGTTAATTATAACTGTACTTAACAGCCTATCTTGTTAAAGTTCAAACATGACACAACGAGGAGGAGTGCTGTAAATCTGATATTCATCATTTTAAGAACTGAATGTCGAACGTATTTTTTCTTTCTTTAATCCATGTTCAAGATTATAGCTTCTTTATAATAACACTGTTCGCGTGGATATTTGTGATCGTAGGTGGAAAGCACTTTCATGACCGCATCATATAACTTGGGGGAGGTTTGGGCTCATATCACTATTTTAATTCCGGCACTCTTTATTGAAGTGGCAGTACCAAGCCGGGAATGTGAGCGGTCACGGATGTGTGGTAGGG
>MJUT01049493.1:27959-60249 GCA_002080005.1 Gigantidas platifrons | reverse complement strand
ATCTATAATAGCAGACGTTCTGCTGTAGTCCACGAGGTAATCTATAATAGCAGACGTTCTGCTGTAGTCCACGAGGTAATCTATAATAGCAGACGTTCTGTTGTAGTCCACGAGGTAATCTATAATAGCAGACGTTCTGCTGTAGTCCACGAGGTAATCTATAATAGCAGACGTTCTGCTGTAGTCCACGAGGTAATCTTTAATAGCAGACGTTCTGCTGTAGTCCACGAGGTAATCTATAATAGCAGACGTTCTGATGTAGTCCACGAGGTAATCTATAATAGCAGACGCACGGATACTTGAACATCGCCTCGAGGTAGGTTTATGCAGTTGTACAATTTAAAAAAAGGAAAACTAACAAAACCAAGTAGTTCACCGAAGGGCCCACATATCAGTCTTAATTGTTAGCATACATTCATTGCGTGGAAACCCGTCAGTTTTGCAAACACTTCTGTACAGTTAAATGGGTTTTGTGTGAACGATATCCTTGCCCGGAATTTTAACTGTACAGAAGTGTTTGCAAAACTGACGGGTTTCCACGCAATGAATGTATGCTAACAATGAAGTATAATATGTGGGCCCTTCGGTGAACTACTTGGTTTTGTTAGTTTTCCTTTTTTTTAAATTGTACAACTGCATAAACCTACCTCGAGGCGACGTTCGCGATGTTCAAGTATCCATGCATGTGACGTAGCAAACCACCCGTGGAACTGTAGACATTGCAAACGTAGCGGATGATTTGAGGTCAACATTTAAATCGCCACAAAATAATGGCAAATTGTGTCTTTAATCCGCGAAGTGAAGTTTTATCTTCGTATTTTACGGAAGAAATAGGCTATTGCAATCGGCCAAATTTGAAGATACGGATATATATTACTCGTGTTTACTCCGCTGCGCTCCACTTGGAAAGTAAACGGAATTTCTTATACTGGAACTTATCAATTACTATAATCCGCCAAATGTGCTTAAATGTTTGGTCAAAGGAAAATAATTGTCACTTGTGTGCTAATGTTTGTACTAATATGAAACTAGAGGCTCACCTAAACTGCATCGCTCACCTGATGTGAAAAGTTAACGGACGACAGACGACGGACGCCAAGTGATGGCAAAAGCTCACTTTGCCTTAGGCAAGATGAGCTCAAAAAGAAAGGGACCAGTTTACTTTTATTTCATAGAGCACAATATACAGTTGTAATACCTTGATTAGGACATTACAATTGTTGCTTATGAAATATGATTACGCAAACATTTTTCCGGGGAAAATGTAAGCTGTATCTCGTGTATCTTTAAACCTCTCACTTGTGTATACAGGTTTGTTAAAATACATTATTCTGATGACTTTTGTTATTCATTGGAAAACCCGTGACTGTAATAATTTATTAATCCGATTAATTTTCCTTGACTATTAACTAAAATTGTTTTTCTTATTCATCTTCTGATCGACGGCACCCTTGGGTTAAGAAAACCACTGTTTTAAGTAACAATGTCAATAATATTGTCAGGATCATAGGTAAATTATCACCTTAGGGAGTCATTAATGTTCCTTTTCTTGATTAAAAGCTAAAAGCAAAATCATAATAGTAAACATATCCACCAACACATGGAAACTAGATATGAGTTAATTATAACTGTACTAAACAGTCTATCTTGTTAAAGTTCAAACATGACACAATGAGGAGGAATGTTGTAAATCTGATATTTATCATTTTAAGAACTGAATGTCGAACGTATTTTTTCTTTCTTTAATCCATGTTCAAGATTATAGCTTCTTTATAATAACACTGTTCGTGTGGATATATGTGATCGTAGGTGGAAAGCACTTTCATGACCGCATCATATAACTTGGGGGAGGTTTGGGCTCATATCACTATTTTAATTCCGGCACTCTTTATTGAAGTGGCAGTACCAAGCCGGGAAAGTGGGCGGTCACGGATGTGTGGTAGGGGTGAAATTTTCTACGATTTTCCTATTTTTGGAAATGTCCCGATAGTGTGGTATTTTTTCGTCATCATTTTATTGCATTAATCCATGTTTCATCTATAATAGCAGACGTTCTGCTGTAGTCCACGAGGTAATCTATAATAGCAGACGTTCTGCTGTAGTCCACGAGGTAATCTATAATAGCAGACGTTCTGCTGTAGTCCACGAGATAATTTTTGTAACGAAAATATTACCTATCCATCGTAAAAATTTCAACAAAACACTGGCTATCATAATGTAAAGTTTTTTTGCGAAATCAAATTAAATTGAATTATTATAGTGATATCCGACTACATGATATGAACACTTCCCTTTGCTAAAAATAGCGTCTCAATAATTGATTTTTGATCTTTGTATATTCAGGACATCTCCAGATTGTACTTGGAAATCCTTGATTTGAGTCTGTGTAGAGCCTGCTTCCTTCAAATATCATCAAAAATACTATAATTATCTCGTACTATTCATTGTTGAATCAAAGACTTCTGCTTAGTATGGATAAAGAATCTGTTCCGACAGTGTGGTATTTATTTTCTTTTTTATAATAAATAAAAATAACATACTGTCAGAACAGCTCTTGTGAAAGTTCGACTGTCGTAATTGTCCTCCCCGATCATCAGTGCATTTAGTGCTTTTGATGTATAGCATATTGCATTGTATTCTAACTTGACGTCCTTCTTTCGCTTTGTAGACAAACGAGCGATTTATCGATGGTATAATCGCATTAGCACATGCGCCGGTGAACGTGACTGACTTTTCCGTCGTAAATGTACATGCTGATGAATTATCGTCTGCTCGAATTTGGCAGCATAAATTGTGTGCGACATTTTCCGTAAACGTAAATATAAATTACCGTCTTGCAATCAAAGCATACTACCGTATTTGTACTTTTAGACATATCAGAATCGAAGTAAACCATGGAAGCCAGAATGTGTTTTGAGTTTTAACATCGGCTCGGGATAAAATACTAATATCCGCGAATCCATGTTAAAACTCAAAACGCATTCTGTCTTCCATGATTTATTTCTTAATTATACATTATCAGACCACCATTCCTGTAATAATTAGCTGAAATTTGTTGTGCTTGATGTGATAATTCAGTATATTAGTACATGAAAAAGTGCAAAAGAGATAATTTTATAATTTGGATCATTACATTTAGGACAAGGGCAGATAATATTTGATAATTACTTCCCGTAACTGTTCCCTGATAGTCAGTACTTTTAGTACTTTTGGTGTATAGTATATTGAATCGTATTATCCCATTATTCCTGGAATAATTCACAGGTTTTTGTGCTTGGTGCGATAATTGAATATACCTGACAAAGTGCATTATAGATAATTTTATAATTGTGATCTTTACAATAAGGCCAAGGGCAGATAATTGATGATAATTACTTTCCGTATTCAGATTTTCAATACACTATTAGAACTCAATATTGCAGTTTTAGCTGTATTTAGAAAGCTTTGACACATATATACTGGGATAATTTAGTATTATAGAGCTAATAAAAAAACATAAATACCTTAAAGACCTGGAGACGATAATTATTGATAATATTTTTATATATTGTATTTTCCATGGACTTTCAATAGTGTTACCGAGAGAAAAAAAAGTATTATGATAAAGCCTTGTAGCACTGGAAATATGACCTTTAAATGTGACTTTCATTTTGAATCATAACTATCATATTAATTAATTGTTTTTCATCATTTAATAATATTGGTAACAGGAAGATGTATTAACAGTATTCATGACCTTTAATGTCATATTATGAAATGATTGTTTATTTAAGTAATATTCAAAATTTTTGAACAGGTTATACGCTTAATAAATCGCGGCGCGCTTTATGAAAAGCGTGAACTATTCTAAACTAGGTTTTACAAGTATAACCTGTTCAAAAACTTAAAATATTCCATATTATTTAATTTTTAATGATTCCGCAATTTCAATACGTCGGTTCCGGGATACTGGTATTCAGATAATACCGTCATGTGACTTCCATCTCCACGTGACTAAAATCTAGGCATCTTTAGTTCAAAATGGCCTGTGGTCTTTCAACTTTGTCGGAAATGGGATAAATGTTACATATTTTTCCAGATTGGGTTTCTTCCTGCTGTCAGATGTATATCCCGGAACCACGCACCAATATTTGCTGGATGACTTTTGAGATCGTTTTCCTCAATCCGTTTCTACCTGCAGTGTCTACTGCTAAAATGCCTAGATTTTTTATGAAGTCACGTGATCGGCGGTACGAATTCTTCCTCCAAGTCAGGAGAACGTCTTATCAAGGAATCGTCGTATTACGATTATGACTGTTTGAATTTGTCGTTGACGAATGAATACGTTGGTGACGTCACAATACCAACCCAGGTTATCAAGTATAACCAAAATTGTTTCCAGGCAGGTCAGCCAATCAGATTGCAGTATTTAAATCAAATTGAATTATATGATTTTATTTCATGATAAACATATTTCCGTTATATTGTGGCAGAGTATCAGGAAAACACGCTGTTAATACGCAAGCCACATAAATATATTATCAAGTTCTATGCAGTATATCATGTTACGATCTGGAATCGACTTGACACCTGTAGTGGTGATATTAATTCCGTGGAATCGAAGCATGTTTTTATCGTTTGTATATTATGTATTGCCAATGGAGATCACATTGTGGAGAGGAAGAAGGTTTATACACCATTTACCGGCTTCTCTCCGCCACATTTTGTACCTGTCCCAAGCCACGACCTGGATTTCCAACTTCATATATTATGGTCATTTGTATGTAGATTGATTTTGAGGTCAGAGGTAATTGTTCTTTGTGTTGATATTGGTTGAATTGATGACCATCACTGCTTAAACATTCCTTTCATAATAATAATAATAATGATAATAATAATAATAATAATAATAGTACAACTACCAAACGATCGCTAAAGTTTACCATTCGCTTGCCCATGGTCGGTGGTTCTCTCCGGGTATTCCTCCACCACTAAAACTGGTCGCCATGATATAGCTGAATCATTGTTGAAAGTGGCGTTGAAACACCAAAATTCAAATTCATTCCAAACGATCGCGGACAAGAATACTCCTCAATGGTAATAAGCAAAATCATGCAAACAAATATAACCCAACGGCAATGCTGTAAAATGACCACAATAAAGGACCCACTTAACGGTTTGTTTATCATGCAAATCAAGAGTATCTTTTCATCAAGTTTGTCTGTTGTACAAGTGTATATGTATATACATAACTGATTAATTAGGTCGCTATTGAATCTTGGCAGCAGCTTTGATTATTATATATTCTAACAGGACGTCCTTCTTTCGCTTTGTAGACAAACGAGCGATTTATCGATGGCATAATCTCATTCGCACATGCGCCGATGAAAGTGACTGACTTTTCCATTGGCAACATAAATTGTGCACGACATTTTCCGCAAACGTAAATATACATTACTGTCTTACAATCAAAGTATGCTATCGCATTTGTACTCTTATACATATCAGAATCGAAATAAATCATGGAAGCGAGAATGTGTTTTGAGTTTTAACATGGGTTGGTGGATATTAGTAAATTTTATGCCCCGCCTCTGGCTCAGGATAAAATACTATTATTTCTTATGAAGCAAGAATCTTGCAATCTGATTGGTTAGTTACCCGGGTGTAAATAGCACCCCACCCCAGTTAATCATTTACACCCGGAATTAAATAAAAAAGTAAGTTTGAACTACGCACAGCAATCGTATGATATGAAATGATACATTTACATAAAATTTGATGATTATAAACAATAATATATGTAAAATCGAAAACAAAATAGCATTTTTCTCAATGCGCTGTTTTTTTTGGGGGGGTTTTTGTTGTTGTTTTTTTTTTTTTTTTTTCGTAGACAGTAAAAGGGAAATAACTTTATTTATTTACGTATGCTAACCAGAGGGAAGTAACTTTATTTTATTTACGTCTGCTAACTTTATTTATTTACGTCTGCTAACCACGCAAAGGGAAAATGGCGACGAAAAAAATTGCTGAAAGAAGCAGAAATTTAAAAAAATACTTCTTCTTCTTCTTCTTTGCCTAAATACTTCTTCTTCTTTCAATCGCCTTTTTTCGTCTTCTCTAAGTACTTCAACTTATTTTCAAAAGCACCCAAACCGAAATGATTCATATACAACGTTTAAATACAACGTTACTTGTTTCCGAAGATATGACGTTATAATACAATAAATTTTCGCGTACTTTTTTTCCCGTACTTTTTCAAAAAAAAAAATCAAATTCGTTATCTTGGTGTAATCAAAAGAAGTAAAGGAAAGCTTCATAAGAAATAAATTCGTTATCTTGGTGTAATCAGGGGTGTACGGAATTTTACACCGGTGTTGAAAATTCCGTACACCCCCGATTACACCAAGATAACTAATAATATCCGTCAACCCATGTTAAAACTCCCAACACATTCTGGCTTCCATGATTTATTTCTTAATCATATATTCTTTCAGATTGAATGTATTCTCAGAAGAATCGGTACCTCTGTTTGGTCCTCCATTGCCTACGCCTTCTGTGTTTAGTGATTATCGTGAATTCAGAGATTTCCTCCTAGTAAAATGTAAGTTTATTTATTTAGCTCGTTCATTTCGTTTGCTTAAGCTAAATCCCTGTTTCTTCCAATATAATTCAAATCATGTCTTTAATTGGTACCCTTTTCTGATATTTAACCCAAGAAGAATGAACATTGGCACAATATGGCTACGGAATTATCTTACAATCTTGTGAGTGTATTACTTGTTTAAGTAGCTAAATTCAAAATTAGAACATATCAGTAATGTAATTGTATCCATGCATTTCCATTAATTACTTCTACTTCACAATATAACTTCGATTTTTCCTAATAGCATCGAAATAATTCATGGAAGCCATAATTTGTATAACGTTTTAACATGGGTTACACTATTTTCATTGCATTTTATCCCTTGCGTTCGCGAAATGATGTAACGCGTGTTAAAACTGGATACAAACTATGGCTTCCATCAATTATTCCTTAATTCGAATTGGTCTTCGTCAAATTAGATTTAGATATAATACTACAAGCGTACGTCGTTATGTTCTCTGAATGTGATTTCTTCATTAAATTCGTTGCATGCAAAACTGGTTTGGCGCCGTAGAATCTGATTCAATACACCATTTTTTTGGAAATGCCTGTACCAAGTCAGGGTCATTACGGTTTTCACAGTTTTCCGGTTGTTGACTGATTTTGTCTGTTTATATACTTATGAGTTTTGGCTTTCCCTTTGGAAGATTGTTCGGAGTTCGGTAATTTTGTTATTACCCTTATTTATTTGATTGTTGATTTCTATACAACATGATTGAGCTCGCTACTGTGTGATATTGAATGGGACATTCAGAAGCAATTAGCATTTATTAAATGGAGATATTTGGGACGTTCTCATAGGAATGTTGTTTCCTTTCTTTTCCTGAAAATATACGAGTATCTGACATTTATACAACAGAAAATTTAGCGCCATGTTTTTGTTTTGTTTTATAAAGATGTGTTTAACCCCGCCACTCATTATTGAAGTGCCTGTACAAAGCCATGAAAATAAACGATCAATCATTTGTGTATTAGGGATATCATGTTTTCTAATAGATTTTGGAACGGTTCCGACATTTTTTTTTTAAATATTGTTATCTATATCTATTTGAAAAGGTAGTTCATGTTGTCTCCATTGGTATGTCGTTGACAGTAACAGTTTATTTTTGTTTTTCTTATCTTTTTTTTCAATTATGTATTTCGTGGACAAAATGCTAAGCAAATGTTTAGCTATGCTTTCCATGTTGACAAAGATAATTACATATTTAGAATTAGTATTCATCTAAAGCGGTATGCCTTTGTTATCTGTTGAATGTGGTTGTCGTTAGAATACTAAGATGGTCTGCAAACTTCGAGTGCAGTCCTACTGTTTTAAACTTTGTCTAGTTTGCCCCATTGTTCGCAGCAACGACGGTCGATATGCCGCTGAACTGGCTGAAAGGCTGTCATAAGTTGTTTTATGATTAGACTGAGGACGTCAGCACATTTTTACAATACTCTATTGTGAAAAGATTTAACAAAACTGTGAAAAAGAAAACACATGTATGGAACGTAGTCATTTTTTGCGTCATCGGGTACGGTATAAAGTGCATAGTTTGTGTAATCTGTAACTACAACAGTTTGCATTACACTTTATTTAAACTTTACACAGTGATTGCACGTACAATGAAGATGGACATCTCTTAATAACTATTAAATTCCATATGATGATGTACACCGATATCTTAAAAGTATATGTAATTTACAACTCTAACTGTTTTCTTTTCTACGTTCTTTATAGTCACTTATTGTGCACCTTCATATGTATACAATATATACAATCTCTTCCTAATATGTGTCACGAGTGGAGCAGGAACTGCTTACCATTCCGGAGCACCTGAGTTCACTCATAGTTATTACTGTGGTTCATGTTACTCGATCTTTAGTTTTATATGTATGTTTTGTAGATCGTTGTTTGTCCTTTTGTACTTTTTCTTTTAACCATTGTGTTGTCTTCGATATATGGATTCTGATTACCCTTTGGTATCTTAGATACATGGATTCTGATTACCCTTTGGTATCTTAGATATATGGATTCTGATTACCCTTTGGTATCTTAGATATATGGATTCTGATTACCCCTTTGGTATCTTAGATATATGGATTCTGATTACCCCTTTGGTATCTTAGATATACAGATTCTTATTACCCTTTGGTATCTTCAAACTCTTCATACTTGGCTGTCCGTTACGATTTTCGCATGGATACAATGTTTGGTTCGTCTTTACCTCCAGTTGTTTGTAGGAGGACTCATGTCTTATTTACGTTATTTGTGTTTGTTTCTGTATAGTTGTGTCCAACACATATTGTGTTGTGTTCTTTTCTATTTTGTTTGTCTTCGTCTTCTGTACTCTATGTTGCCAATTTCTCTGGATTGTCCATTTTTGATTGCCTATTCGGTATTCTAACATTTACTTAGAATACATGTGTTTATTTTATTTATTTTTTATTTTCGTTTATTCCCTGATTAAATGTGGACAATAAACATAATTTATATTTAGTGATAAATGGTGAAAAAGCAGCAGTAAACAACCCTCTATTTACACAGAAAAGGGAGAGAACCCTCGATATGCTCATCAAAAATTTACACCAAGAATACATGTCGGAAATAAACAAGGTAAACACATATTTTCGCATGGTTCTAGTTAATTTGTTTTATTTCAATTCATGGAGTTGATATCTTAATTTGGCCAGTTATACGTAAGACAAATGCTTTGTAAATTAAATGCAAAATTTTCTCAAAATATTATTTTTTTGTAAATTATACTTCGAATGACTGTCCATTTTTTTTTTAGATGTTGACTTAAAAAAACCATTTGTTTTGTACGTTATGAGATCAAGTTTGTCAGTGACTTGCGGCAGGTCGGTGGTTTACGCCGGTTTCCTCCACCAATAAAACTGACCACCACGATATAACTGAAATATTGTTGAAAGTGGCGTTAAACACCACAAACCTAACCCCTAACCTTTATCTTCATGAACTTTCAATAAACGGGTTTGAAGTAATCAAAACATTTAATTGTTGCTTGTATACTTTGTTTGACATCTTATTTCTTTCAAAAAATATTGTTAACGTTCAATGTCACCGTGAATGCCGGCTATTTATTCAGTGAATCTTCAAATAATTACAATGCGTTTAAACGCTTATTAAAACAATGTTTTTATCACCACAAATAAATGACGTTTACGGGAATGTCCATTTGTCAAATGATGCAGAATTTAAGAGTATGCTTTCAAAATGATTGTCCACTTTGAATAAGTCAATAAATGATGTTTCTGTGTTGTAGAATAATCTACTCTATCGCCGAGCATTTAGTGATGTTATACAAGATGTCCAAAGTTCTCGAAAAGAAGAAGCAAGACGTGCTGAGTTTGTCCGTGTAGGACAGGTATGTTTAGATCCCTTTATTGTCCTTGAAGACAAAATAGATATAATACAGGGTTTTACTACCAGAACGATTGTTACAAGATTATCGTCACATACCGTTGCAGCATGCCCACTGGTTATTTTTTTTATCACGTATACGGGAATTTTACCACTAGAACATGTATGATATAAATGTGCTAATTTCTACAAGGTTTTTAACCCCAGAAATCGTTTGACTACATGACTACTGGTGTTCGCTTGCTTCCTACAGCGATGGAGTTATTGCCATAATATGAATAATTGTTCCTTTAAATTAATATAATTCATAACATAATAATAAGAAACCGCAGCCATATTAAATGTTTCCATATTGAATTGATAGCTATGATCGGTAAATATCGTGCCTCTTCAAATGGCCGAAAAACACGATAGTTCTGATGCATCGTGTTGTGAGTAAAACTTCGATACCTTTCATGTAAGTTCTATTTAAAACCCCATAGCATTTACTCAGATGACTAAAGACATACTGATAAATTGTTCGTATGTCAACTATTTACGAATTCGCTTAAGATTGTATTTCATTCTTTGTTTCGTTTTAGACATTGAAACTTAAAACAATTATAAGAGGTGATGCACCAACCAGCTTAGTCACAACTGGGATACTAAAGAGAGAGGTTTGTATTACATAGTTATTCTTAATACAATGTGTTATATTATCACTATATTAGAGATACTGTGCATATTCCCATTACATTTATTGACGATCCCCAATGTGATCGACTTTAGATCCAATACCAATCATGTTAATGTTGATTGGTGGTTTTCGAATTTGTATTTGCATTTGCATTAAATATCTGAGGAAGAAGTTATAACTCAGTGCAACTATCATAAATTCCATGCGTAAATATCGTCTGTAAAGAATGAATTTTTCATATGGATATGCGTTATAATTTATTTTACCTTTCAATTGTTGGTGACATTGTTAAAAGACTATTCGCACATTTCCAACTTTTTTCCACGTTTTTTGTTTTATCAATTTTTCTCATACTCTGTTATAAAAAAAATAAATGTTGTTATAAAAATTATACCAGACATCTTAAAAGATTTATCTATTTTCTGTAACATATCCACAAAAGGTATATTTCCTTTAAACCCAAATAAATCGATATTCATGAATTTTAAATCATTTACCAGTATTAGTAAGCTGATTTTCCAGGCACAATATATATGTGCATAAGCTAAAACAAACTTTCGAGAGTAATAATTATCGACTCTACGCTGTTTCTTCCCTATAATTTGTGTCAAAGTGTCGAATTGGATAGCTTCTCATGTTCATTAATATTCATATGTTCTTACTAATTATCAATTACTGTTTATTTGTAGCCATGGGAACCACAAGAATGCTTTAGTGATATATCAAATCAAATTATTTGTGGTGATTCGTGGGGTAAGTGACTATATCATACAATACATATGAAGCCTTTTATGAATCGATGGTTGATATTAGGATCCAAGTTATTGTATTCCCTTTCCTCATGCACTTCCAATAACAGATAAATCTGTTTTATACTTTCTAGAAAGTTGGCTTGATATTCTGTTTTGTTTTTCATTATTATGAAAAGAAAATTTAGACGGTAGTGGTAATAAATTCCACCAATATCAGCAAAACGAACAATTACCTCTCATTTTAACACAACAACAAAAAATCCCACGAGGTATGACATTAAAAATCCATATTATTTTCCTTTAATCACCTGATATTATTTGACAGCTGTCTTGACGCATCATGTTCAACATTCTGAAGAAATCTTCTGTTACTATTGATGATAGGATCGTTAACTGTCAACTCTCTACTTCCGGGTCGGGAAAGGATATCGTTTTGCATGATGGTACTATCAAAAATAAAGTTTAATATACGTCCTTCATATTAAGGTTGCTAGCAATATAGTATGTATGTAAATGGATTAGAAAATATTCACATTGAAAAAAAAATGGAGATAATTGAATGACATTTTTTGCAGGTCCAAGTTGCAACTGTTAATTGCAATTCTTTCTGCACAGGTTTTTCCAAAATATGTTTACCTGTGTATTTTTCTTCAGGTGATAAATTAATAGTTGCAACAGAAAGTGGCGTGTTAATGTTAGAAGGTTAGTGTTTTCATCTTATACGGGTTTTTTTTTGTCTCCCTAAATGTAAAATGAAATTTATTTGATATGAGGTTTAAGAACGAGTAGAAATACATATACAAAAAGACTGTACACCTACATTTTATGTTTCGAGATAAGGTATGTACAATCTGTTCATCCATCAAATAGAACAAAACAGCGAAATTTCATCTGCAAACAATCGATGTCATAAACCAGAAACACATTGCATTTCTGCAAGGTTTCATATACTTACGTCACAGTAAAACAGTAAAATGACATTTGCTGTCAGTGACAGTATAAAGCCACAAAGTCATTATTGTTGTTCAAATAACACAACTGTACGATACAATTTTTTTTTAAATTATACTGTTTTGATATATGCCATAGTTAAGACTGACAATTCTTAGAAATAAAGCACTTCCAATTGTGCAAAAGCAAAAACGCTTCATTTGCCTTGCAGCAATGAGCACAACACAAAATAACATATCGAAATCAGGATATACTGACATCACAGCAAATCGTCAGCATAAAGCAAACATTAATACGGTCAATGCGATTTCCTTAGCGTTGCTTTTAATCATACTGTTTTGATATATAAGATATTTAAGTTAAGGTTGCAAGTACTTACACAAATGCACTTGCAATTGTGCAAACCACAAAAGCATCATTAGACTTTTAATGTACAAAACGCAAAATACCTTATCGAATTGATGATAATATATACATGTATTAGATTTACTGTATTTGAAAAATAACGTGGGGGTATACATGTATGTATATGTACAACTCAATTACATGTATATGAAATGGTCTGAAAATACATCCTTCTGATTACAGATGGAACATATCCACGTATTCTATTTGATAAAACTATAACAGTTAAACAACTAGATGTTGTAGAGGAACATGGCCTTCTTTTATTTAGAGCAGATAAAGGTATGTATTTTATATGTTAGTGCTGTAGGAGAACACGGCCAAATTTGATTTGATTTGATTTATTGTGTTTAACGCCACTTTCAGCAATATTTCAGCTATATCATGTCGACCAGCTTTAGTGGTGGAAGAAACCGGAGTACTCGGAGAGAACCAGCGACCATGGGCAAGCAACTGGTAAACTTTATCACTTGCGACTGCGAGTCGAGTCCACCTTTTTTGTAATTTACAAAGCCGGGCGCGAACCCACCCCGTATTGGTGATAGGTTTGTATGACTTGTTATGTAATCCAACTACTTAACTCATTTAGCCACCCGGCCCCCGGAAAAAATGGATGAAAGAAAGTTTACTAGTTACACATGCAAAGAACATGTCTTCCAGCAGTTGATACACGAAAATCACATAATTGTCCATTAATTCATGAGAATGCCATGTTGATGGACATTATAAAGCGCAAATATTGCAATTGCTTTATGGAACGATCCATCTTAGCAAATACTAATATGATATATCTAACGTTGTATAATAACACAACACATAAAGACTACCCAGATGTTATATAGCATGCTGCATTATAACAATACTTGGAAGATTGGGGAAAATGATAATAAAACAATCAGGGGTTTACTAATAATGATATAGATGTAAATGACTAATAGTAAAAATTGGTTTTCTGAAATTAGACAAAAATCCAAGAAGAACGCTATTATTGCTTTACGTGCCAAATATGAAAAATGAACTAATATTTTCACATATCTAATGTTATATCAAATCTATCTTTTTCTCAATTTAATCTTTTCAATCGTATTACATAAAGAACAATTGACACAGCGGAAAATAACAATGCATTTCAATTACAATAAGCTCAATTGTTGAGTAAATAACATTTCTACATTAAAATTGAAACATACATGTGCATACTGACAATATGAATTGAGTATAACTGTTAAATTTTGTTAATTAGGAAGGGACAGTAAAGTGGTTGTATTTAGACTCACCGACTTTGAAGGTGTGAACAACGACGAAATAGTACGTGGACGAGCAGATTGCAGGGACCATAAACTTGAAAAAACTAAAGGTACTTCAAAATAAATAAACGTTAGAAAATACCGAAGGGGCAATAAAAACTGAAAAATTCAGAGAAACTGACAAATGAACCTTAGAGAATAGCGAATGGGCAATCAAAAATGGACAATTCAGAGAAACTAGCAACATTGGGTCCACAAGACACAAGACGAAGACAAACAAAGCAAAAACACAACACAAAACAAAGTACATGTATGTAATGAAACTCCCTTTTTAGTCAAGTTATATAGCGAGTCTTGTAGGGTTTTATGCATATGTTAAGTCTGATTTTACATTGTGATATTTATATATGTTAATCTTAATCAAACATCCATGAGAAAAGTTTTCAGATACCAAAGGGGTAATCTGAAGTAGTATATCGTAGTAGACAATACACTGGTCAAACAGACAAACAGTATGCAAATACAATGCGAACCCTACTGAAACCGGGGTATACTTAGGTGGTTTCGAATGGTAAGCCGTTCATGCTCCTCTAGTGGAACCCTCGTGTTACTCATGTAGATGCATACAAAATAAAGAGGAATATTTAGTAAAACGGGAGATACGAAGAGAAAGTATGCAAGGAATGTGCTGACTATTAACATTGATTTGACAATTGAGCACTCAAACGGACGCAACAACTGTTCAATTTTATGACTTTGAAAATACCAGATGAATTTTATTCCAGAAGAGAGTCATGCGCACAAAATTAGATATCTACATTTTTATTTAGATACCATGGTTCGATTCCTCCGCATTTGAAATAACGAGGTTTGACTCTATGTACAATTTATAAAACTAATTCACGATAATACTATATGTATAATAAAGAAAACCGTTAGAGAATACCGAAGCGGCAATAAAAAAAATGGACAACCCAGAAAAACTGGCAACATAGGGTACACAATACGAGGAAAAATAAAAACTCAACACAGTATGTGTTGGACACCAATATACGCAAACAAACACAAATAACGTAAATGCCCTCCTACAAACAACTGGAGGTAAAGACGAACGGAACATCGTTTTTATGCGGAAATCGTAAATAAGGGTAATAACAAAATTATCGAAAGCCGAACAATCTTCCAAAGGGAAAGTCAAAACTCATAAGTATATAAACAGACAAAATCAGTAAACAACAGAAAACAGCACAACACGGAACTCAGAACGTATAAATAAATAAAGCATTAAAAACACGGTACAATAAAAATTATACATATTTTATCATAGTAGGTATAGATCTTGTGTAAGATGACTACACTTAATTTAAAGATGTAGCATTATGCTATCTTACCCGTAGCATATATGATGAATAAGTCTTCTATCTGTTGAATTGTAGGAAATACAAATATTGTAAAACACGTTTTTTCTTACTTTTGAATAGGTTGTCACTTATATGCCCTATCTAGATCAGGTACAAGTCATTTAAGGATGGTGGTTGCCTTACATAAACGGCTGTTATTGTTTACATGGAAACATTCAGCAGCATGGTCGACATGGTGTCCTACCATGGATATTGACGTCACAGAAGGTTTTACCTTTGTAAGGGTATGTATTCTGGTCTGATTTATGTATCAAATGCAAAAATATAAATAAACTGGCATCTTCAAATACAATAATTCAGGAATATATTGTTGTTTTTAACAATCACTACTTACAAAAGTTTAATATCGCATTAACTTCATCAAACCCGCCACATCTATGTGTCTGTCCAAATGCAGAACATATATTTTCATCGTCTTATTTCGCCATTTTTATTTTGGGTAAGACAGTTTTGGCACCTGGTAAAACAAGGATATATAATACAATAGCAAACACATTAGTGCAAAGAATCAGAAGCCGTACATCGAAGAAGGGCAGACAACATAATGGCTAAAAGATTAGTGCAATCATCGTTCGTTCGTGAGAGAGTGGGTAGGCCAATGAGGGTATGTGTGTGTGCGTGGTAAATGCTGTTTGAGAATGATCATATATATTTTTTTTTTATTATTGTACATCAATTATCCTTGTTTTGCTTGCTCACTGTCACAATAATCTTCATGTGGCTCAATTCGCATTACTCTTCCTCCGAACCAGTTAATCTCTTCTCTTACTCCGGAAGGATCTGTGCTTAGCACAGAAGCAACTAATAGCAATTTTTATTCGTTGGTTTGGCCCAACCTGAGAACGATTCTAGGATCTGCAACAAAAGTATTACATAACATTAATCTTGTTAAATAATATTGTCAATTTGTGGAATATATAATCATACCCTGTACTGTCGTTCAAGATTCACTTATCAAGGGGCAATCCTTTTTACCGATTCCCCCTCGCCATATGTTTGTGTCTGTCCCAAACGAGAGCAAGAATGTCCATAATAAAATATCGTAGTTATTTTTGTGTTCAGTTTTTTAGTTTAGAGGTGTCTTAGTAGATAATGTAAGTGATCTAGGAACGTGCCAGGAGATATAAATGTAAAATTTGATTATTTTTTACAGGAGTTGCAATCGTTTGAGGTCCCTCAGTTGATCACACTTGTAGACGGTAGTAAAGGGAATAATCAAATATGTGTTGGATATAAAAACCAGTTTGACTTAATACACGAGAAGAATGGAGATACTTTACAGATGTATAACATAGACACAAATAAGGTAATTAAAGTAATTTTAGAACCGTCTAAAGAACGCAGAGTATTCATAATCTCCGAACGAATAGTACCAAGATCAGAATTCCCAATCTCCGAAGACAGAGTACCAAAATCAGATGTCACAATATCTGTGCGAAGAGGACATGAGTAAGAACTTATAGTCCTAAAGAGTAGTTTACGTAATTCACAATTGATATGCACAAATTACATGTTACACAAATCGGAAGCTATATATGTAGAATGGTATACTAGTACTTGTGTTTATATTGTTATATTCTTGGTGCCGGATATCAGAGCGCAACCATGTGGAGGACAGTGGGTTATGGTGCTGACTGTGGGTAACACGTTAAGCAAGTGCCACGCACGTTAAGAATATATGTGTTTGGCTCATTGCAGTCGCTAAAAAGTCAGATGTTTTGTCCCTACCAGTCTCTCCATACTTATTCAGTGGCAGTCAACAGTCGTTGTCCCGCTTATTTCATATGTCCCTCATATTTGTATTAGTTTTTAGATCTTGTTGACGCTTGTCCCCGTCCTGAATATGCACAGAAATATTTTGTAAATATTACTATTGTTTTCAGGTAAATCTTGTGTCAGCTTTAGATATATGTGAAGACGAGGAAGTGGAATTACTTCTAAGTTATAACTGTAAGTCATTGTTTCTCCTTTATTTGTAGTATTCATTTTGGTTTATATTGTTTGTTTGTTTGTAGGAAGTGCTATCCTTACGTCTATGTGCTTTGGTTTTATTTAATAACCCATTTCGTTAGAAATTATATGGATATGGTTATAACACCACTTTCAACAACATTTCATTTATATCGTGGCGGTCAGTTTTATTTGTGGAGAAAACCGGACCACCCGTAGAAAACCACAGTCACTGACAAACTTTATCATAATGTTGTATTGAGTACACCTCCCCATGATCGGGATTCGAACTCACAACTTTAGTGGTGATAGACACTGATTTCATAGGTAGTTGTTAATCCAATTACCATACGATGATGACCACGTCGGCCCCTGATATGGATATTTATACATGTGAGAATATTAAACTTTACACTAAGGTAAAGGAACTGTGTTTTTCTTACTGTTCTACAATTCACAATCGCAATAGCGTCTTTAATAATGAACATACATCATGCCATAAAATATGTGTGAAGTGGCCCCTCGCCAACAGTTTAGCGGTACTTGTTTTCTTTACTTCTGCTGACAACAGCTACATCTTGGTATCTTTGTTATTTAGATCTTCTATAGTAAATGGAAAAAAAACCATTAAAATACCACTCCGTCAAAGCAGTTCCGAAAGCCATTCGACAAAGTCGTAGAATGAGAGGCAAAATATTGATTCACCTAGCACACATATCCAAGACCGCTAACTCCTCTGGCTTTGTACAAGCTAGTTTTATTGGCATATATGTAATTCCACATTAGACATAGGGAGCAAATCGAGTGCTTTCTTGTCATTTTAATTCATCATTAGATATGCGTAAACTGAAAAATAAAAATATAATTTCCAAATTCCAATCCAAAAATCGTAGAAATAGGGACATAATCGATACCTCTAGCAAACATATACCTGACTACGCTTGATACAAGTACGTCAATAAAGCGTTGCAGGGTTAAGAAAATAATGATGCCACCAAATAGGTGAACAGAAGCCGTACACCGAAGAAGAATAGAGACATAATTCATGTAAGCCAGAGTTTGTATCCAGTTTTAACATGGGTAACATGATTTTCGTAAAAATAAAATCCCGAGCGATACCGAGGGATAAAATGCAACGACATAACGACATAATGTTACCCATGTTAAAACTGGATAAAAACTCTGGCTTCCATGAATTATTGCGCTTCTATTAGGAAATATCTAATTTATTAAGTGGTAGTCAGTAATGGAAATGAATTTCATAGCAAAATCCACTAATCTTCATGTTTACAGTTGTTTTTCTTTTATGTATAACTACACTGTGATGCTATGATATTTTCCAATTTGATGGCATTTTGAATTTAGCAACATAAACAAATAAAATGCTCACAAAATCGTAAAATAAATCAGTAACCAGCGTGTGTTAACACCATCAGCCTTCCTTGTAAACTACGTCACCTGAAGAAGACGTTAAATTTCAAAAGTGAAAGTCGATAGATGGTTGTCTTAAGTATTTATTCCGGAAAAAATATAGGTAAAACAATTCGGGAATTGTTATGTCTGTATGCACCACAGTCTTGTATGAATACATGAATTCACTGAGGAATTATGTTTGTAATTTGTTCGTCAATACGTATGTCCGAATTGAAATATATCGTGAGTTTTATCATTGTATAATTTGTATAGCCAACAAAGAACGTCATGTTAGGATAGACAATACAATGACCAAAACTAGTTTTATTGACCCAAACTTACCCTCTTTGTGCATACAATATGTAAATTCATTTTTGATTAATTGACCGTTATCAGTCTAATCAGTGTACTGAACCACTTTTACATGAGCTTAACTAGGAATTATCTCTAGAGAGAAACATTCTATGATCGTGTGTTTGCAATCAGGAAGTAGTGGCTACCAATTATTTTGTTTCAATATTGTTTTCAAATATAGAATGGTTTTAATAACTTCCTTGAATTTTGATCTTTTTAATCTTGTCGTATAACAACTAATTTATTATTTTCATCTAATCTTAATAACACATCTTCAGTTTGTCATGTTACTTATTACGACACTTTAAGATAAAAGCAGGTTTTGATTTGTTACAGATGAAAGTCATTTTCAAAAATTGTCCGAAGAAAAATCAAATGATTTTGATTTTCACTGGAATTCTGAACCAAAATCAATAGGTATGTAAATTGTGGTTTCTATAGTAACAAATAATCTGTCAACAACGTTCAAAGGGTTTGTATTTTCTGTGATTTACATTTCATGATAATAAAGTGAGGGATAAAGTCAGTACACCGGCCGAGAACAGTTAATAAACTTCATTAATTTGTTTTGATAAATCAAATACAGTTACTGTGAAAATACTTATATTCATGGTTATCAATGTTCATGGTTAGAGAAAACATCCTTGATTCGTGGGTTGTTAAATTCGTATCAAAAATGATAGTATAGAAATTTTATATTCCATTTGGGTTTTAAGTTTCATGATTTTAGTGAATCACGAAATCCATGAACTATAAAACTACACGAATAATAATATTTCCATAGTACTGTTGGTTACTTTATACATAAAAATGGTAAAGTCTATAATGATTTAACCGCATTGGTGGTGTAATGGTTAGCGGTCTCGCCTCGAGTGCGGTACATCGTGGGTCCGAGTCCCGTTCGACTCAAACCAAATTGGTATTTGTTGCTTCTCCTCTAAGCACACATCAAAAAGAAAGAGCAAAAAATGGTTGGTTCTGAATCAGGATAATGTGTCTGAGTGGGGCGATTTGTCTATCTGCGGACTGTTGTGTCAGTGAGTTAACACTATACAAATCGATCTAAGCGTGTTGGTCTTGTAAAAAGTGGACTCGTCTCATTGAAAATTAACTTGTTCTAGCCATGATATACACGAATAATAGGCATTAGAGAGCAATCACTTACTTACTCACTTACTATGATGATTGATTTGATTTGATTTTTGGTGTTTAACGCCACTTTCAACAATATTTCAGCTATATCATGGCGACCAGTTTTAGTGGTGGAAGGAGCCGGAGTACCCTGAGAGAACCACCGACCATGGGCAAGCAACTGGTAAACTTTATCACTTGCGGTTGCGAGTCGAGTGCACCCATTTTTGTAATTTACAAAGCCAGGCGCGAACCCACGCCGTATTGGTGATAGGCTTGTGTGAGTTGTTAGATCCAGCGACCTAACTCATTGAGCCACCCGGACCCCCACTATGATGATTGATTATGCTGATTAATGATTTTGTTGTGTTTCTAACGTCACTTTCAACAATATTTCAGCTATATCATGGCGACCAGTTTTAGTAGTGGAAGAACCCGGAGTATCCAGAGAGAACCACCGACCATGGGCAAGCAACTGGTAAACTTTATCACTTGCGGTTGCGAGTCGAGTGCACCCTTTGATTATGTTGATTGCTAAAATACAAACGATAATGACACAAATATATGAGAAGTAAGCCTCTGGCTTAGAAGTGAGACGAAATTTTACGTGATTAAGCGGGTTAAAGAATCCCTATCTAATATCTAGCGACCAAACACATATCTTCAAACAATATTTATTTTTACGTATATTTATTTTTCAGTATGTGCCTTTCCTTATGTTCTTGCGTTTACTCAGGATACAATAGAAATTCGTCTGATAATCAATGGTAATTTAGTTCATACCATGACCATGCCTGATATTAGTCTTATTACAGCAAAGGTATGTATTATACTGCCATTTATCATTTATATTACATAAGTAGAGTTAGTCATCTTATTTGCTGTTACCCATCTTGCATCAATTCTTATCGGTAAGCAGGTTGAGTGATTTCCGGGAAATCAAAAGATGTAAACAGTTTGTCTTAGCTTTTCTAATAAATTTTAAAATTTAAGACAATATTTAGTACACATTTTTTTTTTTTTTTTGCATTTCCTGTTTCACTAGCACGGATCTGATTTGAATAGTAGAACTTGTATGAACATAAAAAGAGGCATATGTTGGGCCATTTCACGAAATCGATGAATTTAAAATGAAAAATCATTTAATAAACAGATCAGATATTTGGTTTCTTCAATTATGGACTATAAATGGATACATTGATCAATAATGAAGAGCAAATTTAAAGAGAGACGGACAACAGTTTCACCAATATCAACTAGTTTTCACTTTCACCTCAAAGTGTATCATTGATAATAAATAAATGACAGGGAAAAATGACGATGAAACCCAATAATGTGCTTTGAGATAGGCATAAAAATGTAGCGTGGATCATAGAATAATATTGCATTGTAGTCATTGTATTTTTTAAACCATGTTTCATTGATATTTCTCTTGTACTTTGTAGAATGATATCTATTTTGTAAGTTCTGCTGGATTGTGTTCAAATAATGACAGATTGAAAGAAAGAGATCGATCAACGCCTCCACTATCACCCTCATGTAAGACACAATTTATAGTCTATAGTTGTTATATAGTTATGAATAGCATAGCAAGAGTTGATCTATACTCAAAATTGGTTGGTCCTGGGGGTAGTGTGGATAACTGAAGCTCAGCATCACCATCGTCGCCCTCATGTAAGACACAATTTACACTCTATAGTTGATATATAGTTATGAATAGCGTAGCAAGAGTTGATATAAACTCAAACAGTACGAAGGACCTATTGCACACATACGACACCTATTGGGCTCATGGCTGAGCATGATGTGGGTACTGAAGTTCACACATTCAAGAGATTTGAGACAATGATTTGTAATAAAATAGGGGGTTTTTTGCTCTTGTTTTTTCATTTGCATTTTTTTAACAGTAATCGCATTTACTCCACTACTAAAGGGTCATTACATTTGTGTATTTCTTGGTGATTCTGATTTGAATCCTATTTTGATCTTCTCCTTTATAGCTACGCCTATGCTTCGTCAATTGGAATCACGCTTTATATGACTGATGTATGTAACGTTCTATACAAAATTACCTCATTTTGTTACAATCGGCTAAGCAACATGGCTGTCAACGACGAATTTAACTTTCTTATTGCTAGAAAAACAACAAAAACGTTTTCTACTACATGGCAAATTAAAAACAAACGTTGCAGGAATGAATTTAAATGGTTCCCTTCAAAAATAATTTTTCATCAAATCCGTTAAACAATATTGCCATCAGAGACAATTTAAGTTTCTAATTAACCTGATATTGATCTCTGAAAATACTGTTTTCAATACAGCACAAATATCTTCTAATTGTGGTCATTTTATTTCTTTACAGGTACAAATTTATCAACAATTTTTAAAATACCTTTATCGTACCTTGCTGGTCATATTAATACTGATCGCCTTAACCAACGTAAACAATCCTCAACAAATTTGCTTGCACCAATAGCTAATGGTGACAGACCAGGGATGAATAAACGCAGTCCATTAGTCCGAACTAAAGGAGGACTCACTCCACCAGTATTTCTAGAACAGGTAAACAGATATTTAAAAAAAAAAGCATTTGTAAGATAGTATCGTTCAAATTTTGTAATTTTGGGGTCATACATGTGTGCCAAAGGAAAGCATGAAAATACCAAAGAGGTAGCCAGAGGCTGTAGATCAATAGGAATGCAATAGCGAGAAAAAAAGGGATAAACAATGATTTACAGACCAAAACTAAAGATTGAGCAATATGAACAATAAACTGGGGATGTATTCCTTCTTCTTCTGATAGATGTTATTTTGAAGCAAAAACTTTCCTCATGACATTATAATGGAATACATTGCCATATGTAGATATACAATGTACATGTTCAAACAATCTTGCTTCCTTTCAAGCACTTTTGAACCATTGACATTGTAAATGTAAATTAATAAATGATGGCATTGTTAGCTTGCCAGCCTGTCAGGACTACAAATTTTGTATTTATCGCTTCCCCGCCCCTTGGGGTAAGTAAGAGCAAAGCCCTGTTTGCTTAGTAACAGGAGAAATGTAAGTGGAGAGAAATGTCTCGGTGAACTAACAATATAATTATCCAATTAAGCGTTTTTGTCTAGTACAAATTAAACAACATCGTATCGAAAAGTAATTTCATGATTCCATTATTTAGCTGCAAAATGTCTCATTTCCATTGCTATATCGAGAGAATGTCATTTGACGTTAAGGAACAACAAATCTTAAGCTGCATTGCAAATATTTTAATATTTTTTCTTCACTAAATCCAAGACCAAAGGCAACACTGTGCACAAGACACATAACGAAGACAAACCAAAAAATCACAACAGAGAAAACTAAATAGATGAGCAACACTGTCCACTAAATCACATGGAACGAACCCAGGTGTCCGTTGTTGAACTTATGATTAAGCTAATCATCTGATTAGCCCTAATTACATTTTTAATTCCTCATCATATACTTAGCTAATGCAATGATTAAATTCTGTTGCTGAACTGTTTTTACTCCAATGTATTAATTAATCATATTTAATCATTGCATTAGAGAATTATGTGATTAGGAATTAAAATGTGATTAGGGCTAATCATATGATTACCTTAATCATAAGTTCAACAACGGACCCCAGGATAAGGATAAGCAGTTCCTCTATCTTATAAGACTCCTTAATCTTAATCTCAATGTAAAATCTTCAATTCTTTGTTTTTGTCAATTTCAGACAAAAGATAGACATGATTCGTCAAGCTCAGATTCTGGAATAACAATAACAAAACCATCTGATATAAGTCCCCCAGAGAGTCCGTATCAACAATATGTCGGCCATATTGTATTTTCTGACGTTGAAACCGATATTGTGTGAAATAAAGATACATGCCGAATGGCGATGTGTGAATTATGGCATGTGTGTTCAAGTAAAGTTCAATGCAAAGTTCAAATCTCTTTGTCAACCAAACTAACATATTGTATCATATACTAGTATTTGCTATACAAAATAATAAGACATTTAACAGATAAGAGAATTGTATTGTACAAAAATCGATTTTTATCGTTTCAGAACAGTGTGACATAAATTTTTGTTAACTATGAAATACCGATAGTCGCATAACGATGCAGGTTGAAAACTTATTTGGATATATCATAACGTAAACATTTTGTAATTCATTTAGGATATATGACTGGTGCCCACCAGGATTTACGACCAATCATCCCGAGTTTGAGAATCATATATATTGGTAAACTATCATTAACCAGTCACGGATACATAATCGGTCTTGTGTCGAAATATAATCGTCAAAGAAAACATGAGTGAGAGTTAATAATAGATAATAGTGCCGTATTTACATATGTTGAAAACTGTACTTCCGGTTACCATAATGTGCACGTCATAATAGCATTGTACTAACATATGTTGAAAACTGTACTTCCGGTTACCATAATGTGCACGTCATAATAGCATTGTACTAACATATGTTGAAAACTGTACTTCCGGTTACCATAATGTGCACGTCATAATAGCATTGTACTAACATATGTTGAAAACTGTACATCCGGTTACCATAATGTGCACGTCATAATAACATTGTACTAACATATGTTGAAATCTGTACATCCGGTTACCAGATTGTGCACGTCATAATAACATTGTACTAACATATGTTGAAATCTGTACATCCGGTTACCAGATTGTGCACGTCATAACAGCATTGTACTAACATATGTTGAAATTTGTACACCCGGTTACCAGATTCTGCGCGTCAAGAATGCTACGAATTTTTACACGATCTAGTAGAGAAAAGATACTACTTTTTGTTATCGAATTGCGATATCAGGGATAATGATTCCATTAGAAATATTACTATTGTGAGTCAGGTATACGTAAACCGTTATTTTCAGTTTATGAGTAAATATTTTATGGCATGTGCGGATAGAGAGAGATAGAGAGAGATATAATAGCAACCTACCATTTACGAATTTGGTGTGTTTATTTCAACTGACAGATGGTGCATCGTGGGAAATATTACCAGAAGTCGTTATCACTATATGCTATTTCAATGTACAAAACCTATATTTCCTGGATGTGTAGCAAAAGATAGAATAACAATTTAGGAATTTGGTATGTTTATGACATATTGTATATTATGGGATATATGATAAGAAGTCGCTATCACTATCATCACAAATCATCTACATGCATTCTAGGATGCGTTACTAGAGAACGAGAACAGTAATTTAAGAATTTGTTCTGTTATTCAGCTGACACATTATGTATTCTGCAAATATGGCCAGACACCGTTGTCACTATTATTGCAATTTACTGAGACTGTAATCTTTGAAGTGTCACAAGATATTTTATAATAATTAACGAAATGTTTGCATTTATATCAACTAACAGGCGGTGCATTATGGGAAATGCGACCGGGAACCGTTATTTTTTTTTCTTATAAATCAACATTTTTGTTATTGTACCAACCTGTAGTCTTGGAGATGCTACAAATCGACTGTTACCACTAGGAAGGTTTCTCTTACAGAGATGTAGTAATATGCTGTGTTATGTCAATTTGACGAATGTGTAATATTGAGTTGTATGGGCTACTGCATAAACTGAACGAATTATAACTCGGTAATTTTATTTCTGAAAGGAGGTCCTCCCCCTCTGTACACATATATAGAAATATTAGCACCCCTCGTCTTTTGTAAGTGTTTGCACAATATTTGAGAGATGATAATTTGTTTTGTTGATATTGGTGGAATTTATGACCATCGTACTGTTTACACTTTCTTTTCATAATTAAATTACTAACGTGGGAAGGGAGTAGATATGCAAGAATTAAAATTTAAAATGTGAAAACATTCTAACGTAAAATTTGAAAGCATTTTTAGTTAAAATGTGAAAGCATTCATGGGTAAAATGTGAAACCATTCCAAGTTAAAAAATGAAAGCATTCTACTGCTTATAACCAATATTGTTATTCACAAATGTTATGTCGTTTCCATGAATATTGCTAACATTGGTATATGTACATTCATGTCAGGAGATTGCATGTCTATTGTTTTTAATACATTGTTAATGTTTCAATGACGACGGTGCTAATTATTACTATAGTATATAATTATTTACACCATTTCGTCAGTGCTACAACTATAGAATTGTCATTTAGTTATATGTCTCAGTTCCACAAAGAGTAACAATGTTTTAACCTTACCTTTCTTGAAACTTGTTTAGCATGAATTAGTACAGTCAAACCTGCTCATGTGGTCACCTCTATTAAGCAGTCACCTGTATTAAAAGGTCACATTTGTCTTGTCCTGTCATAGAACATTTTATATGATTTGAACCTCTTTTAAGAGGTCACCTGTCTTAGAGGAAACCGAAGGAGCAATACAAAATGGACAATCCAGGGACACTCAATATTTGGTACGCAATAAGTTGCATCATTTGAATGATCTTTTATTTAATGTATACTTTTATCACTTTATAATCAAATAAGGATGACAAGCAGGTAGTGATAAGGGTTTGGTTAGGTTATGGTGTTTAACGCCACTTTCAACAATATTTCAGTGATAAGGGAGTATGGTGTTACTTTAAGCATAAATATACGATCACATTGTAAATAAGATGGCTTGTGATCAACTGAAATATATATACAGTGAAACCTGTCTAAACCGAACCCTAAATAAACCAGAAACCTGTCTAAACTGAACCCTAAATAAACCGGAAACCTGTCTAAACCGACCCCTAAATAAACCGGAATCCTGTATAAATCAAACATTAAAAAATGTCTCAGTGTACAAAATCTGTAAATCTTTGGGTATTTTTTTGGATTAATTTAACATGTGTGAACCAAACAACTATCTATTCCAAACACGAAAGTTGGTGCCAATGTGGCTTGGTTTAGAAATGTTCCACTGTACATACAAATGTAGCTATTTATTGTGAGTATTTTACAACGTTCTACTGTCGTAAACAGGTTCATCATACGGGTTTCTGAAGAAAATATTTCTTTTGTCTTTTGTTTTGAAATGCTTGTTTAAGATAATATAATCAAATGCATATTATTTACTTAAAATTATTGTTATTTTTAGAGCTTGTAGCATTTATTTTTCTCGATTAAATGTATGTACCACATTCGCTAAAGTATTTATAACGTCGGTTTTGTCAGTATTGTGTCAAAACACAAACACAATTTATTTTCATGTCACCATCGTGTGTGCGTGTAGAGCAATAGACAGTTTAAAAATAACACTACAAAGACATGTGTAGTTGGTTTTTTTATTTGTTTTTCATTGTGTTTAGTGCCACTTTCAGCAATATATCATGGCGGCCAGTTTTAGTGGTGGAAGAAATCGGAGTCCTCGGAGAGAACCACCGACCATCGGCAAGCAAATGGTAAACTTTATCACTAAGTTTTTGAATTCTTAAATGGTAAGGGTGTCGCTTTCTACGATTTTGATATTGGACTTTGGAACTTTTCCCGACAGTGTGATATTTTTGTAGTTTTTTTATTTTATTACCAAAGAGTGATTTAATTTAAAAGAAAAACCCAACATTTTATTAATAAAGTGTTAAATAACTGAAATACCTGTTTCTGATTTGTGAAATTATTAGTCAGATAACTTACATAGAGTTATCTTTCTTGGTTGATTATTTAACTATGTCATGAATACATATTTTTTTGCAGCTTCGATGCATTTAGATATACATGTATATATTATTTGATTTTCTGCATATATATGTCGTTACATAATAGTCATCAGCTGTAAGCTTTAATAACTGATTACAATTGATATTATTATCGTATTTCAAATCTCGGATTTTTATAGTTTATTAATGGTATGTGATGTAAAGCCTTATTGCAATAAATGTTATATTTACGACAATAGTATTTACCTGTTCACACAGCAGTAATATGTAGATAATATTAGTATTATTGTCTTTTTATTAATATTTCATCATATTTGTTATCTTCTTTTCTTATATCGTTCCAACCAAATTAATTTCATCTTTTTACATCCATCGTTATTATGACTAGATATTTAAATGCGAACTCCATCCTTGTAAGAGATTCGGTGTATCCTACGAAAATCATTATCATATCTGCAATACCATTGGTTGACGACATAAGAGATATATGTTGTGGTGGATAAGCAACGCCTACATACTCTCTTTGTTTGTAAATACGTGGGCAGACAACACAGTAGTCCCGTCGAATGACATAATCATGTAGTCCCGCGGTAAATAGGAAGAATATATTTTTTGTATATGTGGCAGAGGTTATAACTGAGAGTACTGATACAGAACCAATACTGTTATTTGTGCCGGAGAGTGATAATGTTGCAGTGAATATCTGTGTTACGAATGACCACGGAAATGTTATATTTGTCGTAAACACTCCCCGCGTCTTTCCTCATTCATGATTTATCACCGGGTTTGTAACTAGATTAACACGACGGGTGCCAATCGTGGAGCAGGAACTGATTACCCTTCCTGAACACCTGAGTTTACCCCCGCTGTTTAGTGGGGTTCCTGTTACTCGATCTTTAGCTTGATGTGTATGTTTTGTAGATTGCTGTTTGTAGATCGCTGTTATTTTTCTTTTGGCCATTTTGTTGTCTGTCCTTCGATTTACGGATTCTGATTATCCCTTTGGTATCTTCAAACTCTTCAATTTCAACGTTTTCTCTTCATTTCAAATTATTGGTGAACTTTTAAATAATGTAATTGTATTTTTCATTTTCGACATTATATTTTTTGTATTTCTGATTAACTGCGGTCCTATTACAATTCAAATGAAACAAAATAAGAAGACGAAATTAATTTGGTGCGGGCCTATTGTTATTCCAATGAATCATTGGTGCTTATTTAAAGAATGTAATTTGTTATTGTTTGTATATAATTAAGTAAAATTATATTGAAATGTTTTTGCACCAGATGCTCTATTTATATTTTTGTCGATTAAAGTCCTAATAAAATCTAGTTATTATCATTATTTATTACAAGACGCAGTGCCGGATTTACATATAGGCTCGATAAGGTGAGGCCTAGGGCCTCCACAATTAGGACGCCTCCGGTCAAGGTGTATAATATTCTTAATACTATTATTGGACTTTCACACTTATGCTGTCATAACGTACTATACATTCTAAACAACCCTTCAGTAATTTTCCTTACACAATTGCACTCCATTTTAGAATATTGCAGAATTCTAAGCATACCTCATCATCTTTGTCTTTATTGAAATTGATTAAACACACTTCCATCTTCCTCCAGTCGTGAATGTTGGAAATTGGGAGGGGCCTCACAAGTGGATTAGCCTAGGGCCTCTCGTTATCTAAATCCGGCACTGAAGTCAAGACGCCATGCTACTCGTAGACATAATATATGGATAAGTGCTCAATGGAAAGCCTCTGCATGACCTGTTTCTTGCCAACACAGGAACAAGTAGGCGAGATGAGGAAAACAGCTGGTACCCATATGAATGCCGGCTGAGTGTTAAAATATCGAACATAACAAATATTTATGTCAATAAACATTTTTTTTTATTTTGATGATGTCAGTCTAGGGAAGTTTTTGTTATTTTATTTACAAGATATTTGTATCGTCGTTGGCCATTTCATTTTTTTTTCTTTTTCTTTTTTAAGAAATAAAGTTGAACTAGGTGCTTTATTCTGTTACTTAACTTAGAATGGGTGAACAGTTGTGTTATGAATAGGGGATTTAAATGTTTAAGGCAATTGCATGAGAAGAGTGACCTTGATTCAATGGACTGTCTTAGATCTTTATAATTTTTCCGATTCCAGTATCTGTTTCACACCATCATAATATCATGGGCAACATTCATCAAAGGTCAAACTGATATTTGTTGCTTCTTTGCCTGTCTAAACCGAGTATCCTTGGACCAAAGGCAATGTGAGCTTTTGCCATCACTTGGCGTCCATCGTCCGTTAGCTTTTCACATTTTACTCTTCTCCTCTGAAAACCACTTAGCCAAATGAAATGACACTTAAGCTTGGTAGAAAGCATCAATGGAAGGTCCTTCATAAAGATTGCACATTTCGTCCTAGCTGATCCGTTAACAAACATGGCCGCCACAGGCAATTCTTGTTTTTGATTAGTCGATTTAAAAAAAATCATTTCCCCTGGAACCGCTTGGCTAAATGAACCGAAACTTAGTAGGAAGCATCTATGGTAGGTCCTTTATAAAGATTGCTCATTTCGTTCCGATTCGTTAACAAAAAGTGTCACCAAATGCAAATCTGGTTTCTGATTGGTCGATTCCTAAATATCTTCTACTCTGAAACCGCTTGGGCAAAGGAAACGAAATTAGGTAGGAAACATTCTTGGTGGGGGAGGAGGTCCTCTATAAAACTTGGTAGGAAGCATCTATGGGAGGTTCTTTATAAAGATTGCTCATTTAGTTCCGATTCGTTAACAAACATGGCCACCATAGGCAATTCTGGTTTCTGATTGGTTGATTTATAAACCAATCTTTTCCTCTTCAACCGCCATGTCAAATGAACCGAAACGTGGTAGGAAGCATCTATTGAAGGTCCTCTATTAAGATTGCTCATGTTGTTCCAATCCGATTACTAATATGGCCCCCACGGGCAATTCTGGTTTCTCATTGGTCGATTTCTAAGAAATATTTTACTCTGAAACCGCTTGGCCAAATGAACTGAAACTTGGTAGGAAGCATCTATGGAACGTCTGTCATAAAGATTGCTCATTTCGTCCCGATGCATTAGCAAACATGGCTTCCACAAGCAATGCTTGTTTCTGGTTGGCCAATTTCTAAAAAAAAATCTTCAACTCTGAAACCGCTTAGTCAAAATGAACTGAAACGTGGTACCAAGCATCTATGGAAGGTTATGTATTAGGCATCAAAGCAGAATGAAAGGTGCGCGACACAATATCACTGAGCTCACTGAGCCTCTAGTTTGTGTTGGGAATAGACAGGTGTTCGGTTTATACGGGTAAAATAATCAAGGATTTCCTACATTGGGACTTAATCTAAACTTTGGTATATAAAATATTTCGTTAGAGTCAGGAATCACTTTAGATAGGTTTGACTGTATCTATCTGGATTAGACATAAAATCTTCTAGTTTATACCTTATAATTCCTATTTTACGGAGATATTCCATTTGTCGTAATCACAATACCGTCATTTTCGAAAAAAAAACAGGAGTGGTGTCCCAAGTGGAGCAGGATCAGCATACCCTCCTGGATCACTTGAATTCATCCACGGTTCTTTTGGTGTTCGCTATGCAATTTTTAGTGCATGTGAAAAAATAAGGTGTATAGTTTCTAGACAATCAATACTTTTACTAGAAATACCATCTCAGATTAATGAAAAAATATTGGTTTAGCCATTTTATCCATTAAACAGACAAATTATCAGTTCGTCCTCGTTTTGACATTTCATGCATTGCATTGCAACTGATATAACATGTTAAATATGGCCATAAAATTGAGATGCTTAGTAATAAACGACTCTGTTATTATGCTGAGTAAACATTCTTATTTGCTTCCATTACACAATTACCATTGAAAAATATCAAATAGGGTAATAATCAAATAGGAACCTAACTCAACGATCAAAGATGAAATATGGTATATTTTGATTTTATTTTATATATGTTTTTGATATTTGATATTTATTAATGATATTTAAAGAAAATAATGATAACACAAACAGATGAAATATTATAATAATTAGCATATATGACCGCATCACTTCACTAAAAGGGAAGATGTGAGCTCATAAAACTACTTTTACCCCGCCACCCCTTTTTGAAGTGCCTGTCCTACGACAAGAAAGTGAGCAGTCGTGTTTATGTTAGTTAAGGGTATACATTTAATACTGTTTCTACGTTTTCCTATTGGAATTTGAAGATATTTAGGGGTATACATTTGACACTGTTTCTACGTTTTCCTATTGGAATTTGAAGATATTTAGAGGTATACATTTGACACTGTTTCTAC
>MJUT01049493.1:0-15788 GCA_002080005.1 Gigantidas platifrons | reverse complement strand
TATACATATGATTGTGGCGTTAAACACCATAACCCTTTATTTACTAAGAGCATTTCTTTACTGGTTATACATATGGAAACCTTTCACAACGTGTGGATATTAAATATAAGGGGTCAGTCAAGATTTCAACTTTCTTAGGAACAATTTATTTAAAAGGGCAAGAAACGGACTTTTTCTTAATAATTTTGCGTATTCTTTTAACAAGTTTCATTTTCTGGAAACGTGATAGATCTATAAGAACAATAACAAAAAATACACTAAATATAACAATATAACCAATATAACCCATGACCTTTGCAGAAACTCTATTGTCAGTTGCACATCCATGCAGGCGCTTGTATGTACTGGTTTCATGCTTATCGACTTTGTAAAGTACCAGTTGTGTATCATTATAGGAATCCCAGTAGACGTCCGTTGTAACGTTACATTTACACGAGGGGCACACGTCAACGGCTGATTGCCCCATGGTTGACATGTGGGTACTGGTTTGGATGGATGACGTACCATTTAATGTTGATTGTGTTGTCTTTGCTTTTGTTGTCAGTGGTTCGCTGGTTTGAGTTGTTGAATCAGTAGGTGTTGCTGTGGCCATGCCAGAAGATGTCTGTAGGTAATAATCACTGGCAGAGGTCTGTAGATAAGATTCACTGGGCGAGGTCTGTAAGTATGTAGTGTCTTCATTTGATGATGATACTATCGGGGTAAAAGACAAAACACATTGTCAAAGATGTGATAAATCAACCGGAATATCATGACCACTCGGCCGTTTCCGACAATGGTTGATAATTGACATATGCTAAGTGTCACATAAACCAATTATACAAAATAAGCTTCTTATGTCTTATATGGCTACTACCTATGCTTTACACTGAAAATTAAATATAATATTTATACCGAGGTAAATGGTTCTGTTTCATGTTCCGACTTTATAAATGAAATGTTGTTGAAAGTGGCGTTAACCACCATAAACTCTAACATAAACCGACTTGACCTGAATGATTGAGGTGGCCTTGATTTTCTGCCTACATTTCATATCGTATCGTTAATGTTCTGCTTGTGTTAAGATATTATGGGGTTTGCATATGAAATTAATTCAAACTTAACTGGAGTTTTCAGAGGAATTTCATGAAAATCCAATTTTTTGTTCTCGTGTTTCACTTTTGGTAAAAACAATCGTCGAAAGGCAAATGTTCAATCACAAGAGCCATATGACGCAAATCAAAACGTCATTGTTGAAATTAAGTACTAGTAGCATAATAGCGAGCATCGCAAGGTGTGAGCTAAACAGCAACATGCGTGTAACGAGATGAATCAATATATGATCAATACCAACCGGAAATGGATTCTAAGCACGCCTGGTAAACCAGATGGTCTCAACATAATGTTGAGCAAGCAAAAAGGTATCTGCAATTTCCGGTTGAGACTATCTGTCGAGGAAAATTTATAAACGTGTGCACGGTAAGTTGTTTTATCTCATATTTCTAGATATTTCGAAACATGTTTTAAATATCAGAGAATGCTATTCCCTTCCGATATGAAAATGTAAACTTTTCCTGCTTTCCGTTGTAAAAAATAGTTAAAATTGAAGGAGAAATCACTTTTCTCCTGTGCAGCAACGAGTTCATTTTGTGTATTTCGTCGTGCAATTTCAGCTATTTCCTTGCATAACAAAACAGTTCCGTGACAATGACGTGGTCGGGTGATAGAATTTTATTGACAGGTTCGATCTTACTACAAGAATGGAAACGATAGAGGCTATTAACACAACACTGCCCGTAATTATGATAAGTTGAAACCTTCTGTCATAGGTTGAGACCTTCTGGTACATGTTGAGGCCTTCAGTAAAAACTTCCAAGAAGTGAAGTACACCATAGATGTATACATCTATGAGTACACCTATAAAGCGTTGAGATCATAAAAAAGCATAATGATGCTACAAATTAAATGTGTAGTAAAATACGATTATTAGCCGAGATGTAGCTGAGTTCTTTTCCCGGGTTTTCATTTTTTTTTATCGAGTTGACAACTTGTATATATCAAATTTCCCCATGAATACGGATCACCCGAATTTGACTCCTTTGACGAACTGTTTTAAAATATTTCACTCCCCTTACCTTTGTTTCTCTTTCGTCGTTCATCAACGAATCAACTGATCAAGTGGCATGATATTGCCAATTGGTAAACTCATCTAATTGTTATGTATTGCTGAAATGAGTCATGTACACTGGGTAGCATTTTTCTATTCTCGTACACATAAATTTGGTCCAGATTTTGACCCTAAATCGGCACATCCGCACCCGAAAAATCAAGGTAGTTTACCCAGGAAAGCAGATCCACATGTATACGGTAAGCAACTGACAAACTTTAACACGAACACATACTTGTTTTGCAATTGCAACTATCCAAACTCAAGCTGGAGCCACCACCTTCATGTGCAAGTGATAGGATAGCAGTTTGTGAATGTTATGAAACGACTGCCTTAGAAGAATGTAGGACGGAAAGTTACAAGACAAAAGTAACAGGACAAAAACACAGTTGAAAATTTTTATGTTTTGAAATCGAGGGAGGACAAAAAGTCACAGGACAAAAGGTGTCTACCCCTCATTTCTAAATATTGAAATTTCTAATTGTGACTGTTTGTCCTCCCTTGATTTCAAAACATCAACATTTTCAACTGTGACTTTTTGTCCTACTATTTGTACATGTACATGTATATGCGCAGATGCGATGCTCGCCTGTAGGCTGTGCCTAATCCATATTATTGATTTTGTCAGAATCACTTAAATAAACGGAACGCAGTAAGTTCTATTCATTTCTCAAGAAAAGTTTGAACAAATCAAAGAGTTAACCAGTAGCCGCAAATATAAGGCCAGACAATGCAAAAGAACAAATGGACAAACAACGATCTACAAAACACTACACAGAAAACTAAAGATTGAGCAACACGAATTCCACAGCAACCCGATGTAGACTCCGTTGCTGTGGAAGGGTAGACAATTTCTGTTCCACTAGTGACGTCCGTCTCACCTAAGCATGCAATCGGGTAAAACACAATAAAGGGCAATGCAGTATTGCAGCGGAGCTGAACATTCAAGTACTGTTATTCTTAAAAACAACATGTTTTCTATGATCTATAATATCTGAAGTTGGTATGATGTTAAGATTACTCAGAATTACTTGTTATTTCTCTTTTTAATTAACATTTATTCACACAAGATTATAATTACAGCCTTAAATATAATTACATGGTTTTTGTAGTGTCCGTAACCATATTTTCTGTTCTGCAGTTTGTATTCTGTCTACATTTGTTCATATTTTGACTGATTATAACTACTCTGTGTATTTTACATCTTCAAACATGAAAATATCAATCTTTTGACAGTGTTTTCTAGAAGATTTTTTTTACTGGTTACGGACCCTACAGATTTCTGATAGAAACATACCTTTTGGATAAAGCCTGATAATTTCTCCAATTGATGTCCGATTTTCATGAATTTGGTATCAAATTAATCCTGATTAATTTTTCTAAAGATTTATATTAAAATAGTTTTGTTGTTTTCCTATTTTGAAAAGTAAATTTTGGTGTAAAAATAAACAAATTTCAAGTGCAACAGCATAACGTCTAATTTGTGCATATTTTCGGTACCCTTTTGCTTGTTACTCAAAAACTATGAGAGATATCTTCTTGAAATTTTGTATGCAACTTCGGTGTTTCACCATCCAAAACATGATATTAAAGTGATACCTTTAAATGCAATGGAAGTATGTTAATATTGCACATAACACACTGCCTTTGAGTATGAGCCCTATATTATGTTTCAGCCCAATACTGACGAGTAATAATAATTACTCCTTGACATAGGTTGATAATAATGGGTCACCATCTGATCACTTCATAAAAATCACCCCAGATCAAATCGCTTACTATAAAACAATTGCTTATTAAAGCTTTTTTTGATATTATATAATAATGTGGTCATATCGTCTCTCGGACCTGGGTAATATTTTGGCACATTACCTGGACAAGAGCACATTAATATCATTAGTATACTGAATGTCTAATTGTCTAGGTAATATGCCAAACTATTACCCAGATAATATGTCAAAATATTACAGTATCAAATATCACTACAGAAACTTACACGAAGTATAATAACATATCACATACCCGTTCCCTATAATCATTGATGAAAATATGTTACGTCTGTCCTTAGCATGTCATAAATGCAATTTGTAAATGGTTCTATGAATATAAAACAGATAAGTAAAAAACGAAGCATCGAGTATATACTATATAAGAGGCTACCAACGGGATAGTACTATGAGGAAGCTGTTACATGTAATATAAGAGGCTACCAACGGGATAGTACTATGAGGAAGCTGTTACATGTTATATAAGAGGCTACCAATGGGATAGTACTATGAGGAAGCTGTTAAATGTTATATAAGAGGCTACCAACTGGATAGTACTATGAGGAAGCTGTTACATGTTATATAAGAGGCTACCAATGGGATAGTACTATGAGGAAGCTGTTACATGTTATATAAGAGGCTACCAACGGGATAGTACTATGAGGAAGCTGTTGCATGTTATATAAGAGGCTACCAACGGGATAGTACTATGAGGAAGCTGTTACATGTTATATAAGAGGCTACCAACGGGATAGTACTATGAGGAAGCTGTTACATGTTATATAAGAGGCTACCAATGGGGGTGTGCTGTCGGGAAACCGCTTCATGCTACAGAAGAGACTACCAAAGGGGGTGTGTTGTCGGGAAACCGCTTCATGTTACATAAGAGGCTACCAACGGGATAGTATTATGAGTGTAACTATTACATGTTACATAAGAGACTGCCAATGGGGGTGTGGTGTCGGAAAACCGCTTCATGCTACATAAGAGGCTACCAATGGGATAGTACTATGAGGAAACTATTACATGTTATATAAGATACTGCCAACGGGATAGTACTATGATGAAGGTGTTATCAATTATATAGTGATGATTCTAAATTATACTGGATAACTTACTATTTTGGCAAAGCACGTCATATGGTGCGCTACAGGTATATGTTTTCCATTGAAACATGTCTGTAACTGTAACAGATAATCGTATGCAATTCTGATCATTAGGGAGGGCACCCCCACTACAAAGCACACTCCATAATTCCATGCAGTTGGGTTCATCATAATACCAAGGTGGTATCCATGACAACGGTTCATAGTTAATCCATAAGAAACCAGTTGCTGTTAAATTCCATTTCAGTCCTATCCAGAAGTCTTTATGGAATCTAAATAGTTAAAGAATTATGGCTAAAAAGTTAAATGATCATTCATGGCTAATAAGTCCAAGAAATCTGACTAATAAGTTAGCAAAACATAACTTAAAAATTTCAAAACTTCTGGCTAAAAAGCTAAAGGAAAAGAATCATGATTGAAACGTGAAAGAATCATGGCTGCAAAGCTAAAGGAATTTTGCTAAAACGCTCAGGAATTCTGCTAAAACGCTCAAGAATCCTGGCTTAAGGGTTATAGATTTCTGGCTAAAAAGTGTAAGAATCCTAACTAAAAAGTGAAAGAATTCTGGCTTAAAGGTTAAAGAATTATGGCTAAAAAGGAAAAGAAACTTGACTGAAAAGTGAAAGAATCATGGCTGCAAAGCTAAAGAAATTGTGCAGAAACTTGACTGAAAAGTGAAAGAATAATGGCTGTAAAGCTAAAGAAATTTTGCTAAAACGTTCAAGAATTCTGACTAAAAAGTAAATAATCCTTGTTATAAAGCTCAATAATTCTGCCTAAAAAGATAAGGAATTCTGGCTTAAAGGTTAAAGAATTATGGCTAAAAAGTTGAAGACTCCTGACACATTTGTGAAAGTCTATCATATGATAATAATGATGTATTATATGTAGTTGTGATCTGACTTCTTGAGAAAGTACTTTTATTCGTGGGAACCAATTTTCGTGGTTTCTACCAAATACATTAATCCGTGGGTTTGTTTTAATTCGTGGCTTCAAACTGCATATTACAAATCAATGGAAACCTTACATTTCGTTGGATTCAAACGTTGTTTATTTGTGTGAATGTGTGGGAGGGGGGTTATGTTTTCCGGGGTTTTGGGGGTTTTTTTTGTGGTTTTTTGTTTTTGTTTTTTGTTTGTTTTTTTTTTTTGTGGGGGAGGGGGCTTTTACTTATCAATAAAATGGTGAATGCTTTGACGGTATTTGGAGATTTTCCTCATCATTGCGAGTAACGGAACTGTTGCAGCATCATCAGACAGACAAGTCACAGACACGATGCGTCCGATCCGTTGGGTCGCGTTACAAGTCAAACAAGCCCAACGTATCAATATCATTTTTCCTGCGTCTTTAACATTTCTTGTTATATTTCAGATCCCCATTTTCATATTTATGCATACGCTGACATGTTGTATTTTAGTAAAATGAAACTAATATTTTTTACCAAACGGAAACGGAATACACACACAGATCTTTATACATTGCCCGGAAATCGAAAACCAAAAGGGTCAGGGACAGATCCGACGACAGGATTTTGATATTGCCTACTACAAATGTATTGACACGCAAATATTTGTAAACATATTACACTTATTAATCCATCAATTCACATGCCACTGCATATGAATTAGTTGATAATCAGTCACTACTGGGAAATAACATGACAGAGAAGTGACCTGTGTATTCCGAACGCGGTCCCGCGACCATTAAATTTGATCACCAGCTTCTTATCTAAGAATTGTACGTTTCGGGTGTGAAAATGCGTTGGACGTGTATTGGTTCTATTGGTTTCATTTAGCTGATTATGACTTTATGAATGTTTGAAATATTTGCAGAAATAGCCTGTCTAACCGGAAAACCTTTCCATTCCGAGCGAACAAAAATTGGCCCCACATGTGTTCGATTTAGACATGTACCTAATGTGTGTATTACACGAGACTTAACACTATGATATATGTTACCTAATAACAGTAGCTAGGTAATCCTCAACCTCGTTCATTATACTCTCATCATTTATTACAGCGAGATCCATTCCCCGACTAAGACACAGATCTCTTCCTTCCTCCCAGGTAACACCCATTGTTGTTTGATGTAGATAGTATACATTACTTACCGCTAATCCTATAGTAAAAAATAAAAAAGTAGATATCTAATTTAGTGCGCACAACGCGTTTCTGGAATAACCTTCATCAGGTACGCTTAACATCGAAAGGTTGGAAAGTCAAATAATTTGAAAGCCAAATGAAAAAGTACAAAAGGACAAACAACGATCTACAAAACATACAAATAAAACTAAACTAAAGATCGAGTAACGCGATCCCATTAAAACCGGGGGAACTCAGGTGGCACCTGTATTTCCACATTATGAAAAGAAAGCTTAAACAGTGATGGTCAACAAATCCACCAATAGCAACAACATGAACACCTACCTGTCACCCCAAACTTTTAAGCACTAAAAGGACCACAACATATGGGAAATCCAGGTCCTATCTTGGGACATGCAAAAAATGTGGCTTCGGTCCATATAATACTTTGGGGGTGACACACCGGTCCATCAACTTCCATATGGCCCTCAGTGCCANCATTACTTACCGCTAATCCTATAGTAAAAAATAAAAAAGTAGATATCAAGTTTAGTGCGCACGGTGCGTTTCTGGAATAACCTTCATCAGGTACGCTTAACATCGAAAGGTTGGAAAGCCAAATAATTTTAAAAAGTTTGGAAGCGATAAAAGAAGTTTTGAAGAAAGAAAAGAGTTTGAAGATCAGAATCCGTATATCAAAGAACAGACAACAAAATGGCCAAATGAAAAAGTACAAAAGGACAAACAACGATCTACAAAACATACAAATAAAACTAAACTAAAGATCGAGAAACGCGATCCCACTAAAACCGGGGGAACTCAGGTGGCACCCGTCGTGTCAATATAACTATGAACTAAACAGGATTACCTCTGCCTGGTTTTTTTAAATTATTTTATAGACTAACTACCATATGTCTACATTATGGTCAACAAATCCACCAATAGCAACAACATGAACACCTACCTGTCACCCCAAACTTTTAAGCACTAAAAGGACCACAATATATGGGAAATCCAGGTCCTATCTTGGGACATGCAAAAAATGTGGCTTCGGTCCATATAATACTTTGGGGGTGACACACCGGTCCATCAACTGCCATATGGCCCTCAGTGCCATTAACTATTTGTATAATATAAATATATACATAATGCAGATATAAATTCATAAAACGGATTTTTTTTTTATCCCTCGAGGAGAATGGAATAAACTTGACGCTTCAATCCGAAAATAAGATTCATTTTAAAAATTCAAAATTGTTCTTCGTCTAATGGCAAAGCAATTTGAGAATTAATTTCCAAATGTTAATTACTAAGGCCCTATAGAAGCTTAAGTGTCATTTTAATGCAACTTGTGTGTTTCATGTAAATGTCTTATGTAGCCCATTGTTGTGTAGCCATGTTGTTGGAACAATGTATCCTGATTTAGGAATTGATTTGTTTCTCGGGTAACTGAACCCAATTTATCAATACGTCGCTAATCGTACCAGGAAGTCAAATTGTTTAAGCTTAATATCTTCAAACTCGACTTATTAAATATATTTATTATTGAAATTTACAGTTCCCAATTATGTTATTTTTTCAAAACTAAGGTTTTCCTCCCTCAGACATAGGTGCCGTTAGCCGAATTTTGCTGTCTTTTAATTTTTTTTTTTTTTGTTGCTCCCAACCACTTTGGAATTTTGGAATTTGGAATTATTTGGCTTTCCAATCTTTTGATATTCATCGTACCTGAAAAAATGTTATGTCACAAACGGATCTTGCGTACTAATTTTGATATTGTTGTTGCTGTTTTTACAACTACACCTCGGGCCAGGACCATACATGGACTAATTGTAGTATACAAGTACCACTTCAAATTTACGGTCGTCGGGAACTGCTCACTCGCCTTTCTTTAGCACCAGAGTGAGTCACCCCGGATTTTTAGTGGGTTTCGTGTTGCTCGATCTTTAGTTTTCTGCAAAGTGTTTTGTACATCATTGTGTGTCCTTTTGTACATTTGTATTTCTGTTGGTCAATGTATTGTCTGTTCTCCTTCAATTTACTACTTTTAAAATTATCACTGAACATTGCTTGCATTATGAATATATAAAGTAAATCACGAATAATAGAACCAGGCAGTAATTCATGAATGAATGCGCATTAACTCGGTATAAAATTTACCATCTTTGTTCAGCAAGGAAGGATTTCATTTATGGTATTCGGAAAGCAAGATTAGTTACACTACAATTAGTCCAGACATAGACATTGGTCCAATATGTGTCCGGTTTATCTAAAAACAAAAAGTTTGAAGATATCAAAGGGGTTTCATTGAATCTGCACCTGCTATTAGTAAAAATGAAAAAATAAAAATAAAATACCACACTTCCAATAACAAAATCATAGAAAGCCGATTGATACCCTTAACACAGAAATACATCACCGCTCACATGGAATGGTTCAGGTACTTCAATAAAAAAATAATGGTGAACATCTTAACTGATTTGGCTGTTGCATATCCTACATACCTTTTGTTAATGTCAGCACCAGTAAAAGCGGTGTGATTAAAACGTTATAATTCCCCATCATATAGAATTATATTTTACGCTTGATTGTATCTTCTTAACCATCCATGTCCATTAACAAATTTACTTTAAATCGCCAAACATATTGTAAACGCACATCTGCAGGGAAAAGCGTCATTCCATTTTGCGGATCGGTCAATGTGTGATTTCCATAAACACGGAATATACCTTTTAATTTTTACATTCTGCATATATATAAGTTATATACGATTTGAAGGATGAAAGATATTTTGATTTTCGAATTAGTATTTTAATCTTATTCAGAGTGGCTGCTTTAAATTCATTATTTTAAACATCAAATAATTATTACTATGTAAGCGCATTGATCGTAAAATATAAATTGCAGGATGAATTCTATGAAATCCCACCTTAAATGTCTAAAAGCTTTCCTGAAATGTCCTATTTATGAGGAAACTGGTGGGGGTAATTATTAAGAATAACTAATTGGAAAATTTGTTATGAACGTGAATGAACAATATTGTTAACCATAACACTGGTATGACGAAGTCATACTTTTTTTTTTACTAATTTCTGCTATGATTGATAAACTTTAGTCTTGTACTTCCTGTTTCTAACCCTCTTGTAGGCCCTCGGCTTCGCCTCTCCTGCTAGTTCAATTAGAAATTTTGTTTATTTTCATACAATCTTCTTATCTGGATTATATTCCGTTAATACATAAATGGTCAATATATACTTTATAAGTGGATATTTCAATGTTAAAGCTATGGAAACCGATGTTTGTTGTATATTTGTCTTGAGATAATATATGAATTGTTGCCATTACAGTACCGACGGAATACAATACCTTAAGTACAGCATTCATCAAATGTCATACTGCTATGCTTTTGTTGCATTGATATCTTTGTTGTGTACAATGTTGTAATGACATATCTAATACTACAATCGTAGACGTCTTTGTTTTGAATAGCATCGGTGGCGTATTGGTTAGCGTGCTCGTTTAGAATGTGGTAGATCGTGGGTTTGAGCCCCAATCGCGTCAAATCAAGGATTATAACATTGGTATTTGTTGCTTCTCCGCTAAGCACGCAGTATGAAGTAGACAGAGCAAATGACCGGTTGGCTCGAAATCAGAATAAGGTGTCTGAGTGGAGCAACATATCTATCCGAGGAATGTTGTTTCAGTGAGCTAGCACTGCAAAAATCCAACTCAGCGTGTTGGTTTAGAACAAAGCGCACCTCATCATCATCTCATTGAAAATTAACGTGTTCTCGCTGTGATATAGCTGAAAAATTGCTGAATTGGCGTTACACAAGTAAATGTTATCAGGGTTCAAACCCGCAGAGCTGCCCAGCGTTTCCCCGGGTAGTAGGCACGGGGTGTGCTCTCCATGGGGGTACGGCATGTGTTAATATCGGAAACCTGACCGTGGGCCATAACGACAGACATGTTTAGAGAGTGCCACTCTGCATGCACTCTTGACCCTTGTATGCACTTCCGGAAAGAGAAGGCGAATTGTAGCATCAACAAAGGACTAATTTATTATTCGGTGTCCAATTCTCCTGACTTTTTCAGTGACAGTCAAGTCGTTGTTCCGGTTGGCCCATCATTTCCTTCATTTTTACAGTGTTTATGTATTGTTGAACTTGTTCTCGTCCTGAATATCATTTGAAGTACTGATCGATGGACATTTACACAGCACTAATACGCCAATCATTGTTTCATTGTATTAAGCATCACTCGTCATATTCCTCTTGTCGTAGTTATAATCTCGTCCGTTTTCTCTCTTTTAGGATCCATCGTGGTAGTGATCGTTCTTACAACTACCTCCGTAATCAGTGCATATCACCACTATCGTTGTGAGTTCGAATCCCTCGATACAACATTATATCATAAATTTGTCTGTGACTTGTGACAGGTCGGTGGTTTTCTCTGTGTACTCCGATTTCCTCCACCAATAAAACTGACCGCCACGATATAACTGAAATATTGTTGAAAGTAACGTTAAACACCAAAACCCTCTCCATCTTTCATGCCGTATCATCATATTTTTACACGTGTAGCACTACGATTACCCCTAGTGACACAGGAACTGCTACCTTTCCGAAGGTCATCCTGGGTTTTAGTGGGGTTCGTGTTGTTCAACGTTTAGTTTTCTGTGTAATGTTTTGTCTATCATTGTTTGTCCTTTGATTGTTGTTTTGTCTGTTCCTCTTCGATATTCTCAAACTCTTCTTACATGAATGCTGTTTTGATCTTTTCGATAACAATGCAAGAACACATATCTAACATCCGTCATTAACACCACACAAAATCATATTGACCAATTACTATTAAAAAAATCATGTTTTGTCCTTAGAGTAATGGTGTTTTAACCAACAGATGTTACCTTCGTAGCTAGTAGACAGTTACTTACAAGCTGCCATTGTCCCTGCTGTTGCACTGTCCATGTTTATGTTGTCATTTATTATTGTGATCCAATGTCGTCCTTTTGAGTAAAAGCGAATCAGCTGTTCGGGTTTCTTTTATCGTTTGTTTATATCTGCGTTGCCGTTGGAGATCCAGTTATTAAGATGGTAGGTTAGGGATCCCATTAACCGGATTAACTCCTCCACCTTTGTTGTGCCTGTCCCAAGCCAGGAACTGGAATGCCAACATCAACGTTATTTTCTTTTTAATGTGTATGTGAGTTTTTTTACGTTTTTTTTTTCTAGAACATTCTAGTAACAGAAAAAAAAAACAACCAACAATCAATGAANTGTTGCACTGTCTATGTTTATGTTGTCATTCATTGGCCCTGCTGTTGCACTGTCCATGTTTATGTTGTCATTCATTGGCCCTGCTGTTGCACTGTCCATGTTTATGTTGTCATCCATTGGCCCTACTGTTGCACTGTCCATGTTTATGTTGTCATGCATTGGCCCTGCTGTTGCACTGTCTATGTTTATGTTGTCATTCATTGGCCCTACTATTGCACTGTCTATGTTTATGTTGTCATTCATTGGCCCTGCTGTTGCACTGTCTATGTTTATGTTGTCATTCATTGGCCCTGCTGTTGCACTGTCTATGTTTATGTTGTCATTCATTGGCCCTGATGTTGCACTGTCCATGTTTATGTTGTCATTCATTGGCCCTGCTGTTGCACTGTCCATGTTTATGTTGTCATTCATTGGCCCTACTGTTGCACTGTCCATGTTTATGTTGTCATTTATTATTGTGATCCAATGTCGTCCTTTTGAGTAAAAGCGAATCAGCTGTTCGGGTTTCTTTTATCGTTTGTTTATATCTGCGCTGCCGTTGGAGATCCAGTTATTAAGATGGTAGGTTTGGGATCCCATTAACCGGATTAACTCCTCCACCTTTGTTGTGCCTGTTCCAAGCCAGGAACTGGAATGCCAACATCAACGTTATTTTCTTTTTAATGTGTGTGTGAGCTTTTTTACGGCTTTTATTCTAGAACATTCTAGTAACAGAAAAAAAAAACAACCAACAATCAATGAAGTTTTTATACTTTACAAAATTACTTTTATACTAATATACAACTACAGAAATCAAATTTGTTTACAACTGGCATGAATCTTCAGTTAGATCCCTTGAAATAAATGTAATTTTCCTTTCCAGCCTAGTAGTTCGTTTCCTCTCCTATGGAATTGAATACCTGAGGAATTAATATCCTTTGTTCGAATACACAAAATTTCCTGATATTGTCCATTGAAATTGTCCATAGTTCAGGTCACGTGACTTCACTGAAGTACATATATCCAAATATAATGCTATACATTCCAGCTGTTATAAAGAAAATCTTATTTTTTAACTGGCTGTTCTCAAATTTGCTGACCCTTATATAGTTGTGCAAAGAATCTAGAATATTCAGGGGAAATCTATATATCAATTAACCAATAAAACGCTAGTTCAAATATTAAACACTTGTCAACAACTTTTCTATTTTTAGCAACTTATTTGCACTGATGCTGCAATATAATTTCAAACTTTGCCAACAGCAAAAATATTCTCATGAACAAAATGATACATTATATTTACTACATGTACACAACAGTGATCAAAGTTTGGAGATGAGAGGTGATTGTTCTTTTAGTTAATAATTGGTGGAATCGGTGATCATCCAACAAAACCAAACTGAACTCATTAAACACAAAAAAAAAGAATTGTGACGTTGGAAATACAGGTCCTGATTTGGAACAGGCACACGAATGTGGTGGGGATAAACAATTAATGGGATCGCAACCCTCCCCTCTTGATAACTGGAACACCAACAGTAATACATATTCAAACAAATGATAAAAATCCTACACAGAATCTCCTCCACTCAAAGAGAAAAGACACAATGTATGATTTGTATGAGTCCATGATGCTAAAAAAAACACCTAAATATATTTGTGTAGAACTATCTCACTAAAGCAACGATCCTTAGGTAGATATGTCTCCTCATTTGGGCACACTGTGTTGGTTCGAGCCTACCCTCCTACACCTTAAGACTACGTTGCTAAGTCCTGGAAACCTTCTCACTTTACTTAAGGTGGTACCATACACTTCAGGTAAAATTTCATCTGCTCGTTTAATTTTCTTCTTTTTTTTTTGGCAGTGTTTTTGAATATATCGACTGTAATTAATATCAAAATTTTAACAAATTCCAACCAACAAACTCAGAGCTATAAATTCACTAGCCACATAGCAGCTTTTCTCTCTGTGGTTTTGATCACCGAGATGCTTGAAATCTGCATACAAACATCATATGATCAAAACGTTCAACTGATTTTAAAGAGTTATCTCCCTGTAGTGTATATTACGCCTTAAATTTAGTATTCAGGAAATAGTGACAATGAACGTTAAAGAATACCGAGGTGGAAATCCAAAATGAAGAATCGAGAGAAACCGGTACCATAGCAACAGGGTACACAAGACTACAAAAACAAAACAAAAACACAACACATTATGCGTTGGACACCACTATGCGCAAACAAACACAAATAACGTTTATAAGACAAGGACCCTCCTTCAAACAATTGGAGGTAAAGACGAACCGAACATCTTTTGTATGCGAAAATAGTAACGGACATCATAACACGGAATCAAGAACACAAAAAACTAAAAAGATGAGCAACACGGACCCCACCAAAAACCGGATTAAGCTCAGTTGCTCTTTCGCAAGAACAATCTGAAGATTCCAAAGAAGGACAAACAATGCAATCTCCAATAGAAAAGGACAAGAAATGCACTACAAAACACAACTTAGAAAAAAACGATTGAGAAAAACCAAAAAAACAACGAAACACAAGGGTGAACTCTGGAAGGATTAACCGTTTTTGCTCCACTAGTGACCGACGTCGTGTTACTGTTCAACCGCACGAATATCATCTGACACGGAAATCATGTTGCAAATCGGTATCCGTAACTAAATACAAAGGCAATAAATTAACCATTACCCCCCTCCCTCACCACCACCACACTTCACCCACACAATACACATTGGAGTATAGACGAACCACACATCGTTCTTACGCATACATTTCTTTTTACAATTCTTATATTTTATACATCAGTTGATGAGTGTTTTATCTGTATTACGTAATTTGCTAAGAAATGTCGAAAGAAATAATATACACACTATTGATTGTTTATACAGTCGAACTTCGCTAGCTCGAACTCGGATGGCTCGAACTATATTCTTAGTCGCGTCAATTTTGCCGTTAATACCTTATCAAATAAAACTCTATTTTTTCGAACATCAATATCCCGAACAGTCGAACTATTTTTATGGTCAAATAATGATAAATCAATACAAATTACCTCTGCAAACTCGAACTCAAATTCATCAGAAGTGTCAAGCATTATATTAGGCCTAACTACAATATCCCGATAAAAGAAAAATGCATGTACTGTTTTAACTGTTTCCACAGTAATTAAAGAATGCTTAGACCAAAAATAAAAATACGTGTGTTTGCTGTTGGCCGACCGACCCTCCAAAATTGGGGCCGACCCAAATTTTTTTTATTGCAGTTGTGACAATTTTTTTTTTTTTTTTTTTTGCATTTACGGTAAATCCGGATTTGTACTTTTCCGGTTTGATCCGTATTTTATTGTAACCAGAACTTGTTCTAGATTCTCGGAAGTACTCGTATATAATATGCATATTTTTTCTCCAAAAAAA
>MJUT01049483.1:332651-347172 GCA_002080005.1 Gigantidas platifrons | reverse complement strand
TGTAAATATGGGCAATCCAGTTACAATTCTGGCAGCTTCTAGCTGTAATTTTTCTAATTTGTTTGAATGGCACGTACCACAATTGTCCCAAACTTCACACGCGTATTCATAGATGGGACGAATATAAACCAAATACATTTTTTCTAAGTTTTGTCTATTCATTTTAAATTTTAATTTTCTTAATACTCCTAAATGTTTACTTATAGTTTTAGCAATATTTTCTACGTGCTCGCTCCACTTCGCGTCATGAGATAATGTTACACCTAAATGCTTATGACTGGAGGTATTAGATATAAATTTACCATTGAATGAGAAATTTAAATTATTGGGTAGTTCCACATTTGAACAGATCATAATTTCAGTTTTGTCTGGATTAAATGACATGAGCCATTGTCCAGACCAAGTACTAAGTTTATTTAGGTCATGATTTATAACTAATTCTAAAGTATCAAGACTGGAGCTTGAATACCCAAAGGATATATCATCAGCAAATAGCCTAGTTAAAGAAAGAAGTTGTTCACCAATATCGTTTATATAAATGAGGAATAATAGGGGATCAAGCACAAACCCTTGGGGTACCCCAGCAAAAACATTAGACAATGATGACGACGAATCTCTGATGACCACTTTTTGTTTTCTTTCATGAAGATAATTTTTAAACCATGATAGTAAATTTCCTGTTATTCCATATGATTTCATTTTATGTATAAGTCCATTATGCCATACCTTGTCAAAAGCTTTTGAAAAATCACAAAATACAAAACAACTAAATTCTTTATTTTCTAGTGAATTTAAAATAGTGTTATATAATTCAATTAATTGATGAACAGTTGAGTGCTTGGGTAAAAAGCCCGATTGGTATTCGTAAATAAGTTTGTTACTATGAAGATGGTTGTAGACATGTTTATAAACTACCCTCTCCATAACTTCTCCTACACAGCTTATAAGGGATATGGGTCGGTAATTAGATGGTAAAGAGGAATCTCCCTTTTTGAATATTGCGATTACATGAGCTATTTTCCATGTGGATGGATATTTACCTTGGGCCAGAGATTTATGAAATATAATTTTAAGTGGTTTTGCTATTTTTTCTGGTGATATTTTTAACATCTTATGACTGATACGGTCAGGGCCGGACGCTTTTTTTTTATCAAGAGTATGCAGTATGTCTTCTATTTCATTCTCTCGTATTTGAATATCATTAATAATATTATCTGTTCTATTCTCAAATTCGGGAAGATCTTTATTTTCTTCGCTTAATTTAGATATTAAAGTGAAATATTTATTCAATAATTCACATTTGTCTGAGTCGTCATATACAATATCGTCAAAATGTTTATCATTAATTGTGTTTTGGATTGGTGGAATAGAATTGTTCCCCTTGTTTGATTTTATTAACATTTTCATTATTTTCCAATAAGTTTTAGAATTTGAATTATCGAGTAAAACATTGTCTATGTTATTTTCAAAATTTTCCCTAGCTATTTTTTTTATATTGTTTACTTTATTTCTTTGTTTTTTAAATTTCGTTATATCACTTACTCTATTGTGGTTTAAAACCTTTTTTCGTATTCGATCGCGAATTCTAATTTCATTTCTTAATGTATTGTTGAACCAGGGCTTGTCATTTTCTCGCATTATTATATCCTTAGTAGGTATGCAATCCCTAGCTATTTCTAAAAACGTTTTAGTAAATTCATTACACATATCATCGACATCATCAAAATTTCCTATCTTATCATTCCAATCAATTTCATTTATATTTTTGTCAAACTTTTCTATGTCTATTTGTCATATTGCCAAATTTCTCTTTTAAATGTAGTTGAAATTCCATTGGGACAATCAATATATGCAACGGCTGTATCATGATCGCTAATATTTCGTGGTATATTTATAACATCAGAATAAATAGAATTAAGATTATCACTCAAAATAATCGGATCTAACAAAGTACTAGAATTTTCAGTAACTCTGGTTGGTTTATCAATAACATTTTTAAAAACAAATGTATTCATAATATCTACAAGATTGTTATTGTTTATACAAAATAAGTTTGAATTCAAGTCCCCGACTAGCACGATATTTTCGTTGAACTGAGTGGCCAACTCGATTGCATACATTAATTAGTTCCAGTAATCTGGGTCAGTCCATTGTGCCCGATAAGTGTTGCATAGGAGAAAGGATTGACCTTTAGCATTAATTTCGACCCAAAGTGTTTCATCAATTGAATTTTCTAATTCTTGTTTTCTTACCATTCGTATCGTATCTTTAGCATGTATTAGTAGGCCACCACCCGCATTTGTTCTATCTTTACGCTGGATTATATTTGAAAAGGATTAAAGAAAAATGTCACATTCGTCAATTCGTTCGTTCGTCAAGGTGTGTCTCCGTTAATAATAGGATATCAAAATCTTCAGCGAAATCATTGAGAAAGTCAATTGTATTTATTAAAGTACGTATATTAAGATTACAAAGAGAAATTGTTTTGTCTAAATTGACATTTTGTGAATTGGAGGAGCTTGATCCTTGGGGGCCTGGGTTAGTCTCGACATTGCCTATCATAAGTATGAATGTCAATATGAAAAGAAGAAATACTGCATTTACATTTGGATTTAAACTTTGGAGACAAAGAAGTGCAGCAAAAGGGAACGAGCAACGCAGGTTAGTCAAAAATATATCTTTGTATGAATAAGCGGAAAGGTTTATTGGTCTATTTGATTTCCTCGTATGAGCATGAAATAATCCAATAGCAGCCCTGTATGCCTCTAGGCTGTTACCCATTTGGCAACAGGACCACCAATTGGCATCCAGGGCAGCCTAATTGTCTCATTTCATGTACATGTATAATATGCAAGCCATCGTGTCCACAAACATAAGAAAGCGTTAAAAAGGGGGAAAATGAAAACAACTGAAACAATAAAAATGTACAAGCAAATCTACAGAGTGTTGAGTAAAAAAACATTTGTTATGGAATACACAATGGGGAAAATGGGATATTATCAGATTACACATGTTTGACTTTGATTCAATATAATATATTGAATTTCTTTACAAAGAAAAATATCACAAGTTCAATCACAGATATAAGAGAAAGAAGACCGGGTTAAATTCTTGCATGTAAAAATATATTATACAAGAGTTCACATAAGTTTACATAAACATACAAATTATATAAAAACAATTCACATAAGTTTACACCTTAACATGGCAGATAACGCATTTAAGAAAATAAAGACATCAGTTACGTGTTGTGCAGAGGTTTAACAATTATATTAACTTTAAGAATAATAGGTACTCAAATAATCAAAATTGAATTTCTGAAGAAAAGCATTTTGTATCTTATCAATAAGGTGATTATTTGTGACATAATAAATGCTTAGTATGCTAGTTACTAGGGTGGACTTTGACAAAATCTTTCAATAGAAAGAAAAGGGGTAAGCATATATTTGAATGATCATTAACAGGCCCCTTAAGACTAAGTGGAAAATGATAATATTTATAAAGAGAACCAACCCACTGATCAGCGAATAAATATAACTTATTTAATATTATTCAATTTATATGCACACATGTATGATGTATAGTCGAGATCACCGTGGAAGTAGAACGAACTTTCCAATTGATCAACTGTGACTAACAATAGACCACCATCTATACATATATGACGTACAGTCGAGACCACCGAGGAATTACAACGAACCCGCCCATTGTTCAATAAACAAATATTGACGACTAAAAATAGACTAAATAAGTAAATATACATGACGTAAATGTATTGTCGAGATATGACGTACAGTCGAGACCACCGAGGAATTACAACGAACCCACCCATTGATCGATAAACAAATATTGACGTTTAAAAATAGACTAAATAAGTAAATATACATGACATAAGTGTATTGTCGAGATCTCCCTGGTGTATGAACTCATTGACCAAATATCCAATTGAAATGGTGTTGTCTGAGCCAGCTTCTTAAGATGGAATAAGAAAAATCTTAATTACAGAATATTACTATTCTGAGCAAAAAAAATAAATAAATAAAGTTGTATATAATGAAAAAAAAACCCAATTTGATTAAATTTGTTTTTCTTTTTTCTTTTTTCCCCCTTTCTTCTTCAATCAGTTATTTTATATTCCGTCCTCATTATTTTTTTCCTTTTTTCCCCCTTCCTCCGCTCAGTACATACAAATACGTCAATGCTATTGTATTGTATATTTTTTTTTAAACTATTTGATATCCTTGGGTTGGGAAATTTATTAATTTAGAACATGGGCTATACCAAACAAATATTTGAAAAGGGGGGAAATAAATATAAAACAAAAGCTAAAACCACAAACTAAACAAAACCAATTGAGAATTTACATTATAGTTTAATTACTGGTATGTCATGTTGAAAGATTACTCTTGACTGTTTGCACTGAGATTGTTCTGGACACGTACACGTCCCATATCACTGATGGGTTCAACAAAATCTATGTTTCTTAGTAGATCGAGGATGTCGTCGTGGTTACGAATTAGTTGTTTGATGGAGGATTCAGATTTTTTAGCATTTATACGGCCATCATTTGTCCAGTACGCGTTGATGTCATGATTGAATTTGAGGTCAGATAGTTCTTTGACAAGGTTAGTTCTGAAAGTGGTGAGATTTTCTGTTATGAAGATTTTATCCGGATCTCCTTTTAGACGCTTTGTAGCACTGTATACTTTCTCACGGATTCTGTATGATAGGCAACGCACAATAACCTGTGATTTACCGTTGCGGACTTTACCGATGACATGGGATCTACCGAAATCTTCTTTCTGAATACCAAGTTTGAGCTTCTGATTACACACATTTAGAATAAGATCGTCGGTGTTGATAGGGTGGATTATACGGCCAGATCTGTCTATAGGGACCTGGATATTATGAAATCGCAGGCTGGTTCTACGTGAATACTAATATAAGTCATTTGATCATACTTCTATATATGGCTTCTTATTGTTATCCGTTTGGTATAACTTCAAACCTTTCTTATACCATCGTCTAAACAAATGACAACATTGCAATATATAAATATATCACATTCACTGACTGTCGGAAGGACCGGAGATACGTCTTTTCTTTGACATTGATATTTGTTCTATTTTGCTCTTTACTAGAAATGTTCTTCAGCATTGGTTTTTCCCATTACGACTAAATAAATATATTTATTTATTATTATAAAATGTGTTACCATGTTCTACATGAGCCGAAATCTCAACTCGGAAAACATTCGTCCACATTCCTGTATCTTTGTTTAGTTCACAGATATCAGTAGCATGATTTTCCATAGAAGCTGGAGTTTTACAATTGCTTTGACTTTTAGTCCAGTTTGTTTTTAAACTAGGCAATCCTGTTACACAGAAATAAAAAAAATGTTATATTAAAAATGTCCTTGCGTTGTAGACCAGATATTTTTCTACACTCAATATATTGTCATCATTCATACGAAGAAAAGCTTGAAGATACCAAAGGGGTAATTAGAAGCAATGTTTCATTGAAAGACCTACGAAACAATGACTAAAGGAAAAGGGACATAGAATGATCTACATAACACTACACAGAAAACTAAAGATTGAGGAACAGGAATCCAGCAAAAAAAAAAACCACCCCCCCCCCAAAAAAACAGAGGTGTCATGGAATTGAAAACAGCTCCTGCCCCGCATTTTGTTTTGTTTGATCAGTGTAGTATTGCGGCAATAGAAGTAAAACACGCACACACAAACGGAGGTGAACTCATGTGCTGTGGAAGGGTTAGCAGTTCCTGCTCCGTCAGTGGCACCAGTCGTGTTACTTTTAAATGACAGGAAAATCATCTGATACAGAAATAAATACGATTAACATACATATAGCATAAACTATCTACAAAACAAAACATGAGAGACGAACCTAACATCGTTTTTACACGGATATCGCAGTGGACATTACACCATAGAACGAAAAATGTGAAGACATATAATGTTATCACACGAACAAAACGAATCCCACTAAGTAAAAAACCAACATGGCGACCATCCATGTAGTCGTAACTACATCAATACATGAAGATAATGTTATCATTTTTAAAGCTTGTACAAATAAATTTAATATTTTCAGACAATGTACCAATATTGTCTATATGTAAAAGAAGAAAAATATGAATTCTGTTTAAATAAATTGACAAGCAGTCCCATGGGTATTTCTATTGCTTTTTTTTATTATTATTTACAAACCACACATTGGTATCTGTAACGATGTACACATCTCTGCAACCTTTGTCTGTGACCCATTTGTACATTTTGAAGACACACAATTTCCATACCCGTCAAAAGACGCATTGTATAAAACTGAAAAATCATATTTCATTTTCAATTGACAACTGACTAATGTCCTTCAACAACTATTCCAATATTAATGAGGTAAATTACTTCTATAAATATTGGTACATTTTTAATTGGTTTTGCTACTTATTAAGTACACGCAATACGTTACTGGAATAACCTTCATCAGATACGTTCAACGTCATATGATTGAATTTGCTCTCTTTTGCTTAGATTTCTTCTTTCCTTTATTATGAAGAATAATTTTATCATTTTATCTGCTGGTGGACTATTAGTTCTTCAGACATGGGTGACATTAGCTTATTTTGACTATCCTCTTTAGGCCCATTCGTTTTATTATTCGCAAAGATATTTAAATCATTTGGCTTTCTAATCGTTCGACTTTGAGCGTACTTGAGGAAGGTAATTCCAGAAACGCGTCGTGCGCACTAATTTTAATATCTATGTTTTAATAATTGGAGTTGACTATATGTCTAATAAAAACAAGAACTTCTTACCCTTCCTCAGACTTGAGTTAATTGGTGGGGTCTGTGTAGTTCACCTATTTAGTTTTCTGTGTTTCTGTTTTGTTTGTTTTGGACTGTGCCTTGCGTCCAATATTGCTCTATGTTCCCCATGTCTGCGGATTGCCCATTCTTGTCATCCATTTTGCTTCTCTGATATAAAAGGCTGTCTAATAAACCATATCGGTTGCCGATACCCGCGGGGATTAATATTCAACAATCAGAGGTTGTTAAACGTTTGCTACAAATTTAAATAATATCTATCAAAATATTAAGTGCAACTAAGCTAAGAAGAGCTTGAGGATATATTTGATATATTAGTCAGTTATATATGAGCATTAGGTGACATTGACACTACAATTATTCACGTTCATGTTGTTTATGGCAGTATACGATATTTTAAGTTCTATCGAACATATGAAGGCTTTAATATGCGTGTTAATAGTTGATTGGATTATAGAATTCTAACGTGTCGGCTTAGACCGAACGCATGGCTGCGATTTACACCATGTTCTGTTTTTACCTTCGTGTTCTGTTTTGGACGTTAAGTTGAACCAATTTTTTCTTCCTCCACCAATAAAATTGACCGCCACGATATAACTAAGATATTGTTGAAAGTGGCGTTAAACACCATAAACTAAACCATTTCTTTCTTCCCATATTTTGTTCTACAGATATTATTTCAACACGTATAACGATTGCATGGTAGTTGTAAAAAGATCTACTTATTAAATCTACTTATTAAATCCTTAACTACCATCACTAAATTTTCTGAGTTTGATTTCTATTCAAGTAAAGTTTTAAGCGAATTCAAAGGAACAAAGCACACCTTTGTTTTCTTTAATGGAATCCTACCTTTATATACCCACGAATAATTAGGTAGGTTTTTAACAGCACAAACTATCTTGGAGTTAGTTTTTCTAATAGGCTTTAGAAATCGACATATGCATTTATTCTCCTGAAATATATAATATGTTAAGTACCATACATTTAAGAAAAGAACACGAAACCAAGACGTACGTGTTATGTGTATACTCGTTTGGATATTTTCCAACCTTAGAGTTTGTGGTGCATGTAAATGTTTTAGATGTTAATATTGGTTTCATGTCATCGCAGATGTATAGATAAAACATACCGACAAAAAATGAAGATATTTAATATTCGTGTTAGAAAAGATTTCCTGCAACAACAAAAAGCATGTCAAAATTATATTTCTCCGTTTAACCTATTCATTTGAAATATAATAAAAATGAAATAACAAATTTGCAGTGTTTTCCTAAATAAAAACATTTTGACAAAAGACAAATTAAGAAGATTAATCCTTGTAATATAGAAAAAATATATAACATAGATTGTGGTTCGTATCTCCCTTTTATCAGCAGTCAAAACACGGGCTTCAGAGTTACTATGACACTGCAGAGGTGGTGGGAATCTAGTGTGGGCCTTCTCATCATGCAATATCATTAAAGCACTTGATTTTTCAATCCTTTATACAAGAAAAGCTTGAAGATAGCAAAGAGGTAATCAGAAACCGCAATTCGAAGGGAAGACAATGTCAATGGCGAAAAGAACAAGCACAAAAGATACAGACAGTCGTCATTTCTATGGCTGCTATCTCCGATTATATCCTTTATTCGCATCAGGTAGACTTCAAGTAAACTAGAAAAGCTAACCGACCCTTAATTTTCATAGTTCGCTACATATATGATGACCTGTCACTGAATAATTCCAAGCTTAGTGATAATGTTGATCGCATCTATATTGTCGAGCTTGAAATATTACTAAACGTCAGAGAAAATCGAACGGGAAATCACTAATGGATAATCCAGAGACACTGGCAACATTGGGCATAGAAGATACAGGACGTAGACAACATACCTGAAAAAGATGGACAACATGGACCTCACCAAATAACCACAGATGCAGCTTCAGGTACATGAATTTACCTACACTATGAAATTGACATTTATGGCCGGCCAACATGACATTATTAGTGTGCTCTAAATTAGATATCTATTTTTTTTATTATTATTTCTAATATTGTGTGAGCATATAACATATGACATATGAGAATAACACCTATTTGTCTTTTTCAATGGCGAATCAAGTATTTTTAGTATTTTGAATCTTAAAACCTACTAAGGAATAAGCGAGTACGATAACAACTGAACAGGTCCGTTAATCTTCTTGAGCGAAAAACAGCTGCAGATTAAACTCAGATTTCACGCTTTGCACTTGATACTTCCCTAAAGCAAATCTTATATAATTTATTTTTTCAAGAATTTATATAAAAACAGAATTATGAAACCACGTATTGTTCAATTGACAGAAATCGACATTTGGCTTCCAGTATTAACAAGACCCAGTGTTCTACTTCACAAAAAGACATTATGCAAAATATAATCTCACTAGCAACACGAGTATAATGTAGTATATGCGTTAAATTAGAAGTGCAAGGCCATCCGTTGATTGAGGAGAACGACATTAGAACACAGATTAACACGATGAGTGCCATTAGTTGAACAAGAGAGCTGCTTATCCTTCCGGAGCAACTGCGATCACCTCCGGTTTTTTTGTCGGGTACGTGATGCTCAATCTAAAGATTGGCCTTAGCTTTAATAACTTACATTATTGGAGAACTATAAATTTCAAACAATAATATGGGACGAAATCCCAACTATGGTAGAAATAGCAATATTTTGATTCCAAATCCATATCCCTAATGGACAACATTCCATGTACCGGAATTGACGCATCGGAAACCAATACAAGGGATTTCTGCAGAAATTCGGATGCGCAGTAATCTGGAACTACTTCCGATTATGAATGTTAAAAGTCGTCCCCGATATATCTCGGCCCAAAAAATATCGGCACTATTTTGATGCACTGAATGAGCGTGAAATTGGAAGATACTTTTTAGATTCGCGAGCATTCATGGCCGTTTCTGTTTCAATAGATGGAAAGAGCATCCTTATATTGTACTACACTACACTCCAAAAAGTACACAAAAGTAAATACAATTTCTATTTCAATCATCCCAAGGATTTACATGATTTAAATATTTTATAATGTGGATGTTGCATCGCTGGGACTACAGGTAGCACCTGTCTCATATTATTGTTTAAAAAAAATCATTCGTCCCAAGTTAGATAACACCTATTATCATATTATTGCAAATATTAATTACGGAATTTACTTTATTTTTATTGTTTAAAATAAGGATAATGGTTAGAAATTTGTTACCATGTATCCGAAATACTCCAATACATTCTGCTGTGTATTAAGACACATTTGATAGCATTCACTTATATTTCTGGCATAGTTTTTGTAAGGACCATCAACCGCATAACAGCCTATAATAAAATAATATAAAATATCATATTTTTTTCAAATATGATTATTAATATACACAGTTAGATATATTAACCCATCGCCTATTATAATCAATGGTTTTGCGCGTTGTATGTAAGATCAATCGCCTGTAAAAATCATTGATTTTGTATGTTTAACATGTTGTACGGACGACCTCTCGCTTATAAATATTTGGTATTGTCTGTATGGTATCGACGATCAGTCGCCAACACACCGTTCAATCAATTCGGTTTTCTTCAAACCCAATAATGACGATTTTATTGCGAAATAAAAATAGAAATTATACATTTACACCACTACCAACTTTAGTATGTGTACTTTGTTCTTGTCTAAATTATTATTGAAAATGATACTATTCATATACTGATGTGAGAGGACATATTTTGCTAACAATATTATTTGATTTAATAACGATGATTTCCATCTTAGATGATATTTGTGTCGTTTAACAGTAACACAACGGATAACACTAGTTGAGCAGGAAATGTACTCTTCCTAACCACCCGAATCCACTCCAAGGTTTCAGTGGGGTTGTGTTGCTCAATTTTTAGTTTTCTGTGTAGCTTTTTGTAGATCAATGTTTGTCCTTTCTCTTATGGCCATTGCATTATCTACCATTCTTCTATTGATGGCTTCTGATTACCACTTTAATATCTTCTAACTTATCGAATTATACTTAGTAAAGCTCACACAATGACAAATCTATTTGAAATACTTATATATGTATCTTTCGATTTCATTGAGTTTACCTTGAAATTCAATCCATTCTGATGGTTTTCGAACATTCCCAGTCCACAATGTTTTAGCCTCTGATTGAATGTTACGACAGTTAACAATTTTATCATCTATTGTTGCAAGCTGTCCAGATCTAGACGCACAACATCTTTGAGCTTCAAACCATGTTATTCCTTCTTTGAAAAAAAGGTTTTGCTCTTCAAATTAATGAGTAAATATATAATTTTTCTATTTATATTTTAAGCTTGTCTATGAAAGCGTAGATATCTAATGTAGTGTGCACAACACGTTTCCGAGATAACTTTCATAATTCACGCTTTCACGTTCATAATCAAAATATGGAACAAATAAATAATTGAACTGTCATTGGAGCAAGAAAACCAAAATGCCTGACCTATTTGAACGTGATGTTGATATTTGTTGAATGGAGTTCTTTGCGTACTAATAACTATTTTAGTCGACTGATCAGATAACTTTCACAACTGGATCATCTGTCGCCGTACAACTATTAATTTACTACTCGGCTCCTTGATTTTGTGCAAATGTACTCCAGTTAAAAGTTACCACAAATACAGCTATGCGCTGAGCTATATCTCGAGAGTGAGGGTCGGTTACTAACGAAACTTTACGTCAAAAGAGATTATTTCAATTTTCCCATTGTGAACTTTCCATGCATATGCAGGAACATGAGGATGTCAGGTTATAATACCGAAAGCCTGATAGTAAACAATATTGGATAACGTGTTTGAGAGTACCACACTCCCTGCAAGCTAAAGACCTCTTTTGTAGATTAAAAAAGTAGGCGCTTCGCAACCTTTACCAATGGCACAAATTTGGTCCCAACAGGGGGCACCGGGTGGTTCAATGAGTTAGGTTGTGGGGTCTAACAGCTCATACAAGCCTATCACCAATACGGCGTGGGTTCACGCCCAGCTTTGTAAATTACAAAAAAAGGCGCACTCGACTCGCAGCCACAAGTGATAATGTTTACCAGTTGCTTGCCCAGGGTCGGTGGTTCTCTCCGGGTACTCCGGCTTCCTCCACCACTAAAACTAGTTGCCATGATATAGTTGAAATACTGCTAAAAGTGGTGTTAAAACACCAAAAATCAAAATCAAACCAATCATTGTCCCAACAAAACTAAGAATGGATATTATTCTTAAGAGATTCTAGTAAAAATGATGGGCAAAATATGTCTACTCTGTGTATCATCAACCTATGTTTTCCGTTTGTCATTCTTTATCCTTTTGTATTGAAAATTGAGTACTATACTCCATCACAAGTTGAATGGTCCATGTTTTAAATGCCTCAAACAACCTTACTGATTCAGGAAGAAGGAAGTATACTTATTTTCTCCTGCATATAACCCCAGTCTTTAGTTCAGTCGATTTTGTTTTCTACAAAATGTTTTATTATTACATACCTGTCAATTGTATCGCATCTAATCTTGTAAATTAAACAGAAACAAACAAAACAAATTTGATCAAGACCACCATGATTGACACATACTGATTTAAAAGATTAGCAGCGCAAGATTATTATAGCCTTCACATATAAAACAATTTGTCATTGTTATCATATACTAGTTAGCAAAAGAAACGATACACGATATTTATTTGATAAAAGCAATACTGCAACAAACCAAATTAAATATACACGTGTAGGTCATAAACAATCAACATGAATAATACATATAATAAACATAGAGTGTCGATAACGTTTTGATGAAGTTGTACTGTCCATTTTGTAGTTGCAATATATTTTATTTGATAATATATAACAATAATTGAATTGTATATTGACTAGCTAAAAATCACAATAAGCTACCTCGTCAAACCTGGTATAGCTCCGCAGGCTATTATGTTTTCTGGCTTTGAGCATACAATGTAAACCATGGAGGTTATTATAGAATGACGTCGTGCTCACTACATTTGTTTATCATATACTTGTAGTTGATAAAGCTAAAATTTTACCCTGTAATAGAACTTTGAGTTTTGCTTAGAATAATAAGAGGAGTCATGTTTATTTCACCCAGTTTCACAAGAATGATCGAAGCGGGCTGATAAAGCAAGTTTATTAACTGCTGCCGGAAATTTATTACATGCCTTTCCGTCAATGTCCGTAAGTTCACTTCGTGAATTTCCGGAAAACTGTATTTACAGACACGACGCATTCAACTGTTTTATAAAATATTTGCGCAGAAAACTATTAACTACCAATTTCTCTCCTATGATGTAGAGAGTGGTTAAAAAACGTGCATTTATTGGATTTGCATATTAAAACAATATTTTTGTTGTTCTATGACTATATACATGTATTTAATTCTAGCCAAAATGACTAATTTGCATTTTGGTACAAATCATTTATTTCCTCTGTTGAAGTATATGATAAACATATTATAACATGTCATTTTTCATATCATACCCTTTATCAGCCCTCGTTCATATATCATCCCTTGAGCCTATCGGCTCTCGGGATGATATCATGACCTAGGGCTGATAAAAGGTATGATATGAAAAATGCCATGTAATAATCTGTATTTATCACTCACTCACTTGAATGTGCACATAGATAATGGTTCCATACACGTGAATATATGTCGTAGACACTTCCCGGACCTTTCCTCATTCATGACTTATCACCGAGTTTGTAACTAGATTAACACGACGGGTGCCACTATTGGAGCAAGAACTGTCTACCCCTCCGGAGCACCTGAGTTCACACCCGGGTTTTAATGGGGTTCGTTTTACTCAATCTTTAGTTTTATGTGTATGTTTTGCAGATCATTGTTTGTCCTTTTGTACTTTTTCTTTTGGCCATTGTGTTGTATGTTCTTCTTTCGATATGCGGATTCTGGTTGCCCCTTTGGTATCCTCAAACTCTTCTTATATAAAAAAAAAGTTAATTAAATTGCCAAAATGTACTAAAAGGATTATTTGCCAATTTTCACAATACTATTGGGGAACTTGACACAATTGTTGTTTTTTTTTCAATAAAAACTGATGATTAAACGACAATGTTGGTTGTTTATGATATCTACTTCCCTAATAAATTGTTAATATACAAAAAAAAGAATAAAACGAAATAAAAACGAAAAAACTAAGCAAAAAAAAACAAAACAAAACAAAACCAAACAAATAAATAAGAAAAAAAAAAAGAAAAAAAAGAAAAAAAACGAAATTAAAAATGACAATCAGACAAACAACCGTTAAATCGTACACAAAGATTTATTACATATGCATTTGAGTTCCCTAAAAAGAACCGATACGAATGGAGATTTCAATAAAAACGTAGATATCAGATATAGTGCACACGACACGTTTCTGGAATAACCTTCATCAGGTACGCTCTAAACCTAAAAATTGGAAAGTTAAATAGTTTAAAATTTGGGAGCAATAAAACCAACGTGCCTAAACAGAATAGCCAGAACAAAAACTTTTATCAAGCAATACTTTGTTTCTAATAATCTTACTGATTAAGGAAGAAGGAAGTTGATTGATTTTGGCCTAAATATAACAAAATAATTTCTGTAATCAGCTTGTTAAATCGATATAAAACGTAATTATTATT
>MJUT01049483.1:304301-330871 GCA_002080005.1 Gigantidas platifrons | reverse complement strand
TGTTGTTCTAGTACAAAGCAGACATCATCATCATCTCATAAAAATCTTCTTCTCGCCATGATATGGCTGAATAATTGCTCAATTGATGTTAAACAATCGTGCACTCCTAAGAATGTAATGAATATCTCTAAGTTTGAAATTAGATATGTATTTCGATCGTAAAACATAAGCTATGAAGATGGACTCCATTTTATACAGCACCAACATTTTGGTAGAGACGTTTTCTTTGTCATTTTGCGTCTGTAGAGCCATTGTTTTCATTAAGTTATTAAACGTTAGTGTATTGACGAAAAAAATGAGAAATAAATAATTAAGAAATAAATTATGGAAGCCAGAATGTGTTTTGAGTTTTAACATGGGTTGACGAATATTAGTATTTTATCCGGAGCAGGAGGCGAGTAATAAAATGTACTGATAAAACTCAAAACACATATCATGAATTATTTCGATTCTGATATGTCTAACAGTACAAATACGTTAGTATACTTTGATTGGAAGACGGGAATTTACATTTACGTTTGCGGACAATGTCGCACACAATTTATGCTGCCAAATTCGAGCAGACGATAATTCATAACATGTACTTTTACGACGAGAAAGTCATTCACACATACAGTTATCACGGGAAAGTCAGTTGTATTGATGCAGCAGCCGTAACAGTAATATTGTGTTTGCATATTTTAATTGCACGTCGCATATGATTAATTTTGGTTATTTTCAGTGAATATAGATTTAAAACGTCAACAACCGTGTAAATAATTTTATTTTGTGATTTTATCACATAGTTTAATGGTACCTGGTCAAATCGCCCCACTGCAATATCGCACCCGCATTGATCAAAATCGCCCCCATACAAAATAGCCCCAGCATTTAAACAAAAAATTATTTCTATTATTATTAGTTTTGACAACGACATTTTGATTAGGAATAATTGAGATAATATATATTATAATTAAGGAAAACTACAGTACATTAATCGGAAACGTTATTGTTTAATTCTGTCGTTTAAGTAAGGGTAATTATTTGTGTCCATGTAATAATCAATTTCTGCTTTTAATCATGCAGTTCTTTGTAAAATATAGATGCACTCTTTGTGTAATAATTAATGAGCTACCCGAATAGTTTTTTGTTGTTGTTCCAATCGGAAGCACATCAAGGAGACCCAAGCCAATGATACATATTCTTGATATTGCAATACAAACTCGTTACGAAGCCATAAGCTTGTCCATGGTGGTAATGAAATTACACAAACCTGCTACCATCATGACTAGCATTAAACACAATGGCCAGTGATTGCATAGAGTGCAAACAGGTCTTAAGACACAGACAAGAAGCAATCCAATGCGATGGTTGTGAGAAATGGCAACATCGAACATTACACTGAATATTGAAACACATTTTATAGAAATATTTAAATGTGTACCGGTATGTGCTAATGATATTTTGTCATCTGATTGATCGCTCGTTTGTTTGCAAATTAGAGTACGTTGGTTGTCTCTGTTTTTATTTTTTCATAGTAATTAAGTTCACCTCGGGTCCCTGTTGACACTTAAATCAGATCTCTGTTTTTATTTTTTCAAGCTATATAAGACAATTATTACTTTATTTCCCAAAATAAACCGCCACGATATAGCTGAAATATTGTAGAAAGTGGCGTTAAAAACCATAACCATAGCCACAAAAATAAAATTCTAATTTTCCATTCCATTGTAATAGAGGTAAAATTCCGAGGATACCCGGTGTTTTCACCTCCTCCAATTATTAAATGTCAAGGAGAAAAAATGAAGTAACAGAACATAGAACTTATAAAATTGACAAACAACAGTGCTGGACTTATATTGGAGCAGAAACGTCTTTTTATTTTTACAATATTTGATACATGATCATAGCAGAAGTGTCATTTTTGTACAACATTAAAAAGTGTGGTCATAGGTCGTATCATTATTGACCTGTTTTTGTACAATATTAGCTGTGTGGTCATATGTCGTATCATTATTGACCTGCTTTTGTACAATATTAGCTGTGTGGTCATATGTCGTATCGTTATTGGCCGGGCCAATCTTAATACTGTTATATGTTGTATCAACTCCATCACAAACCCCTAGACTACTGTCATACACATTGTTTTCTATCTGTTCTTCTCCTTTATCAACTGTGTGTCTAAGTGTATCATATTCAACTTCAGTTTCAAATCGTTGACTTTGATTGTTACCCCCCTCCAAATCAAACTCGCTTGGTTGTGCTGCTGGATCTGCTGTGTGCTTTTTAACAACAACAGCGTATTCATGATTTGCAGAATACGTCTTATTTTGTCTTTCTCCCCCAGTGGATGTATTTTCAGCGGTGTTGTTACGAATTGCATTTTTTGGAAGACCTCCATTGTCTGTATTTAGCGCTGTATCGTGATACAATGGTATCGCACAATCAATGCTATTATTCATTTCAATATTATCTTCTTTATATAGTCCTTTTCTAAATGGTCCAACATTTCTGTAAAAAGTGAAGAAATAAATGCAATCTATGAAAATCATAAAACTTTGATATCTAAAATCCATACTGGTACAGGCGAAAAGCTACTTTAGCATTCATGACTTATCAGCGGGTTTGTAACTAGATTAACACGACGCGGATGTCACGTCTAATGGAATAGGAACTGCCCACCCTTCCGGAGTAGATGAGTTCATCCCCGGTTTTTAGTGACGTTCGTGTTACTCGATCTTTAGTTTTATATGAATGTTTTGTAGACCGTTATTTGTCCTTTTGACCTTTTTCTATTGGTCATTGTGTTTTTTGACTCTTCGGTTTACGGATTCTGATTACCTTTTTAGCATCTTCTAACTCTTCTGAACAGTACGACGACGAAGCACCATTTTTAGACGATTTTTGCTATCCTGTTTAGACCCGTTGATTTACTGAAACGCTTCGTGTGAACTAAAGTAGATATCTACGTTGTAATGAAAATAACATGTCCCTACATATAAAAGTGAAATGCAAAGTTTGTAGACATGAGGACTCGTAATCAAATTTGGGATTAGTGTTAAGGTTATGGTGTTTAACACCACTTTCAACAATATTTCAGTTCTATGGTAGGGGTAAGCTTTATTAGTGAGTGACACCGGAGTACCCAGATCAAACCACAGACCTGCCGTAAGTCACTGACAAACTTTATCACATAATGTTGTATCGAGTACACATCGCCATGAGCGGGATTCGAACTAACAACGTTAGTGGTGATAGGCACTGATTCGTAATCAAATTTGTCTAATCATATGACAATGGTGGCATTCGCAACTCCAGTCCAGAACCATATATAAAAACATGTATATGTTTGTGATCGGTCAAAATGTAAATATATCTGTTTATTTTTTTCTAGGTTTGTGAATTTTATTGCCATACATAAGTACAACTTTAAATCTAACCTCATTTTGCAAGTTATAATGACGATTACAGCAATCAAGATCACACCACCCACTGTAACACCAGAAATAAGACCTACAAAACACATTAATGTTGAATTCAGAGTTCCAGACAACGAGTAACAATATAAACTTTATTGTTAAAACAAGATCACACAAATCACTTCGGTATCGACAACATTGTGGAAATTCATTTCAGTAAAAACGGAATGCATGTGACTGACATAAAGGTTCTTCCGCGGCTGCTATTATTTTGGTAGTTGGATTTACCTCTACTTGTCCAATCACTGCTCATCACCACTATATATAATTTGTGATATTACCTCGCGTCCATGGCTGTTCCTTTACTTTAATTTGTATTTAAGTGTAATGTTAGATATTTTCACATATTCATTTACATCCATATCCTTTTCTCCCAAGTAAAATATAATCTAATGATATTGAAATAAAAGCATTAATTTTATGAGATATCAAGTGTTTATGTCTGGTCGTTGGTTTTGTTTCTACTGACATGGACGCAAACTCCAAGATACAAAAGAAAAACAAACAAAAAACAATTTAAAATCTAATAGAAAAATCGTAGAAAAAATGAGGCAAAATTAGGTTCCCTAACACACAAATACATGAACGCTCACTTTCCTGGCTTGATACAGACAATTCAATAAAAACAAATGCCGAGGTTAAACTAGGTTTTGGTTTTATTTGGACCAAACCTCCCCTCTAAGGGAAATGATGCAGTAATACAAGGAATTTATATTACCAGTTGATTTTGATCGTAAATGAAGGTTATTCCAGAGACACGTCATGCGCATTACATTTGATATCTACGTTTATACTATAATGGCAAACTATCTACATATGACATTTAATGTATTCTTACCAATACTACAAGCCTCCGGTTTATCGCCAACGTGTTCATCCATGGTGGGTGTAATATTAGTTGTCGCATGTGATGGTCTACGAGTAGTTGTCACATCAACAGAGCCACTAACTGTTTTGAAAAAGAAATACAGAGTATTGAATTATTAAAGTAGTAAAACAACAGAATGCATTATTATTATTATCATTACTGCAGAACATAATCCGACATACCAAGGAGCCAGGGAAATGTGTCGGATTGTACAGGATGTTGGAATACTCATGTTTTATTTTTTAATTGACAGAAAATTGCACAGTTTTAAAAAGAGAAGAAATTGTGATTGTTTGCTTATGTAGGATGTGTTAAATCATTAGAACTACAATGTAAAGGTTGATTGATTGATTGGTGTTTAACGTCCAGCGAGCAATTTTTCAGCTATATTCAGGACGAGAGCATGAAAAAATTTAAACGCCACTGGACTCTAACCAAGGAAATGTGATGGGTAGGAACGGATAATTTAGCCAGTGCAACAGGTCTCCTATGGACCACTCATCATGGGCATAATGCTCATGAGCTGTCACACTGGGTTCTTTAACGTGCGAAGAGGGAGGCAATCTCTCAACACGGGACCCCGGTTTTATTTACGTCTCATCCGAAGGGCAGGCTGGTTGTGGATTTATACATCCCGCACAACCGACGGACGCCCCTTCAAGCCGAAGAAGCTCTCGGTCCCATTACTATACCCTGGGGTTCCCGCGTGGTTGACCCCTTTTAGAGGACTAGTGCCTCTAGAACGGAGAAACCTGGTGCCTATTCTACACCAGGCACACCCTCTGGGAGGGAGGATGTTTATACAATGTAGGTGAAAATAATATAATATTCAATTTTTATCACAATTAATATATTTAGAACAATTTCATGATATATCAGATTATAGGTGTAGCCATGTCCTTTACAAAGAAGGTGAAAACAGTTAGATGTAAAATTGAGAATATTTTTGTATTGGTGAATAAGGAGTTCAGGTCTCTTATAATACTACAACTGTGTTACATAGAGTCAAAGGCCGTAAAGGTAATATTATTTTCCGTGATACAAGAAATCAAACATTCTCGGAAGGGAGAGAAAAAGATCCAGAAATAGATAGAACATCCTTTATTATAAAAGCAGCAAGCTTTTCCTTTATAAAAAATTAGAACCTTCATTAGAAAGAAAATTCTATTTATCATTTAATGATTTTTCAATTAGGAATATTTTTTACAAAATTTCGTATCAGTGACCACAGTCTTGAAATAAAGAAGGGTCGATATAATAAAACTCCATGTGAAGAAAGACTATGGAAAAATTGTAGAGTCATTGAAGATGAAGCTCATTTTATTTTAAAATGTAGAGTAAATCAGAATCTGAGAGAATCTCTATTTAATAATATTGAATTGGATAATGCAATTTTCATAAACTTTTCTGATGAACAAAAGTTAGTCTATTTACTAAATCCTGCTTCCGTGCGACATGTTAGAGTTATTGGCTTCTATTTGAAACGGTCATTAGAACTGAGGACAGAAGTCTTATTGCTACACAAATAACTCGTTATGTTTGTCTTTTTTTTTTCATACACACAATTGTTTGTTTGTTTGTATTAGTCACATACATGTTTATATATGTTTAATGACAATAAAGTTATTATTATTATAAAGAAATGTATTATGATTGAAATTTACCTTTAACGTGAGAACGAGTTAATAGGTGTAATAGTATGGACATTGCATACACATATCGAAAGAGGAGGTGGTTAAAGATGCCTGCTTATATTGGGGTTATGGTGTTTATTGCGCCTTTTCAACAATATTTCAGCTATATTATGGTGGTCATTGTTTTTAGTGGATGAGTACCAAGAGAAAACCACCGACCTGCCGCAAGTCACTGATAAACTTTATCACAAAATGTTGTATCGAGTACACCTCGCAATTAACGGGATTCGAACTCCCAACTTTAGTGGTAACAGGCACTGATTGCATACGTAGTTGTAAATTTAACTACCATACGATCACGACGGCCCCGAAAGAGGAGAAATGTAAATACAAAAAACAGACTGAGGGAAGATAGTGTGAGATTTTAAACACCGGACCATTAGCGTTGAAAGATGAAATAAAACATTATTACTTTACTGTAGCTGATGCATATTCCTGTATTATAAAAACTAATTTAAACAGAGATGGTCAATAATTCTACCAATATCTACAAAATGAACAATCACCTCACAAATACAAAATTGCAACACGACATAATTTTTATAAGGCTGTAAATCCAGGTACTGGCTATTACATGCACATAATTTTTATCTCTTAAGATTAAGAATGGGGTGGAGAATATTTTTATCTAGCCATTTCTCCATGAAATAATTTTTCGGACTATTTGAAGAAAAAAATATATTGATACTGTTTTTCATCTGGGAGTTGCATGCTGTCTGTAAAATGTGCTAATGTTACTTGGTTGCGGCCATTCCATTTTAGAAAATGATCAGTTTATTCCAATAATACATACCCGTATTAACAGTTGTCAATGTTTCAGTACTGTAATGATTCTGTGTGCTACTAGACAATTGGTGTTTGTATTTCGAAACAGAACTAGAAACGGTAGATTCTGCTATAGTATGTGGTATGGATAAACTGTTGATGCTCGTGATTTGACTTTTACAGTCTCCTGAAGATATTACGGTGCTACTGTTAGCTGAAATGAATAATATTAATTGAATTCAGAAGATAGCCCTTGTTTTTAGCATATTTTAATGTTTTCCATTGTTTTATTTCCGTTTTATCTTTACAGGAATGCATCTCAATAACCAGAACCGCATCGCTGGCGTAATGCCGAGCGTGGTCTCCTCGAGTACGGTAGATCCCTTTCTCTACCCAACACCGAGTGTACAGTTCTTCGGACTCTACGACCGCATCGGTGGTTTAATGGTCACCGTGGTTGCCTCGAGTGCGGTAGATCGTGGGTTCGATCCCCGGTTGGGTCAAGCAAAAGACTAATCAATTGGTATTTGCTGCTTCTCAGCTAATGTAATGAGGAGTGAAAGCAAAGACTGGTGGGCTTGGAATCAGGTTAATATGTCCGAGTGGAGGGACAAGTCTACCCGTGGACTATTGACTCACTGAGCTTTCACTATAAAGATTCCACAAAACTTGTTGGTTTAATACAAAGTCGACTTCGTCATCATATAATCGAATGCAACTTATTGTATCCATGATAAAGCTGAAAAAATAATGAACTTCTGTCATTAAACAACAAACACTCACTCTTATTCATAATCAGGTTTTCATTTATAGTTTGATATTCTAAGCATATTTACATTGTCAATAAATATATATTTCGCTTAGGTATGCTGTACTCAATCCGATTTGCCGAAATACTGTATTTTGTCGCATAACTTGCATTTTTTAACTGCAAAATTTTTAATCGACAGAACCAAATGTTATGACATAAACGGAAAGCGTTTATATGGAAGTCTAAGTTATCCCCCTTATCATTAGATACAAATACCTTGTTTACAGAAAAAAGCATCCGCCGTTTCATTACAGTTGGTATAATAAGACTTGTATGGTACTATATTGTTGGCACATTTGGCAATTACACAAGACGATATATCTGTCATATTAATATTGTCTGCTGAAATAGCAATACAAATAAAAGTGTCACAAAGCTTAAATATATTATGTATTTTAAATGTTCAAGATATATAAAGTATCTATTTTGCCTCTTTCTACGATTTTTCTATTTGAATTTGAATGTGGTATTTTTTTTCTTCATTTTATTGTCCTACTTCTTGTCTTTTATTTGCAATTTCCGCATCCTAATCTGACGACAAAAATATAGATAATACAGAAACAAAGATTCCACGAATGTTTTGTATAGAAGACCACAAATATGCAACATATAAATACAATCCTCAAAATGTACAGAGTGTCTTCGTTTAAATAATCGTGGCTACGATACCATGGGAGTTAGAGATATATTGCTATATAATCAAAGGTTGAGTGTTTGATTCGAAGTCGAGACGATGTGAACACGATACAACTTTATGTGATGAAGTTTGTCAGTGACTTGCGGCATGACGGCATTATTCTCTGGTACTCCGGTTGCAGTTTTTCAAACCACCACAATATAGCTGAAAGAGTGGTGATACCCATAAAATCAACTAAAGCTTGTGATTTGGATTTCCGTGTGTGTCTAAAATTGGCTATCCTGTTGAGGCTCTTTGATTCCCTTGTTCCAAAAGACAGCATTGGTTATTCGCATAGCGACTAAGTAAATATATTTGTTTATTATTATTACATAATATATTACCACGATCTACATGAGCCGATATTTCCACTCGGAAAATATTCGTCCACATCCCTGTTTCAGTGGTACTGTCTTTGTTTAGTTCACACATATCAGTTGCATTATTTTCCTTAGAATTTAGAGTTTTACAATTGCTTTGACTTTTATTCCAATTTGATGTTGGATTAGGCAATCCTGTTACACAAAAATAAAATATTTTATTTCAAAGGGAATTGCTTTGTAGACAGGACATTTTTCTACACTCCACATATTATCACTGTTCATACAAAGAAAAAATTGAAGATGCCAAAGGGGCAATCAGAAGGAATGAATCTAAGGACAGACAATATAATGACCACAGCACAAAGGACATACAATAACATACAAAACACTACATAGAAAACTAAAGATTGAGGAACAAGAGCCCCGAGAAACAGGAGTTGTTCTGGAATGGAAAACAGTAACTTCGATGTATTAGCGGCAAAAGAAGTAAAAGACAAAAACCCGGGGGTGAACTCATTTGCTCTGGAATGATTAACTTTTCCTGCTCCACCAGTGTCACAAGTCGTGAACATGAATATCACCGGATTTGTAACTTAACTAACACGACGGGTGGAGGAGGAACTGCTTACCATTCCAGAGCACCTGAGTTCACCTCCGGGTTTTAGTGGGGTTCGTGTTGCTGGATCTTTAGTTTGATGTGTATGTTTTGTAGATCGTTGTTTGTCCTTTTGCACTCTTTCTATTTGGCAATTGTATTGTCTGCTCCTCTTCGATATACGGATTTTGATTACCCCTTTGGTATCTTCAAACTCTTCTGATATAGGAATCGTGTGGGCACCAGCATACGTAAATAAACACAACTAACAGAAATATAGCATGAACTCCCTACATAACAAATGGAAGCAAAGACGTACCGAACATCACACAGTTTTACAATTGATTTGACTTTTATTCCAGTTTGTCGTTGTCGCTAGACAATCCTGTTACACATAAATAAAATATTTTATTTAAAAAGGCATTGCTTTGTAGACAAGACATTGTTCTATCCTCCATTTATTGTCCCCATTTACACGAAGAAAAGCCTACCAGATAAAAGATATCAAAGTGGTAATCAGAAGAAATGAATCTAATGACAGAAAATATAATGACCAAAGAAAAAAGGACATAAAATGATCTACAGTCACTACACAGAAAACTAAAGAAGAACAAGAACTCCTAAACAAACTGGAGGTGTTCTGGAAAGGAAAGCAGTTTATATTCCACATTTTATTTTCTTTGATATAATATAGCGGCAACAGAAGTAAAACACCTGCAAATAAAAACTGCGGGTGATCTCATATGCTCTGAAATGGTTAGAAGTTCCTGCTCCACACGTGACACCAGTAGTGTTACTGCTAAACATGCATGAACATCATCTGATACAGAAATCGTGTTAGACACCAGTATACGAAAATAAATACAACTAACATAAATGTCAATGAAGTATCTACAAAACAAATGAGAGTAAAGACGAACTTAACATAGTGTTTAATGCGAAAAACATGGAACTAAAAACGTGAACACATGTAGTATGATCACATGAACAATACGAATCCCAATAAGACAGGTAAAAACAGACGAGAGCATCCATGTTGTCGACCAATGTCCTTCCTATTGGAAGATTCTCCTTTCTCTACGTTATATTGTTGAGATATAATATTTATCATGCACTTGTTCTATTTGAGAAGTCAAATTGCATTGACTGGGTACTGTTTTGTTATATACTGCCACTGACCAAGATATAGCTTTCCTGGCACCTGATTCATGTAGAGCGATGGTAAAAAACGCAAACAGTATAAGCGTGGACGTCTGAGAGGACATAATAAAAAATGATTAGAATGACGCATGTTTCTGCTCCTTTTATTTTGGATTTTTTGACATTGAGGGATAAACACAATTTCTCCCATTATGACGTCGTTTTAACCCCGCTGAACCAGTGATGGAAAAATCTGTAATCCTCTAGAGGATTAAAATGTCTCGTGCCTTTCCCCGCCTTTGACTCGTTAGGCGGCTTTTGAAATAAAGTTCGTGTTAAATAATGGGAGAAATAAATTCTCCTTCAGTTGCCCAGGTAGGTTAAAATATTTCTCCACTCTCGAGAGTTAAATTAAAAATTTTAACCACTCGCCTCACGGCTTGTGGTTAAAATTTGTTATTTAACTCTCTTGAGTGGAGAAATATCGTAACCCACGGGCAACTGAAGGAGAATCTATATATACGTACAATGTCGGAAAATGTTAAATTCATTTGCAATTGCTGAGAAACAGAAAAAAAACTAGCTCTTCTATCCACTGTTTCTAAAGCTCGTACAAATAAATTTAATATTTTCAGACAATGTACGTATATTGTCTATAGGTGAAATATTTTTGAAATAAAATGACAAACAGTAAAATATGAAGTAACACGCGAACATTTCTAATGCTGTTTTTAATTATTATTTACAAACCACACATTGGTATCTGTAACGATGTACACCTCTCTGCAACCTTTGTCTGTGACCCATTTGTACATTTTGAAGCCACACAATTTCCATTTCCGTCATAAGACGCATTGTATAAAACTGAAAAAAAAATCATATTCCATTTTCAACCGACAGTTGACTAATATCTTACAAAATTTGATATTAATTGATTTGATCTGATTTGATTTTTTGTGTTTTAACGCCACTTTCAGCAATATTTCAGCTATATCATGGCGACCGGTTTTAGTGGTGGAAGAAACCGGAGTACCCGGAGAGAACCATCGACCCTGGGAAAGCAACTGGTAAACTTGCGGATGTGAGTCGAGTGCACCCTTTTTTGTAATTTACAAAGCCGGGCGTGAACCCACGCCGTATTGGTGATAGGCTTGTATGAGTTGTTAGGTAATCCAACTACCTAACTCATTGAGCCACCCGGGCCCTCTGATATTAATTTAACAACTATTCAAATATTAATTAGGAAAATTACATCTTTTAATATTAGATCATTTTTAATTGCTTTTGTTACTAATTTAGTGCACACAATGCGTAACTGGAATAACCTTCATTTTATGTGACGATGATGTTTCCTTGAGATTGGTGGTTTTCTTTCTTCAATAAAGTAAACATCTACGAAATAAGTGAAATGATGCTGAAACTGCCATCAAACATACATATCTTAACACTTTCCATATTTCAGAATTTAACTAAATCTAAATTTTAGCTTTGCTAAAAAACAGGACTATTTCTTCTTTATGAAATTATTTGCGAATAATTAATTGACTTAGTGTTGAAATTAGCATCCAACACCGCAAATTTGTGTTCAAACCTCATTGAACGTATTGGATAAAGATAGCAACCTATCCAACTCTCTTCCAACATGCTTGACGACGTGCTCATACTGTACATTTTGTGTTTGAAAGAGTTGAACAGTTGGACGGGCAAAGTTTGAAGCGAATTTGAAGGAAGAATTTGACCTTCACATTTTTAATGGGATCTTACCTCTATATAGCCACGAATGCTTAGTCTGGGCAGTAATAAGACACACAGTCTTGTTGGCATCAGTTATTCTAATAGGGTTTGCGAATTGACATAAGCATTGATTATCCTGAAATATATATGTCAAGTACCAAACATTTAAAAAAAAGAACACAAAACCAAGAAGTACGTGTTATGCGTTAACTAGTTTGAATATTTTCCAAGCTTAGAGTTTGTGGTGTCTCTATTTTAGCTGTTACCATTTAAGTCATATCATTGCATATGTGCATAGGGTATATACATGATAATATATTCTGCAATGAATAACAATGAAGATATTGACTTAAATACAATTGAACTTAATATTTGTTTAAAGAATGATTTCCTGAAAAAATAAAGAGTATGTTAAAATTATATCTCCCTGTGTAGTATTGAACATATTTATTTGAAATACATGTATAATAAATATAGTATAACTAATCGTACGAGACAGACTTCATACACTTATAGCTATGTAAAAGTAGTTCCGGCGGGAAATAACTGATCGTAGATTTTGAATATCAAAATAAGATCACGAGTGACCGAACTACGCATAAGGATTAAACGAGTGGGCGGAACTTGTTCCACCCACGAGTTTAATCGTTAATGCGTATCCGGTCACAGTGGTCTTATTTTGATATTCAAAATGTATGATTTAGTTATACTGTTTTTTTTTTAGACTTTCAAAATTTCTAATATATTATTTTTGTTATTTGCATATTTCATTCCACGCGTGTGAATCTACGAGCAACGATAAGTTGGAAGGGTCTGTCATCTTGAAAATGTGATATTCCACATGTCATATTTACAACAATACACAAATATAATTAAAATGCTTACCTTGAAAACTTATTTTAGTTAAATTTGATCAAAATTGAAGCGTACACGAAACCAAATAACGTATAATATTTACGTTTCAAACTGGAAGTCTTCATATGACGCCAATGATGTCATGTTGGTTATGTGCCAAAGTCGTCAATGACATATCGTGGAATTTTTTCAATTAACAATCGTATGTGTATTCACCGAACACAACAAGGGAAGTAACCACCACACTTATAGCTATGTAAAAGTAGTTCCGGCGTGAAATAACTGATATTTCACATGTGAAATACCGGAATTTATTTCACGGATAAATCCCCATAATTCACACATATCTATATAATAAAATGAAATAACATTTCCGAAGGGACACTCCAGAAAAACCGGCTATACAGGGTACACAAGATGATGACAAACAAAACAAAAACACAACACAATATGTGTTGGACACCACTATACGCCAACAATTACTTCCTTAAATCAAACCATTTAAAAAAAACAAATTAACAAGGTTAATCCTTGTTATATAAAATACAATATATTCTATAGCTTGAGGTTCATATCTACTTTTTATTAGCAGTCAGAGTCACTGTGACACTAGCTATTCCAAAGTTGGTGTGAATTATGTTAGAGTACATTTAGTCAAGGACCCTCTTATCATGCAATATCATTTTTACTTTCTACCCTACAAGAAAAGCTCGAAGATACCAAATGGGCAATCAGATACAATAATTCGAAGGAGAGACACGAGGAAAGGGAATAATAGACAAACAATGATTCACAAAACATTACACAGAAAACTAAAGATTGAATAACACGAACCTCACAAAAACTACGTGAACTCAGGTACTCCGGGGGGGTAAGCATGTTGTGCTCCAGTCTAGGCACATGTACTGGTATGGTTAAGCAACACGAACAACTATTCCACTCTCAAAATTAAAGGAATTAGCTCATCAGTGTTCTATATACGAATACCTTGTTTTGGTAAAGGGCAATATTTTTTGTTAAACACAAAACACTCTGATTTTAACAAAATGTTTTCAGAAATTCACGACAGTCGGCATCCCTATGGGTACCAACCGTGTTTTTCTTCTGGCCAATTAATTCCTTTATTCGTATGAGACAGACTTCATACAAAGGCTTCTCAAGCAAAACAGAGAAAAAACCCGACCCATAGAGTTCGCTGCCACTAAATAGTTCTAAGTTTGATGATTATGTTGAGCTCATCTTTATTGTAGAGCTTTAAATATAAATAAACGTTAGAGAAAACTGAACTGGCAATTACTAGTGCACACTCCAGAGACAATGGCAACATTGGGCACACAAGACACAGGACGAAGACAAACAAAACCAACGAAAAAAGATGGGCAACGCGAACCCCACCAACAAACCACAGATGCAGCTAAGTTTCATACTTTTACTTCCACCCTGACACTGATAGTTAGGGTCGGTTAAAAACCGAAACTTTGCGACAAAAGAGACGATTTCAACTTTCCCATTGTGAACTGTTCATTCATGTGTAGCAACATGGGTGTGTCAGATTATAATACGGAAAGTCTGATCGTGAATAATATTGGAAAACGTACTGGGAGTGTCACAACATTGTTGCAACATTCCAGTATCACAGGCATATCGTGCATGTATCAGTCACTTATTCTAGAGCTTATACTTCGTATCATGATTTTTGTTAATAAGGAAGCTACTTAAACAAATGGTTTCTCATTATTAAGTTGAAATCATCACTCCGAACGTTTTCACGTCATCATGACTTTGTTGATCGTTACGTAATATCTGTATCCGAAATGACCACGAATATGTTCCTCTAATTGTATTCACAATCCGTCCCTTCCTCATTCATGACTTGTAACGGAATATTTAGCAAATGTAACATGACCGGGATTACAAGTAGAACATAAACTGCGTACCCTTCCGGAGGATCTTTCACCCCCGTGTTTTAGTGGCTTTCGTGCTGCTCAAGTTTTACTTTTCAGCATAGTATTTTGTAGACCATTGTTTGACGTGTCCTTTTCCTTTTGGTCATTGCATTGCCTGTCCGTCTTCGAATTACGGATTCTGATCAATTGTTTGGTATCTTCATGCTTTTGTTAATATAAATATATCAGTTAAAAGTCGCAGTTTGTTTTCGCTGAATTCTGAAACCACGTATACCTCAATCGACCTCTCACCTCTAGTATTAATGAGATCCCAGTGTTCTACTTGACAAAACATAATCTCACCAGGAACAGGAAAATAATATATTATATGTTTTAGAAGCGGTAGGCTGTAGTTGATTGAGGAGAACGAAACTAGAGCACAATTAACACGACGGGTGCCACTGGTTGAACAGTTGCTTCTTATCATTCCAGGGTAACTGGCTTTTTTTTGTCAGGTACGTGTTGCTTAATCTTAAGATTGACCTTAGTTTAAATAAATTACATTATTTAGGAACTGTAAATTTCAAGCAATAATATTGTAATTATTACAGAATGTACTTTATTTTTATTGTTTTAAATAATGAAAAAAGTTTAAGACTTGTTACCTTGAATGCGAAATACTTAAATGACTTCTGTTGTTTATGTAGGCACAATTGATAGCATTCACTTGTATTGTTGCGATAGTACAAAGCACCATTAACTTTATAACAACCTAAAATATCAAATATTATTATTCATATACAGAGGTAGGTATATTCACCCATCGGCTATACTAATTATCTGTTTTGCACGTTATATGTACGATTAATCACCTATAAAAACCATTGATTTTATGCGTTGAACATGTTGTATCGTTAACATTGTGTGTGGTATCGACGAACATTCGCCAATACATCCTTCCATCTATTCAGTTTTCTTTATTGGAGAATAAAAATATAATTTATACATTCGTACTAATAACTATTGTAATATTTGTACTTTGTGTCTGTCTTTGGAGAAGAACTGACTACTAAATTATTATTGAAAACAATAATGTTCAGACACTGATGTGAGAAGATATACTTAGCTAACAATATTGTTTGATATAATAAACACGATTTCCATCTTAGATGATTTTTGTGTCGTTTAACAGTAATACAACGGATACCTCTAGTGAAGCAGGTACTGTATTCTTCCTCAGCATCCAAATTCACTCCCGTTTATTAGTGGGATTCGTGTTGCTCAATCTATTGTTGTCTGTGTAGTTCATTTGTAGATCATTGACCACGGATATGTTCCACTTGTCGTAAACACTGCCCGGCCTTTTCCTCATTCATGACTTATCACCTGTTTTGTAACTAGATTAACACGACGGGTGTCACTAATAGAGCAGGAACTGCTTTCCATTCCGGAGTTCATCCCGGTTTTTAGTGGGGTTCGTGTTACAAAATCTTTCGTTTTATATGTATGTTTTGTAGATCGTTGGTTGTCCTTTTGTACCTTTTTCTTTTTGCCATTGTGTTGTCTGTTCTTCTTCGATATACGGCTTCTGATTACCACTTTGGTATCTTCAATCTTTTCTAATTACACTTACGTAAATCTCACAAAATGACTAATCTTTTTGAAATACTGATATGTGTATATTCCGATTTCATTGAGTTTACCTTGAAATTCAATCCATTCTGATGGTCTTCGAACTTTTCCAGTCCACAAAGTTTCAGCCCCTGATGGAATGTTGTTACAGCTAACAATGGTATCATCTATAGTGGCAAGCTGTCCAGATCTTGACGCACAGCATCTTTGGGCTTCAAACCATGTTACTTTTTCTTTTAAACAAAAAAATGTTTTTCAAACAATGTGTTTTTCTATTTGAATTTTAATCTTGGCAATACAAACGTACATATCTAATTTAGTGTGCACAAAACGTGTCTGGAATAACTTTTATAATTCACGATTTCAAGCACATAATCAAAAGATGGAGTCTTTTGGACAAAGAAAAACCAAAAGCCCTGATCTATTTAATGTTGATATTTGTTGAATGGAGTTCTTTGCGTACTGATAACTACTTTAGTCGAAAGATGAGTTAACTTTCATAATTGGGTCATTTGTCACGATACAACTCTTATTCTACTACTCGGCTCTTTGATTTTGTGTAATATTCTCCAGCTTAAATATACCACAAATACAGCAATGCCTGCTTCATATGTTGACCAACATCTGTACATTGACAGTTAATAACGAAACCCTACATCCAAAGAGATTATTCAAAATTTCCCATTGTGAACTTTCAATTTTCATATAGCAACATTCCAACAACACCTACATATGAATTATATATCTCTCAGCTGATACGATATTCCAGAGCTTCTGGTTCCTTGATAGAGAGTTACTGCTAACAAGGAAGCTACTGAAACAATGGTTCCTAGTTGTTAAGTAAAAGTTATCACTTCGAAAGCTTTACGGTTGTCGCCATGAGTTAGCTAACAGTTACGAAATGTCTGTCACAAATGACCACGGCTATGTTTCGCTTATCGGAAACAATACACACTCATTTCTTCATATGTGACTTATTTCCGGTTTTGTAACTAGAGTAACACGACAGGTGCCTCTAGTGGAGTAGGAATTGCTTACCTTTCCGGAGTACTCGAGTTCACCTCTGTATCTAATCAAGTTATATTTTTCATTTGGCCATTCCTTAACATTTTGTATTGAAAATTAAATGCTATACTCCATCACAAGTTCAATGGTCCATATTTTAAATGCCTCAAACAACCTTACTGATTCAGGAAGAAGGAAGTATAATTATATTCTCCTGAATACAACCCCGAAATGTCTGTATAATAGTGTACCAAAAAATGCTACAGCGTTTTACTTATTTTATCAGTAATAATAAATATTATAAATATAGGGTGGCGGAAACGTTTTGACGAAGTGTGTATAGTGCATTTTGTAGTTGTATATTTTACTTGATAACATATACATTCATTGAATTATATATTGACTCGCTAAAAATCACAATAAGCTACCTCTTCTGTATGGTCAAACCTGGTATCGCTCCCAAGGCTTTTATGTTATCTGGCTTTAAGCATACAATGTAAACTATGGAGGTTATTATAGAATGACATCGTGCTCACTACATTTGTTTATCACTCACTCACTTGAATGTACATATGGATTTCTATACACGTGAATGTATGTCATTAACACTTCCTGGACATTTCCACATTCATGACTTATAGGTAGAGTAACACGACGGTGCCTCTAGTGGGGAAGGAACTGCCTACCCTTCCGGAACACCTGAGTTCACCCTTGTTTTTAGAAGGGTTCGTGTAACACGATCTTTAGTTTTATGTGTATGTTTTGCAGATCGTCGTTTGTTCTTTAGTACTTTTTTATTTGGCAATTGTGTTGTCTGTTTTTCGTCGATATGCGGATTCTGGTTGCCCCTTTGGTATCTTCAAACTCTTCTTATATATATAAAAAAAGTTAATTAAATTGCCAATATTTACCAAAGAGGATTTTTTGCCAATTTTCACAATATTATTGGGGAACTTTACACAATTGTAAATTTTCCAATAAAAACTTATGATGAAACGACAATTCTGGTTGTTTATAATATTTACTTCCTTTGTTAGTTGTTAAAAAACGACAATAATAAAAACAAAAAACAAAAAACAAACAAATTAAAAAAAGCAAAAAACAAAAACAAAGAACAAACAAACAAATGCAAAAACAAAACAAAAAAGAAAAGAAAACAATCAGACAAACAACCGTTCAATTGAAATCGTACACAAAGGTTTATTATATATTCATTTGGTTTCCTTAATAGGATACGAATGGAGATTTCAATAAAAACGTAGATATCTAATTTAGTGCACAAAACCGAAAGATTGGAAAGTTAAATAGTTTAAAGTTTGGGAGCAATAAAACCAAAGAGCCTAAACAGAAAAGTCAAAATAAAAACTTTTATCAAGCAATACTTTGTTTCAAATAATCTTACTGATTAAGGAAGAGGGAAGTTGATTGATTTTGGCCTAAATATAACAAAATAATTTCTGTTATCTGCTTGTTAAATCGATATAAAACGTAATTATCATGTTTGTGTCGCCTGCGTTACGCAGAGGCGACATATAGGGATCACTATCCGTCGTCTAGCGCTGGCGTCGGCCCAACAAAATAATTTCTGTCACATTTTTCTCAGGAACCACACAGGCCAGCTTCCCAATATATGGCACAGAGCACCAGTATGGAGAACTGTATCGCATGTCCGCATCCTTTTTGATGGAACTTAGCTATAGATTGTTTTTATTCGCATGATAATATCTTATCCTTCAAATAATTCATCATGTCAGAATAAATTGTAATTTTCATAAACTTCATCAATCAAAACTAACTATATCACAAAATTTAGAATAATATACTTTTTCATCATGATGATACTTTCAATGATGAAGGAATATAAAGAAAATAAGTTCGCAGGCGACACATGTCTTCCCTTGAAGACTTACCACTAAGTTTAAAAGAAATTCATTAATATTACCTACCTGCTGACTGTACTGTTGTAAGCATTATGTATAAAACATAAATAAATAAAATAACTTTCATGAAGACGGCCATGATTGACATATATATGATGTCTAAATCGATAAGAAGCCGTGGTGACAAAAAAATTATGAACTTTTATCACACGAACTAACTTTTTATCTCGAAAAGATTTAAATATTGAATTTTGTTTTATTTGCTACTTGTTTGATATTCTGAAAAACAAATCACTGAAATTATTGGTATTATGCATGCGATTACGGTAAGAGTGAATGAGAGGGTGATTGTTGTTTAACGCCAAATGGGCGGCAACTCTTCAGCTATAGCATAGAGAAACAAGTTACATTAGATGACATGATGATGATGTCCGCTTTATACTAGATCAGGACGCTCGAGTTGGATTTTTATAGTGCTAGCTCATTGCTACGATATTCTAGAACTTGCAGTTCCTTGAAGTTTTACGGTCGTCGCCATGTTTTGTTAACAGTCAAGAAATGTCAATGTCACAAATGACCATGGGCATGTTTCGCTTGTCGTAGGCAATACCCAATCATTTCTTCATTCATGACTTATTACCCGTTTTGTAACTAGAGTAACACGATAGGTGCCTCTAGTGGTGTAGGAATTGCTTACCCTTCCGGAGTACCTAAGTTCACCTCTGTGTCTCATCAAGTTATATTTTTCATTTGGCCATTCCTTGTCCTTTTGTATTGACAATTAAGTGCTACACTCCATCATAAGTTCAATGGTCCATGTTTTAAATGCCTCAAACAACCTTACTGATTCAGGAAGAAGGAAGTACATGTATAATTATTTTCTCCTGAATATAACCCCAAAATTTCTGTATTCCATTCGTTCAGTTGAAAGAAAACATTTATTTGTTTTCTACAAATGTTTTATTACATAACGGTTAATTGTATCGCTGCTAATTTTGTAAATAAAACAGAAACAAACAAAGCAAATTTGATCAAGACCACCATGATTGACACATACTGATCGTGTAGGTTATAAACTATCAACGTGGATATACAATATTTGTAATGGCATTGTAGGTTGTTGTTATCGTTTCGTTGATACGGAGTTTCTTATCCTAAGACTATTTTCAACATTCTATGAAATGAGTGAACCATCCCTTTCTCAAAAATGTTGAAAAATAATATTGAATTTTTGTTTGTTTCAATCTTGAAGATTTTGTGTGATCTCCCTCTCATATCATACATTACAACTAATCAATCGAACGAAATATGAGCGAATCGTCCTTTTCCCAAAATAGTGAAATTGTTTTTTTTCAATCTTTAAGAGTTTTCCTCTTATCAAATGTTATAACCAATCAATCGGACGAATAAACAACTAAATATATATGGCTTATCATATAGACCGTGGGCTAATACATAGTAATAGTGTACCAAAAAATGCTACATCGTTTTACTTATTTTATCAGTAATAATAAATATAATAAACATAGGGGGCGGGAACGTTTTGACGAAGTGTGTATAGTGCATTTTGTAGTTGTATATTTTACATGATAACATACTAATTCATTGAATCACTAAAAATCACAATAAGCTACCTCTTCTATATGGTCAAACCTGGTATAGCTCCCAAGGCTTTTATGTTATCTGGCTTTAAGCATACAATGTGAACCATGAAGGTTATGATAGAATGACATCGTGCGCACTACATTTGTTTTATCACTCACTCACTTGAATGTACATATGGATTTCCATACACGTGAATGTATGTCGTTAACCCCTCGTGGACCTTTCCTCATTCATAACTTGTGGCTAGAATAACACGACGGGTGCCACTAGTGGGGTAGAAACTGCCTACCCTTCCGAAGAACCTGAGTTCACCCCCGGTTTTTAGTAGGTTCGTGTAACACGATCTTTAGTTTTCTATGTAATGTTTTGCAGATCGTTGTTTGTCCTTTTGTACGTTTGCGTTTGGCCATTATGTTGTCTGTTCTTCTTCGATATACGGATTCTGGTTGCCCCTTTGGTATCTTCAAACTCTTCTTATATATAAAAAAAGTTAATTAAATTGCCAAAATTTACCATGTCACAATACTATTGGAGAACTTTACACAATTGTCTTTTTTTCCAATAAAAACTGATGATGAAACTACAATTCTGGTTGTTCATGATATTTACTTCCCTAGTAAATTGTTAAAAAATGAGAATAACGAAAACTAACAAACAAAAAACAAACAAATTAAAAATAAACAAACAAATGCAAAAACAAAACAAAACAAAAAAAAAACAAAAAGAAAACAATTAAAAAAAAATAATCAGACAAACAACCGTTCAATTGAAATCGTACAAAAAGGTTTATTACATATTGATTTGATTTTCCTAAAAGGAACCGATACGAATGGAGATTTCAATGAAAACGTAGATATCAATTTAGTGCACACGACACGTTTCTGGAATAACTTTCATCAGGTACGCTCAAAGCCGAAAGATTGGAAAGTTAAATAGTTTAAAGTTTGGGAGCAATAAAACCAAAGAGCCTAAACAGAAAAGTTAAAACAAAAACTTTTATCAAGCAATACATTGTTTCAAATAATCTTACTGATTAAGGAAGAAGGAAGTTGATTGATTTTGGCCTAAATATAACAAAACAATTTATGTTATCTGCTTGTAAGGTCGATATAAAACGTAATTATTATTATTTTTAAAGAAATTCATTAATATTACCTACCTGTTGACTGTATGGTTGTAAACATTGTGTATAAAACATAAACAAATAAAATAACTTTGATGAAAACGGCCATGATTGACATATATACGATGTCTAAATCGATAGGCAGCCGTGGTTACATAACATTCTAATGAACTTTTATCACACAAACTAACTTTTTATCTCCAAACAAGATTTAAATATTGATTTATGTTATGTTTCTACTTGTTTGATATTCTGAAAAAAACACTGTTTTTATTGATACCATGCATGCGATTACGGTAAGAGTGAGTGATTGATTGTTGTTTAACGCCAAATGGGTGGCAACTCTTCAGCTATAGCATAGAGAAACAAGTTACATTAGATGACATGATGATGATGTCCGCTTTGTACTAGACCAGGACGCTCGATTTGGATTGTTATAGTGCTAGCTCATTGAAACAACAGTCAACTGGTAGACATTTTTGTCGCTCCACTCTGACACGTTATTCTGATTCCGTGCAAACCAGTCTTTGCTCTTTATCCTTAATGCTGCGTGCTTAGCAGAGAAGCAACAAATACCAATTTTACGGTCATTGGTTTGCTCGAACCAACGATCTACCGAACTCGAGGCAAGCACGCTAAGAGTGTCCATCTACGATTATCATGATGTCTACCTAGCTTTCAAATTAAGTTTGAAACATCTCGACATATCATTGAAAATGCTTTAGATGTTATGCCTTATAAAGTCTTACATTAGAGATTAATTTTTCAAGTCGAACTTGTAGGTCAACCTTCAAAATAATTATCTTTCTGACAAAGAATGGATTAGTAATTTGTTCCAAGTGATTTGGCAAAGCCCTCCGCTATTACGGTTATGGAAGTAAAGTTTGCAGATACCAAAGGGGATATCAGAAGCAGTAAATCAAAAAAGGACAGACAACACAAAGACAAACAGAAGAAGGAAGAAAGGACAAAACATGATCTACAAAACACTACACACAAAACTAAAGGTCGAGTAACACGAACACCACTACAAACCGGGGGTGAACTCAAATGTTCCGGAGACTAAAATGGGTTAGTAATGTATTTTAAGCGATTTGGGAAGGCCATATTTCACTAAGGTAATAGAAACCTGCTTTAAAATAAATTATTTTGGTTTCATGTCGCATTTGTGTTATTTGTATTTGTTGAAGGGATCATGTCGCATTTATGTTATTTATATTTGTAGAGGGGCTCATGTCGCATTTTTGTTATTTGTATTTATAAGGGTGCTCATGTCGCATTTTTGTTATTTGTATTTGTAGAGGGGCTCATGTCGCATTTGTGTTATTTTTATTTGTTGAGGGACTCATGTCGCATCTGTGTTATTTGTATTTGCAGAGGGACTCATGCCGCATTTGTGTTATTTGTATTTGTAGGGGCTCGTGTGTCTTTTGTGTTATTTGTATTTGTAGGGGCTCGTGTCGTTTTTGTGTTATTTGTATTAGTAGGGACTCGTTTCGTTTTTGTGTTATTTGTATTTGTAGGGAGGCTCATGTCACATTTGTGGCATTTGTATTTGTAGGAGCTCGTGATGTACAAACTCAGCAACTGCATTGATGGTGTAGTAGTTAGAGTGCTCCAGTCGATCGTGGGTTCGAGCCAAAGACTATTGAATTGAAATTTACTGCTTCTCCGTAAAGCAAACAACATTAAGGAGGAAAATCAAAGACTAGTTGACTCAAAAATCAGAATAATGTGTCAAAATGGAGCGGCATGTCTACCAGAAGACTGTTGTTCCAGTGACCTATATATAACTAGCACTATGAATATCCAACTCATGTTGTTCTAGTACTAACTAGAGATCATTAACTCATCAAAATGTAACTTCTTCTCGCCATGATAAGGCTAAAAAATTACTCTCTTGATATTGAACAACAATTGTTCACTCACTCCTAAAACTGTAATGAATATCTCTAGGTTTGAAATTAGATATGTATTTTGATCGTAAAACATAAGCTATGAAGATGGACTCCATTTTAAACAGTACCAAAATTTTGGTAAAGACGTTTTCTTCGTCATTTTGCATCTGTAGACCCATTGTTTCATTGAGTTGTTCAATGGTAGTGTATTGAGAAAAAAAAGAGAAATAAATAATTAAGAAATAAATCATGGCAGTCAGATGTATTTTGAGTTTTAACATGGGTTGACGGATATTAGTATGTTATCCAGAGCCGGAGGCGAGTGATAAAATTTACTAATATCCCCTAACCCATGCGAAAACTCAAAACACATTCTGGTTTCCATGAAATATTTCGATTCTGATATGTCCAACAGTACAAATACGATAGTATATTTTGATTGGAAGACGGTAATTTATATTTACGTTTGCGGACAATGTCGCTAACAATTTATGCTGCCAAATTCGAGCAGACGATAATTCATAGCATGTACTTTTTCGAAGAGAAAGTCAGTCACACATACAATAAGTTCTATAGATGCTGAAATATGAATGTATTGTTGGAGTAGAATAAGAAGCATAATTTATTATTACTGTATGTTAATTCTCTAAGCAATCAGACACACACAAGTTTACCTGAAGTTAATGAGTTTTTGTTTATACACGCTAATCCCAAAGTTTGCACATTGTTTATACAAAAAGTACAGCTATTCCCACTTGGAATTTTATATTTCTTTAATGAATTTTTAAAAAAGTGGGATTAGGTGGAATGCACCCATTTATCAGAGGAAAGTCAGTTGTATTGATGGAGCAGCCGTAACAATAATATTGTGTTTGCATGTTTTAATTGCACGTCACATGTGTTTAATTTTGGATATGTTGATTATTTTCAGTGAATATATATCTAAAACGTCAACAACCGTGTAAATAATTTTATTTTGTGATTTTATCACCTGGTTTAATGATACCTGGTTAAATCGCCCAACTGCAAAATCGCCCCCATTTCAAAATCCCCCCTACAAAATCGCTCCTACATTAATCAAAATAGCCCCAACATTTAAAAAAAAAGTTATTTTTATTATTATTAGTTTTGACAACGACATAATTGAGATAATATATATAATAGATAATAAAAACTACAGTAGATTAATCGGAAACGGTATTGTTTAATTCTATCGGTTAAGTGAGGGTAATTATTTGTGTCCATGTAATAATTAATTTCTTCTTTTAATCAAGTATTTCTTTGTAAAGTATAGATGCACTGTTTGTGCAATAATTAATTAGTTGCTTGATTAGTTTTTTGTTGTTATTGTTCCAATCGGAAGCACATCAAGGAGACCCCATGATACATCTTCTTGATATTGCAATAAAAACTTGTAGCGAAGCCATAAGCTTGTCCAAGCTGGTAATGAAATTACATAAACCTGCTACCATCATGATTGACATTAAGCACAATGGCAAGTGATTGCATAGAGTGCAAGCAGGTCTTAAGACACAGGCAAGAAGCAATCCAATGCGATGGTTGTGAGAAATGGCAATATCGAACATTACACTGAATATTGAAACACATTTTGTAGAAATATTTAAATGTGTACCAGCATGTGCTAATGAGATTTTGTCATCTGATTAATCGCTCGTTTGTTTGCAAAGCGAATGAAGGACGTCATATTAGAATGTTAATTAGATTACGTTGGCTGTCTTGCTGTATATGTCACCTTGATGATGTTGGCCATTGTCATCTCTTGGCAAGCGGAAGGACGTCATATTAGACTGTTAATTAGATTACGTTGGTTGTCGTGCTGTATATGTCACCTTGATGATGTCGGCAATTGCCATCGCTTGGCAAGCGGCATTAGTGGTGTAATGGTTATCGTGCTCGCATCGAGTGCAGTAGATCGTGGTTTCGGGTCAAACAACAATTATAAGGATAACTCTCCTTGTTTACACAATTGTAATGCAAACTATTTACATATAGCACCAATCAACCATGATCGAAATGATCATTAAACATAGGACAGGAATGGGGGTTTAGAAAGGTATTTGTAATTATTATATTTATCTTTCGCATGAACACTTCAATATTATACGATTTGATCTGGGGTCGATTGACTTGGGGCCGATTTGACTGGGGACGATTTGACCTAGTGCCGATTTGACCTGTTACCGTGTTGGTTTAGTACAAAGTTGACACCATCACATCGAAATGTATCTTAAATTGCATCCGCCATGATATAGATGAAATATTGCATTAAAGAACCACAAAATTATCAATAACTCATTAAATTCTAGTAGATTTTGATGACACTGACATAGGTCTCTTGACAAATACAAAATATACCTTATTACTAAAAATATTACCATTGAAACATATTACTTCACCATGCTTCGAGTTAATTAATGTTGTGCTAAAAACATAGATATGAAATTTAGTGCGCACAGCGCATTTCTGGAATAACTTTCATAAAAATATTTTAAAGCCAAATAATTATAAATGTCTTTGGGAGCAAGAAAACTCAAAGTCACCTAGAGGAAAGCAAACTATTTTATATAAAAAATTACAATAACGAATCAAACTATACATAGA
>MJUT01049483.1:265289-286169 GCA_002080005.1 Gigantidas platifrons | reverse complement strand
ACATTGTTTGTTAACTCGTAACCATGCAACACTATCATACACATTGTTTGTTAACTCGTAACCATGTAACACTATCATACACATTGTTTGTTAACTCGTAACCATGCAACACCATCATATACATTGTTTGGTAACTGTTCTTCTCCGTTATCAATTCTGTATTTCAGTCTATCGTATCATAGGGGTTTTCGCCGGTGTCGCTATTAATATAAAAATTCAGAACACTTCCATTATCAGTATTTAACACTGTATCATAATTATCTGGTACTGCATAAGCTACGCTATTCATTTCACTAGTGTCTTCATATAATAGTTGTTTTCTGAATGGTCCAACCTTCCTGCAAAAAATGGGAAGAAAATTGCAATCTATGAAAATCATAAAGCTTTTATTTATAAAAGACATAGCCTATTAGTTTAGGCAGTAAGAAGAGTTTGAAGATACCGAAGGGGTAATCAGAATCCGTATATCGAAGGACAGACAACACAATAACCAACAGAAAAAGAACAAACAACGATCTACAAAGCATACACATAAAACTAAAGATCGAGCAACATGAGCCCCAGCAAATCTTATTTAACGTTACGACGAATCATTATTTTCACAGAAGCCGATCTTGGCCATCATGTGAAGGCCATTTGGATTTCTTGGTCCTAACGACTTTTATTCTAGAAACCCGTCGTGTGTAGATATATAAGTTTTGATACACATACAACAGCGGTAGAAATAAAAGTTATGAAATTAATATGTGATATGAATATTGAAATGGAAAGTTTGTAGACACGACCATAGCACCGTGCGTCATCTGTGGCAATTCCAAACCAGAGCCAAGATGTCTTTAACTATGTTCTCGTGTGTTAAGCTAATACTAGTTTACAAGATATATTATGTATATCTCTGTTTATCTGTTTAATTTCGGAATCCGTCAATATTTTTCTGTGATATTTCTATATTTGAATCAAATGAAAAACAACAAATTTACAACCGATCACTTTCCTGGCTTGGTACAGGCACTTCAAAAAAAATATGGCGGGGCTAAGAATAGCTTGAAGATACCAAAGGGTTAAATTGGTTGTATTGCCCATTGCGAATTTTAGTGTCGTATATCAATTGAAATTATTTCTAACCTGATTTTGCAAGTTGCAATAACGATTACAGCAATTAAGACTACACCAGCTACTGTAACTCCACAAATAAGACCTACAAAAAATACAAATGATTGACTTTGGGGTTCCCAACAGCGAGTAACAATAAAACATTTATTAATAACAAGATTTAAAAAAAAACTGGTATCGACAGCGTTGTAGAAACTCATTTCAATAAAAACGACATCCATATTTCTGACATTAAGGTTCGTTCGCGACTGCTGTTATATTGGTAGTTGGATTACCTCTACCTATCTAATCACTGTTTATCACCACTATATATGGACAGTTAGTGATTATATATCATGTCCATGTCTCATATTATATAGTAACAGCTGAAATTCAGCAGTACAACACGAGATTTAAGGCCACAAATGTATGCTTTTTTTTACTTGTCGGTTTGCCAAACCCACGCGGTCCGGTCATCTCATGATGCTTGACCCCCACTTTCGGTCCACTTCAAAAGCTTAGCTTTCTGTGTTGTGCTCTGAATGTCTTCGTTCTGTGTGTTGAGTACCCTTCGTTACCGGTTTCTCTGGATTGTCCATTCTTAATTGCCCCTTCGGTTTTCTCTAGCATTTATTTGCCTCTATGTGGTACTTATATTTCCCATTACAATATTTCTATGCAACCGTCGTTCTTTTTCTCTTTTCTATTGCTGTTCTCATTAATTCTTTTTAAGAATCTACAATTTGAGTGTATTCCCTATCACATATCCTCTTACATACAAAAATGTATGTTAACAACTGAAGTTGTGGTCAATATAATATTCCGGACGTTATCAATCGTTTCATAATCTGCAATTTACCAGGACGTGCCATAGACTTTGTTATATTAGCTTCAGCAACAACAACGGGATAAATTCCAAAAAGTTTACATCATATTTTACCGGCTTGCTAGCAAAGTCAAATATAACAGCGATGATCACCAATTCCACCAATATCAACAAAACGAACAAGCACCTCTTATCTTGAATGAACCCACTGAACACAACACATACCACGACATATGACGTTGGGAATCTAGATCCTGGCCTGGGACATGCACACAAATGTGTTGGGGTTAAACCGGTTAATTTGTTCCGGCCCTCTTCTCTTAATAACTGGACGTTAATTTATAACCACAGACATTTTACATATGAGCGTAAATGAAGTATTTCCAGAGACGCGTCATGCGCATTAAATTTGATATCTACGTTTATACTATAATGGCAAACTATCTACATATGACATTTAATGTATTCTTACCAATACTACTAGCCTCCGGTTTATCGCCACCGTGTTGATCCATAGTGGGTGTAATATTAGTTATCGTATGTGATGGTTTATTAGTAGTTGTCACATCAACAGAGCGACTAACTGCTTTGAGAAAGAAATACAGAGTATTGAATTATTAAAGTATTAAAAAAACAGAATGCATTATTATTATTATCATTACTGCAGAACATGACTAATCCGACATACCAAGAAGACAGTGAAATGTGTCGGATTGTACAGGATGTTGGAATACTCATGTTTTACTTTTTAATTGACAGAAAATTGCACAGTTTTAAAAAGAGAAGAAATTGTGATTGTTTGCTTATGTAAAATGTAGGATGTGTTGAATCATTAGAACTACAATGTAAAGGTTGATTGATTGATTGATTGGTGTTTAACGTCCAGCGAGCAATTTTTCAGCTATATTCAGGACGAGAGCATTAAAAAATTTAAACGCCACGGGACTCGAAACAAGAAAAAGTGATGGGTAGGGACGGATAATTTAGCCAGTGCAACAGGTCTCATATGGACCACTCATCATGAGCATAATGCTCATAATGAGCTGTTACACTGGGTTCTTTAACGTGCGAAGAGTGTGGCAATCTCTCAACACGGGACCTCGGTTTTATTTACGTCTCATCCGAAGGACAGGTTGGTTGTGGATTTATACATCCCGCACAACCGACGGACGCCTCTTCAAGCAGAAGAAGCTCTCAGTCCCATTACTATACCCTGGGGTTCCCGCGTGGTTGACCCTTTTAGAGGACTAGTGCCTCTAGGACGGAGAAACCTGGTGCCTATTCTACACCCGGCACACCCTCTGGGAGGGAGGATGTTTATACAATGTAGATGAAAATAATATAATATTTAATTTTTATCACAATTAATATATATAGAACAATTTCATAGCATATCAGATTATGTGTAGCCATGTCCTAATACTACAACTGTGTTTTTCATTTTTTGTCATTGCAACCCCGTTCACAGTTGCCCAACAGGAGTCCACAGGTCGTCCACGTGTCACAGTTTAGAATAATTCTTCAGGTAATCATTCAGGACCTTACAGTACCCCGTGACCCAAATTAGCACGGTTCACCAATATTTTCTTAATAATGTTGTTTAAATAAGGAGTTCAGGTCTCTTATAATACTACAACTGTGTTACGTAGAGTCAAAGCCAGTAATGGTAATATTATTGTCCGTAATAGAAGAAAGAAAACATTCTCGCAAGGGAGAGAAAAAGATATATTGCCTTTTAAGAAATATATATTTGATGTGCAATGTTTGTAGCGATGTCTTCATACTAGGATCATCGTAGTATTGCACATGAAATACAATGAATAAAGTAAGAAACAATTATTTTAATAAAGCAAAGTTTGTCGCTCGTTATTGCAGTCCCTTGAAAACTGGAGTATGTTGTTCTTTTGGATACAGAATTACCATCTAACTTTGTGACTGATTCTGAAGCTGTTCTTGTACCTTTGATTCTAACGGGGGTCTTGCTTGTGTCTACAGTTGAAAATTGAGTTACATTCTTAAAAAGTCTTGTTATATCGTGAAATAGATAGAACATCCTTTATTATAAAAGCAGCATGCTTTTCCTTTATAAAAAATTAGAACCTTCATTAGAAAGAAAATTCTATTTATCATTTAATGATTTTTCAATTATGAATATTTTTTACAAAATTTCGTATCAGTGACCACAGTCTTGAAATAGTGAAGGGTCGATATAATAAAACTCCATGTGAAGAAAGACTATGCAAAAATTGTAGAGTCATTGAAGATGAAGCTCATTTTATTTTAAAATGTAGAGTAAATCAGAATCTGAGAGAATCTCTATCTAATAATATTGAATTGGATAATGCAATTTTCATAAACTTTTCTGATGAACAAAAGTTTGTTATTTACTAAATCCTGTTTTCGTGCGACATGTTAGAGTTATTGGCTTCTATTTGAAACGGTCATTAGAACTGAGGACAGAAGTCTTATTGCTACATAAATAACTCGTTATGTTTGTCTTTTTCTTTTTTTTTCATACACACAATTGTTTGTTTGTTTGTTTGTTTGTATTAGTCACAGACATGTTTATATATGCTTAATGACAATAAAGTTATTATTATTATAAAAAAAATATACTATGATTGAAATTTACCTTTAAAGTGAGAACGAGTTAATAGGTGTAATAGTATGGACATTGCATACAACATATCGAAAGAGGAGGTGGTTAAAGATGTCTGCTTATATTGGGGTTATGGTGTTTATTGCGCCTTTTCAACAATATTTCAGCTATATTATGGTGGTCATTGTTATTAGTGGATGAGTACCAAGAGAAAATCACTGACCTGTAGCAAGTCACTGATAAACTTTATCATACAATGTTGTATCGAGTACACCTCGCAATGAAGGAGATTCGAACTCCTAACGTTAGTGGTAATATGCACTGATTGCATACGTAGTTGTAAATTTAACTACCATACGATCACGACGTCCCCGAAAGAGGAGAAATGTAAATACAAAGAACATGCTGAGGGAAGATAGTGTGAGATTTTAAACACCGGACCATTAGTGTTGAAAGATGAAATAAAATATTATTACTTTACTGTAGCTGATGCATATTCCTGTATTATAAAAACTAATTTAAACAGTGATGGTCAATAATTCTATCAATATCTACAAAATGAACCTCACACATAAAAAATTGCACCACGACATAATATTTATAAGGTTGTAAATCCAGGTACTGGCTGTTACATGTACATAATTTTTATCTCTTAAGATTAAGAATGGAGTGGAGAATATTTTTGTCTGGCCATTTCTTCATGAAATCATTTTTCGGACTATTTGAAAACAAAATATATTGATACTGTTTTTCATCTGGGAGTTGCATGCTGTCTGTAAAATCTGCTAATGTTACTTGGTTGCGGCCATTCCATTTTACAAAATGATCAGTTTATTCCAATAATACATACCCGTATTAACAGTTGTCAATGTTTCAGTACTGTAATGATTCTGTGTACTACTAGACAATTTGTGTTTGTATTTCGACACAGAACTAGAAACGGTAGTTACTGGTAAAGTATGTGGCTTAGATAAATTGTTGATATTCGTGGTTTGGCGTTTGCAGTCTCTTGGAGATAGTACGGTGCTGTTGGGAGCTGAAATGAATAATATTAATTGAATTCAGAAGTTAACCCATGTTTTTAACATATTATAATGTTTTCCATTGTTTTATTTCCGTTTTATCTATACAGGAATGCATCTCATCAACCGGAACCGCACCGATTGCTTAATGCTGAGCGTGTTCCCCTCGAGTACGGTAGATCGTAGGTTCGACTATACAATTGGTATTTGTTGCTTCTCCGCTAAGCCCATAGCATTGAGGAGTGAGAGCAAAAACTAACGGGTTTGGAATCAGGTTAATGTGTCCGAATGGAACGACATGTTTATCCGTGGACTGTTGTTTCGGTGAGCCAACACTGTAAAGATTAAACAAAACGTGTTGGTCTAATATAAAGCGGACTTCATTATCATACTATCGAATGTAACGTGTTGTCGCCATGATACCCGGTATAGCTGAACAAATGAACTTATAATTTATTACATTGTTACATTGTAATAAACAACAAAGACTCACTCTTTTTCATCATCCGGCTTTCATGTACATTTTGCCTTTTTAAAAATATTTACATTGTCAATGAATATATATTTCGCTGATATGCAGTACTCATCCAGATTTGGACTGATTGGCCCGGAATCAGAATAATGTGTCCGAGTGTGGCGACATGTCTATCCGCGGACTTTTGCTTCAGTGAGCCAGCACTATACAAATCCAACTTAGCATGTTGGTCTAATACAAAGCGGACCTCATCATCATTTTATTGAAAATTAACTTGTTCCAGCATTGATATAGCTGACAAATTGCTGAGTTGGCGTTAAATAACAATCACTCACTCACTCATCCAGATTTGCTAAAATACTGTATTTTGTCGTATAAACTTTAATTATCACATATTTTATTGAAATAACGCCGAATTTGCATATGTAATAAAAGCATAATTTGCGGCGTGTTATTTGCCCCCAGGACAATGGCATTTTACGTGGGCAATAACATGCTATCTGCACTCTTGTGAAGGGCAATAACATGTTATCTGCCCTGGCAAAATATGTGATAAATAGATTAATTAATTTAACTGCAATTGTTTTAATCGACAGAACCATTATGACAAAAACAGAAAGTCTGAGTCATTTCCTTATCATTAGATAAAATACCTTCTTTACAGAAAAAAACATCCGCCGTTTCATTACAGTTGGCATAATATTGTGTGAATGTTGCTGTGTTGGAGCTACATTTGGCAATAACACAAGACGATATGTCTGTCATGTTAATATTTTTAGCTGAAATATCAATGCAAATACACGTGTCACGAAGTTTAAATATATTAGATATAATGTTCAAGATTATAGTGTTCTTTATAATAACGCTGTTATATGTGAGGGTTGGTATTTTACTCCCAAGTGGAAAGCACTTACAATGACCGCATCATTTCAGTAAGAGGGAGGTATAATCACGCCACGTTTATTGAAGTGATTGTACCAAGCCAGGTCATGTATTTGTGTGTTAGTGGTATCCAATTTGCATCTTTATACGATTTGCATTGGAATTTGCAACTAATATTTTCTTTTATTTTATTGTACTACTTCTTGTTTTTGATTTGCCATTTCTGCGTTCTATTCTGACGAAAAAATATAAATAGCACTAAAGCAAAGATTTTACGTATGTTTTGTATAGAAGACCACAAATATGCAACATGCAAATACAATCCTCAAAATGTACAGGGTGTCTTCGTTTAAATAATCCTGCCTACGATCGCATGGTAGTTAGAGATATCTTGCTATATAATCAAAAGGTGAGTGTTTGACTCGAACTCGAGACGATGTCAACACGATACAACTGTATGTGATGAAGTTTGTTAGTGACTTGCGACAGGTCGGTATTATTCTCTGGTACTCCGGTTGCAGTTTTTTCAAACCACCACAATATAGCTGAAAAAGTGGTGATACCCATTAAATCAACTAAGCTTGTGATTTGGATGTCCGTGTGTGTCTAAAATTTGCTATCCTGTTGAGGCTCTTTGATTTCTTTGTTCCAAAAGACTTTTAAGTCGCTTGTCTGTCCAACAATTTGATTATTATGAAGGTGATTCCAGAATCAATGTACATTTGTATTCACTAATGACACACACGACACGTACATTGTTTAGTTATAAGTCATTTGATCATATTTCTATATATGTCTTCTGATTTTAACCCGTTTGATATATCTTATACACCTGTCTAAGTAAGTGACAACATTGCAATATATAAATGTATGGCTTTCAATGACTGTCATTAGGAATGGAGAAACTGGGTTATGACTTTTCTTTTACATTGGTAGTGTTCTATTTTATTAGAGTTATTATATAAAAGTAAAAAGACAAGTTGGATGTTTTACTGAAAATATGCTGCATGACGAGGGAAAAACCCGTGGAACAACAAACATATATAATGTAGAGGAAGACAACAGGTCTCACCCGATCTACAACTGAAAGTGTGTTGAAAATCTTTATAGTCCTGATCTGCAAACGTATTTTATAATACAGAAAATTATTTTGTTGTCTTCTACAAATCAAAGTAGTCAAGTTTTAAATATCTTTGAGTAGTTTCGGTATAATAAAACCTATGAGGTGATCATCAAGTTGTCAACCCTCGAGAAGTTGTCCCTTGGCCTAAAGCAATAACTGTATATTATTATATTTTAATCTATGTGATAAATTTTGATTGAATTAAATTAGTCATACGTGATAATAAAATAATTGAGATGTTTTGCCAAAATTTGCTCTGCCGGGAAACAACCCTATTGTTCCCGGCCGCCGAACAACCCAATTTTCCCCCACAAGGGAGATAACCTATAAAACATTGGCAAAACTTTGCGCTGCCGGGAACAACCCAATTGTTCCCCGCCGAACAACCCAATTTTACCCCACAAGGGAGATAACCCATAAAACATTGGCAAAAATATAATAAAACAATTACGGCCCTCTGTGTAGAGAAACATCCAGATTTGTCAACTCTCGGGGGGTTGTTTTCCCCCTCAGGTTGACAAATATGGATGTTTTCCTATACAGAAGCCGGCCGTAATTGTATAATGTTATTCAGCATTGGTTATTCGCATAGCGACTAAGTAAATATATTTGTTTATTATTATTACATAATATATTACCACGATCTACATGATCCGATATCTCCACTCGGAAAATATTCGTCCACATCCCTGCTTCGATTGTAGTATCTTTGTTTAGTTCACAGAAATCAGTAGCATTATTTTCCTTAGAATTTAGAGCTTTACAATTGTTTTGCTTTTTATTCCAGTTTGTTGTTGAACTAATAGATGCTTCTTTGTCACTAGGCAATCCTGTTACACAGAAATGATATATCTTATTTAAAAAGACGTTGCTTTGTAGACAATATATTTTTCGACCTCCCATATATTGTCACAAAGAAAAGTTTGAAGATACCAAAGGAGTAATAAGAAGCAATGAATCTAAGGATAGAAAATACAATGACCACAGGAAAAAGGATAAACAATAACATACAAAACAACACATAGAAAACTAAAGATTGATGAACAAGAACCCCGAATAACAGAAGGCGTTCTGGAATGGAAAACAGTAACTTTGATGTAACTTAGCGGCAATAGAAGTAAAACACACAAAAACTCGGCGGTGAACTCATGTGCTCTGGAAGGATTAGATTTCCCTGCTCCACCAGTGTCACAAGTCATGACATGAATACCACGGGTTTGTAACTAGATTAACACGACGTGTGGAGTAGGAACTGCTTACCCTTCCAGAGCACCTGAGTTCACCTCCGGGTTTTAGTGGGGTTCGTGTTACTCGATCTTTAGTTTTATGTATATGTTTTGTAGATCGTGATTTGTCCTTTTGTACTCTTTCTTTTTGGCAATTGTATTGTCTGTTCCTCTTCGATATACATATTCTGATTACCTCCTTTTGCATGTTCAAACTCTTCTGATATATAAATCGTGTTGGGCACCAGCATACGTAAATAAGCACAACTAACAGAAATATAACATGAACTCCCTACATAACAAATGGAAGCAAAGACGTACCGAACATCACAAAGTTTTACAATTGTTTTGACTTTTAGTCTAGTTTGTTGTTTAACTAATGGATGCTTTGTTGTCACTAGACAATCCTGTTACACATAAATAAAAAAAATTATTTATAAAGGCATTGGTTTGTAGACAAGACATTTTTCTACCCTCCATATATTGTCACCATTCATACAAAGAAAAGCCTACCAGATAAAAGATACCAAAGGGGCAATCAGAAGAAATGAATCTAATGACAGAAAATATAATGACCAAAGAAAAAAGGAGATAAAATGATCTACAGTCACTACACAGAAAACTAAAGATGAACAAGAACTCCTAAGCAAACTGGTGGTGTTCTGGAAAGGAAAACAGTTTGTATTCCACATTTTGTTTTCTTTGATATAATATAGCGGCATTAGAAGTNTTTATTTTGCATCTGGATTAATTCTATACTAGAATTGTCCTTCATCATTGGTTATTCGCATTGGTTCTGTGTTCGTATACATTGTACCTCCTACACCGGAGCGCAGAGAATATACACAAGTAGCTATGTAATGGACGGGGCTTGAAAAGTTATTTGTATACTAGACGAATCAAGCATTTATTCGTATGGTATATTTGCATAGCAAATTTAATTATTGCAGGATTAATAAATGAATAAATAAATAAATAAATTTGTATATTATTATAAAATGTATTACCATGATCTACATGACTCGAAATCTCAACTCGGAAAATATTCGTCCATTTCCCTGTTTTAACGTTGTTTTTGTTTAGTTCACATATATCAGTTGCATTATTCACTGTAGAATATGGATCTTTACAATTGCTTCGACTTTTATTCCAGTTTGTAGTTGAACTAATGGATGCTTCGTTGTCGCTAGGCAATCCTGTTACACAGAAATAAATACTTTATTTAAAAAGGCATTGCTTTGTAGACAAAACATTGTTCTACCCTCCATATATTGTCACCATTCATACATAAAAAGCCTACGAGATAAAAGATACCAAAGGGTAATCAGAAGAAATGAATCTAATGACAGACAATACAATGACCAAAGAAAAAAGGACATAAAATGATCTACAGTCACTACACAGAAAACTAAAGATGAACAAGAACTCCTAAACAAACTGGAGGTGTTCTGGAAAGGAAAACAGTTTCTATTCCACATTTTGTTTTCTTTGATATAATATAGTGGCAGTAGAAGTAAAATACTGAGGGTGAACTCATGTGCTCTGGAAGGGTAAGAAGTTCCTGTTCCACTAGTAGTGTTACTGCTATACTGCATGGACAGCATTTGATACGGAAATTGTGTTAGACATCAGTATACGAAAATAAATACAACTAACATAAATATAAATGAACTATCTACAAAACAAATGAGAGTAAAGACGAACTTAACATAGTGTTTAATCCGAAATTGTAGCGGATATTACAACATGGAACTATAAACGTGAAGACATGATCACACGAGACCCAATAAAACAGTAAAAACAGAGGAGAGCACCCATGTTGTCGACCAATATCCTTCCTATTTGAATATACTCCTTTCTCTACGTAATATATTGTTTTGGATAATAATATTTATCCTGCACTTGTTCTATTTGAGAAGTAAAATTGCATTACTGTTTTGTTATATATGGTTACTAACCAAGATATAGCTTTCCTGGTACCTGATTCATGTAGAGCAACGGTAAAAAAACGCAAACAGTATAAGCGTGGACGTCTGAGAGGACATAATAAAAAAAAATGATTAGAATGACGCCTGTTTCTGCTCCTTTTATTTTGGATTTTGTGACATTGCGGGATAAACACAATATACTGACATTGTCGGAAAATATAAAATTCATTTGCAATTGCTGAGAAATAGAACAAAAAATTAGCTCTTCTATCGGCTGTTTCTAAAGCTCGTACAAATAAATACGTATATTGTCTATAGGTGAAATATTTTTGTAATAAAATGACAAAGAGTAAAATATGAAGTAACACATGAACATTTCTAATGCTGTTTTTTTTAAATATTATTTACAAACCACACATTGGTATCTGTAATGATGTACACCTCTCTGCAACCTTTGTCTGTGACCCATTAGTACATTTTGAAACCACACAATTTCCATTTCCGTCATAAGAAGCATTGTATAAAACTGAAAAAAATCATATTCCATTTTCAACTGAAAGCTGACAAAATTTGCTGATGCTTAAAAACATCATTTGATATTAATTGATTTGATTTTATTTGATTTTTGGTGTTTTAACGCCACTTTCAACAATATTTCAGCTTTCACCAGTTTTAGTGGTGGAAGAAGCCGGAGTACCCGAAGAGAACCATCGACCATGGGCAAGAAACTGGTAAACTTTATTACTTGCGGCTGCGAGTCGAGTGCACCCTTTTTGTAATTTACAAAGCTGAGCGTGAACCCACGCCGTATTGGTGATAGGCTTGTCTGAGTTGTTAGGTAATCCAACTACCTAACTCATTGAGCCACTGGAATCACACAATGCGTTACTGGAATCACACAATGCGTAACTGGAATAAACTTTATTTTATGTGACGATGATGTTTCCTTGAGATTGGTGGTTTTCTTTCTTCAATAAAGTAAATTTCTACGAAATAGTGAAATAATGCTGAAACTGCCATCAAACATACATATCTTAACCCTTTCCATATTTTAGAGTTTAACTAAATCTAAGTTTTAGTTTTGCTAAAACAAACATGAGTATTTCTTCTTTGTGAAATTATTTGCAAATAATTAATTGATTTAAAGTGTTGAAATGAGCATCCAACACCGCAAATTTGTGTTGAAACTTCATTGAACGTGTTGGATAAAGATAGGAACCTACCCAACTCTCTTCCAACATGTTTGACGACGTGCTCACACTGTAAATTTTGTGTTTGAAACAGTTGGACGGGTAAAGTTAGAAGTGAATTTGAAGGACAAATTTGACCTTCACCTTTTTAATGGGATCTTACCTTTATAAAGCCACGAATAATTAGTCTGGACACTAGTAAGACACAAAGTCTTGTTGGAATCAGCTTTTATTATAGGGTTTGCGAATTGACAGAAGCATTGATTCTCCTGAAATATATATTATGTCAAGTACCAAACATTTAAGAAAAGAACACAAAACAAAGAAATACTTGTTATACGTATACTAGTTTGAATATTTTCCAAGCTTAGATTTTGTGGTGTCTCTATTTTAGGTGTTACCATTTAAGTCATATCATTGTAGATGTGCGTAGGGTATACATGGTAATATATTCTGCAATGAATAAGAATGAAGATATTGACTGAAATACAATTTAACTTAATATTTGTTTAAAGAATGATTTCCTGCAAAAATAAAAAGGATGTTAAAATTATATCTCCATATTTATTTGAAACACATGTAAAATAAAATGAAATAACAACTTTGCAATAAACATTAGAGAATTCCGAAGGGACAATCCAGAAAAACCGGCTATACAGGGTACACAAGATAAAGATAAACAAAACAAAACACAACACAATATGTATTGGATACCACTATACGCCAACAATGACTTCCTTAAATCAAACCATCTAAACAGACAAATTAAGAAGGTCACAAAAAACTACGTGAACTCAGGTACTCCGGAGTGGTAGGTATTTTGTGCTCCAGTCTAGGCACATTTACTGCTACGGTTAAGCAACACGAACAACTATTCCACTCTCAAAATTAAAGGAATTAGCTCATCAGTGTTCTATAACGAATACCTTGTTTTGGTAAAGGACAATCTTTTTTGTTAAAAACAAAACACTCTAATTCTAACAAATGTTTTCAGAAATTCAAGACATTCGGCATCCCTATGGGTACCAACCGTGTTTTTCTTCTGGCCGATTAATTCCTTTATACGTATGAGACAGACTTCATACAAAGGCTTCTCAAGCAAAACAGAGAAAAAACCCGACCCATAGAGTTCGCTGTCACTAAATAATTCTAAATTTGATGATTATGTTGATCTCATCTTTATTGTAGAGCTTTAAATATAAATAAACGTTAGAGAAAACCGAATGGGCAATTACTAATGGACACTCCAGAGACAATGGCAACATTGGGCACACAAGACACAGGACGATGACAAACAACTAAAAATAGATGGACAACGCGAACCTCACCAACAAACCACAGATGCTGCTAGGTAAGTTTCATACTTTTACCTCCACCCTGACACTGATAGCTAGGGTCGGTTAAAAACGAAACTTTGCGACAAAAGAGACGATTTCAAATTTCCCATTGTGAACTTTCCATTAATGTGTAGCAACATGCGTGTGTCAGATTATAATACGGAAAGTCTGATCGTGAATAATATTGAAAAAAAAAATTGGAGTGTCACAACATTGTTGCAACATTCCAGTATCACATGCATATTGAGCATGTATCAGACACTTATTCTAGAGCTTGTACTTCGTATCATGATTTTTGTTAATAAGGAAGCTACTTAAACAAATGGTTTCTCATTATTAAGTTGAAATCATCACTCCGAACGTTTTAATGTCATCATGACTTTGTTGATCGTTACGGAATATCTGTATCCGAAATGACCACGAATATGTTCCTCTAATTGTATTCACAATCCGTCCCTTCCTCATTCATGACTTGTAACGGAATATTTAGCAAATGTAACATGACCGGGGTTACAAGTGGAACAGAAACTGCCTACCCTTCCGGAGCATCTTTCACCTCCGTGTTTTAGTGGCTTTCGTGCTGTTCAAGTTTTACTTTTCAGCATAGTATTTTGTAGACCATTGTTTGACGTGTCCTTTTCCTTTTGGTCATTGCATTGCCCGTCCGTCTTCGAATTACGGATTCTGATCAATTGTTTGGTATCTTCAAGCTTTTGTTAATATGAATATATCAGTTAAACGTCGCAGTTTGTTTTTGCTGAATTCTGAAACCACGTATACCTCAATCGACCTCTCACCTCTAGTATTAATGAGATCCCAGTGTTCTACTTCACAAAACATAATCTCACCAAGAACAGGAAAATAATATATTATATGTTTTAGAAGCGGTAGGCTGTAGTTGATTGAGGAGAACGAAACTAGAGCACATTTAACACGACGGGTGCCACTGGTTGAACAGTTGCTGCTTATCATTCCAGGGCAACTGTTTTTTTTGTCGGATACGTGTTGCTCAATCTTAAGATTGACCTTAGTTTAAATAAATTACATTATTTAGGAACTGTAAATTTCAAACAATAATATTGTAAATATTTATTACAGAATGTACTTTATTTTTATTGTTTTAAATAATGAAAAAAGTTTAAGACTTGTTACCTTGTATGAGAAATACTTAAATGACTTCTGTTGTTTATGTAGGCACCATTGATAGCATTCACTTGTATTGTTGCGATAATACAAAGCACCATTAACTTTATAACAACCTAAAATATCAAATATGATTTTTCATATACAGAGGTAGGTATATTCACCCATCGCATATACTAATTATTTGTTTTGCACGTTATATGTACTAGATTAATCACCTATAACAACAATTGATTTTATGTGTTGAACATGTTGTATCGTTAACATTGTGTGTGGTATCGACGAACATTCGCCAATACATCCTTCCATCTATTCAGTTTTCTTCAAACCCACCAATAATGCTTTTTATTGGAGAATAAATATATAAATATACATTTGCATTAATAACTATTGTAATATGTGTACTTGATGCCTGTCTTTGGAGAAGAACTGACTACTGAATTTTTATTGTAAACAATACTGTTCAGACACTGATGTCAGAAGATATACTTGGCTAATAATATTGTTTGATATAATAAACACGATTTTCATCTGAGATGTTTTTTGGTGTCGTTTAACAGAAACACGACGTATACCTCTAGTGTGTTGTTCCTCAGCATCCAAATTCACTCCCGTTTATTAGTGGGGTTCGTGTTGCTCAATCTATTGTTGTCTGTGTAGTTTTTGTGTAGATCATTGACCACGGATATGTTCCACTTGTCGTAAACACTTCCCGGCCCTTTCCTCATTCACGACTTATCACCGGTGTGTAACTAGATTAACACGACGAGTGTCACTAATAGAGCAGGAACTGCTTTCCCTTTCGGAGTTCACCCCGGTTTTCAGTGGGGTTCGTGTTACTCGATCTTTCGTTTTATATGTATGTTTTGTAGATCGTTGTTTGTCCTTTTGTACCTTTTCCTTTTTGCCATTGTGTTGTCTGTTCTTCTTCGATTTACGGCTTCTGATTACCACTTTGGTATCTTCAATCTTTTCTAATTACACTTACGTAAAACGCACAAAATGACTAATCTTTTTGAAATACTTATATGTGTATATTCCGATTTCATTGAGTTTACCTTGAAATTCAATCCATTCTGATGGCCTTCGAACATTTCCAGTCCACAAAGTTTCAGCCCCTGATGGAATGTTGTTACAGCTAACAATTTTATCATCTATAGTGGCAAGCTGTCCAGATCTTGACGCACAGCATCTTTGAGCTTCAAACCATGTTACGTTTTCTTTTAAGCAAAAAATAGTTTTTCAAACAATGTGTTTTTCTATTTGAATTTTAATCTTGGCAATACAAACGTACATATCTAATTTAGTGTGCACAAAACGTGTCTGGAATAACTTTCATAATTCACGCTTTCACGCACATAATCAAAAGATGGAGTCTTTTGGACAAGAAAAAACCAAAAGGCCTGATCTATTTAATGTTGATATTTGTTGAATGGAGTTCTTTGCGTACTGATAACTCCTTTAGTCGAAAGATGAGCTAACTTTCACAATTGGGTCATTTGTTACGATACAAATCTTATTCTACTACTCGGCTCTTAGATTTTGTGTAATATTCTCCAGCTTAAATATACCACAAATACAGCAATGCCTGCTTCATATGTTGACCTACATCTGGACATTGACAGTTAATAACGAAACTCTACATCCAAAGAGATTATTCAAAATTTTCCATTGTGAACTTTCCATTTTCATATAGCAACATTCCAACAACACCTACATATAAATTATATATCTCTCAGTTGATACGATATTCCAGAGCTTCTGGTTCATTGATAGAGAGTTACTGCTAACAAGGAAGCTACTGAAACAATGGTTCCTAGTTGTTAAGTAAAAGTTATCACTTCGAAAGTTTTACGGTTGTCGCCATGAGTTAGCTAACAGTCACGAAATGTCCATGTCACAAATGACCACGGCTATGCTTCGCAATACACAATCATTTCTTCATTCGTGACTTATCTCCCGTTTTGTAACTAGAGTAACACGACAGGTGCCTCTAGTGGAGTAGGAATTGCTTACCTTTCCGGAGTACCTAAGTTCACCTCTGTGTCTAATCAAGTTATATTTTTCATTTGGCCATTCCTTGTCATTTTGCATTGAAAATTAAGTGCTATACTCCATCATAAGTTCAATGGTCCATGTTTTAAATGCCTCAAGCAACCTTACTGATTCAGGAAGAAGGAAGTACATGTACATGTATAATTATTTTCTCCTGAATATAACCCCAAAATGTCTTTATTCCATTAGTTCAGTTGAAAGAAAACATTTATTTGTTTTCTACAAATGTTTTATTACATATCGGTTAATTGTATCGCTGCTAATCTTATAAATAAAACAGAAACAAACAAAGCAAATTTGATCAAGACCACCATGATTGACACATACTGATTTAAAAGATTATCAGCAAGATTATATAGCCTTCACACATAAAACAATTTGTCATTGTTATCATATACTAATCAACAAAAGAAACGATACACGATATTTATTTGATAAAGGCTGCAACAAATCAAATTAAGTATACCCGTGTAGGTTATAAACTATCAACGTGGATATACAATATTTGTAATGGCATTGTAGGTTGTTGTTATCGTTTCGTTGATACGGAGTTTCTTATCCTAAGACTATTTTCAACATTCTATGAAATGAGTGAATCATCCCTTTCTCAAAAATGTTGAAAAATAATATTGAATTTTTGTTAGTTTCAATCTTGAAGAGTCTGTGTGATCTCCCTCTCATATCATACATTACAACCAATCAATCGAACGAAATATGAGCGAATCGTCCTTTTCCCAAAATAGTGAAATTGGTTTTTTTCAATCTTTAAGAGTTTTCCTCTTATCAAACGTTATAACCAATCAATCGGACGAATAAACTACTAAATATATATGGCTTATCATATAGACCGTGGGCTAATACATAGTAATATTGTACCAAAAAATGCTACAGCGTTTTACTTATTTTATCAGTAATAAGAAATATAATAAACATAGGGGGCCGGAACATTTTGACGAAGTGTGTATAGTGCATTTTGTAGTTGTATATTTTACATGATAACATACTAATTCATTGAATCACTAAAAATCACAATAAGCTACCTCTTCTGTATGGTCAAACCTGGTATAGCTCCCAAGGCTTTTATATTATCTGGCTTTAAGCATACAATGCGAACCATGAAGGTTATGATAGAATGACATCGTGCGCACTACATTTGTTTTATCACTCACTCACTTGAATGTACATATGGATTTCCATACACGTGAATGTATGTCGTAAACACTTCCCGGACCTTTCCTCATTCATGACTTGTGGCTAGATTAACACGACGGGTGCCACTAGTGGGGTAGAAACTGCCTACCCTTCCGGAGCACCTGAGTTCACCCCCGGCTTTTAGTAGTTTAATGTTTTGCAGATCGTTGTTTGTCCTTTTGTACGTTTGCGTTTGGCCATTATGTTGTCTGTTCTTTTTCGATATGCGGATTCTGGTTGCCCCTTTGATATCCTCAAACTCTTCTTATATATAAAAAAAGTTAATTAAATTGCCAAAATTTAACATGTCACAATACTATTGGGGAACTTTACACAATTGTCTTTTTTCCCAATAAAAACTGATGATGAAACTACAATTCTGGTTGTTCGTGATATTTAATTCCTTAGTCAATTGTTAAAAAATTAGAATAATGAAAACAAACAAACAAAAAACAAACAAATTAAAAATAAACAAACAAATGAAAAACAAAATAAAAAAGAAAACAATTTAAAAAAAAATCAGACAAACAACCGTTCAATTGAAATCGTACACGTTTATTACATATTCATTTGGTTTGCCTAAAAGGAACCGATACGAATGGAGATTTCAATAAAAACGTAGATTTCAAATCTAGTGCACACGACACGTTTCTGGAATAACTTTCATAAGGTACACTCAAAACCGAAAGATTGGAAAGCCAAATAATATAAAGTTTGGAAGCAATAAAACCAAAGTACCTAAACAGAATAGCCAAAATAAAAACTTTTATCAAGCAATATTTTGTTTCAAATAATCTTACTGATTAAGGAAGAAGGAAGTTGATTGATTTTGTCCTCAATATAACAAAACAATTTCTGTTATCTGCTTGTAAAATCCATATAAAACGTAATTATTATTTTTTTTAAAGAAATTCATTAATATTACCTACCTGTTGACTGTATGGTTGTAAGCATTGTGCATAAAACATAAATAAATAAAATAACTTTCATGAAGACGGCCATTATTGACATATATATGATGTCTAAATCGATAAGAAGCTGTGGTGAAAATTTTTTTTTTTATCAACTTTTATCACACGAACTAACTTTTTATCTCGAAAAGATTTAAATATTGATTTTTGTTTTATTTGCTACTTGTTTGATATTCTGAAAAACAAATCACTGTTATTATTGGTATTATGCATGCGATTACGGTAAGAGTGAGTGAGTGAGTGATTGGTGTTTAACGCCATATGAGTAACTCTTCAGCTATAGCATAGAGAAACAAGTTGCATTCGATGACATGATGATGATGTCCGCTTTGTACTAGACCAGGACGCTCGAGTTGGATTGTTATAGTGCCAGCTCATTGAAGCAACAGTCAACGGGTAGACATTTTTGTTGCTCCCCTCTGACACGTTATTCTGATTCCGAGCAAACCAGTCTTTGCTCTTTATCCTTAATGCTGCCTGCTTAGCGTAGAAGCAACAAATACCAATTTTACGGTCATTGGTTTGCTCGAACCCACGAGCTACCGCACTCGAGGCAAGCACGCTAACCATTACACCATTGGTGCGGTTTATTATGTAAAGAGTGTCCATCTACGATTATCTTGATGTCTACCTAAACTTTCATATTAAGCTTGAAACATCTCGACATATCATTGAAAATGCTTTAGATGTTATGCCATGTCTCACATTTCCCTTATAAATTCTTACTTTAGAGATTTTGTTCATGTCGAACTTGTAGGTCAACCTTCAAAATAATTATCTTTCTGACAAAGAATGGGTTAGTAATTTATTCCAAGTGATTCGGCAAAGCCCTCCCCCATTACGGTTATTGAAGTAAAGTTTGAAGATACCAAATGGGTTATCAGAAGCAGTAAATCAAAAAAGGACAGGCAACACAAAGACAAACAGAAGAAGGAAGAAAGGACAAAACATGATCTACAAAACACAACACACAAAACTAAAGGTCGAGTAACACGAACACCACTACAAACTGGTGGTGAACTCATATGTTACAGAGACTAAAATGGCTTAGTAATGTATTCTAAGCGATTTGGGAAGGTCATATTTCACTAAGGTAATAGAAACCTACTTTAAAATAAATTATTTGGGTTTAATATGGTTTCGGTTAAATAGTAGGATTGCTTGATTGAATGATTAGTGTGTAACGACATCTTGTAGTATTTCAGTAATATCTTGTGGTTTAAATGGTATAAATATGATACGGTACAAAATGTAAAGACTATAGTTATTGTTGATCAATCTTTAGCTTTCTATGTCGACCATTGTTTGTCTTTATTGTTCTATTCTTTTGACCATTGTATTGTCTATCTTTTTACGAATTACGACTTCAGATAACCCTTTTCGAATTTTCAAACTTTTCTTCATCACGTTCTGACTGCTCCAGTCCAACAATCTGATGCAGGATTCCAATATTTGTTTTGTTAGATGTCGCATTTGTGTTATTTATATTTGTATAGGGGCTCATGTCGCATTTGTGTTCTTTGTATTTGTATAGGGGCTCATGTCACATTTGTGTTATTTGTATTTATAAGGGCGCTCATGTCGCATTTGTGTTATTTGTATTTGTATAGGAGCTTATTTCACATTTGCGTATTGTGTTATTGGTATAGGGGCTCATGTCGCATTTTTGTTATTTGTATTTGTATAGGGGCTCATGTCGCATTTTTGTTATTTGTATTTGTATAGGGGCTCATGTCGCATTTGCGTTATTTCTATTTATAAGGGGGCTCGTGTCGTTTTTGTGTTACATGTATTTGTATTTGTAGAGAGGCTCGTGTCGT
>MJUT01049483.1:251082-262900 GCA_002080005.1 Gigantidas platifrons | reverse complement strand
TGGTTTCGGGTCAAACAACATCCCAATTATAAGGTTAACTCTCCCTGTTTACACAATTGTAATGCAAACTATTTGCATATAGCACAAATCAACCATGATCGAAATGATCACTAAACATAGGACAGGAATGGGGGTTTAGAAAGGCATTTGTAATTATTTGTTTTATCTTTCCCATGACCCCTTCAATATTATACGATTTGATCTGGGGCCGATTGACTGTGGATCGATTTGACTGGGGACGATTTGACCTAGTGCCGATTTGACCTGTTACAGTGTTGGTTTAGTACAAAGTTGACACCATCACATCGAAATGTAACTTAAATTGCTCCCGCCATGATATAGCTGACATATTGCATTAAAGAACCACAAAATTATCAATAACTCATTAAATTCTAGTATATATTGATGACACTGAAATAGGTCTCTTGACAAATAGAAAACTATACCTTATTATTAAAAATATTAACATTGAAACAGATTACTTCACCATGCTTTGAGTTAATTAATGTTGTGGTAAAAACATAGATATGAAACTTAGTGCACACAGCGCATTTCTGGAATAAATTTCATAAAAATATTTGAAAGCCAAATAATTATAAAAGTCTTTGTGAGCAAGAAAACTCAAAGTCACCTAGAGGAAAGCAAAATATTTTATATAAAAAATTACAATAACGAATCAAACTATACATAGAACTTGTAAAATTTACAAACAACATTTCTACATTTACCTTAGAGTAATAACGTCAAGCGATTGTTACTTTTGTATTACCCGGCATGACATCACATTATGTAGTTGACCAATCAATGATTAACATTTTTGATTTGAAAAAAAAAATGTTCGGAGGTAAAGACAAGCATAATCCTCACGAATCTAATTTATAGACTTCAACACAAATTAATAATTTGATGTCTAATCAACAGAAGTTAAAATACAGTCAAACCTGTATTAAGAGGTCACCTTTGGGACAGAACACGTTACCTTCTGAAACAGATGACCTCTTAAAAGATGCTCAATTCTAATGTGAAATTTTCTATGACAGGATATATAGTAATTAAGTTCACCTCAGATCCTTCTTGACACATAAATCAGATCTCTGTTTTTATTTTTTCAAGCTATATAAGACAAGTATTACTTTATTTCACAAAAATAAACCGCCACGATATAACAAAAATATTGTAGAAAGAGGGGTTAAACACCATAACCATAATCACAAAAATAAAATTATAATTTTCCATTGTAATAGAGGTAAAATTCCGAGGATACCCGGTGTTGTCACCTCCTCCAATTATTAAATGTCAAGGAAACAAAATGAAGTAACAGAACATAGAACTTATAAAATTGACAAACAACAGTGCTGGACTTATAGTGGAGCAGAAACGTATTTTTTTACAATATTAGATGCGTGGTCATAGCAGAAACGTCATATTTGTACAACATTAAAAAGTGTGGTCATATGTCGTATCATTATTGACCTGCTTTTGTACAATATTAGCTGTGTGGTCATATATCGTATCATTATTGACCGGGCCAATCTTAATACTGTTATACGTTGGATCAACGCCATCACAAACGCCTAGACTACTATCATACACATTGTTTTCTATCTGTTCTTCTCCTTTATCCACTGTGTGTTTAAGTGTATCATATTCATCTTCAGTTTCAAATCGTTGACTTTGATTTTCACCCTCCTCAAAATCAAACTCGCTTGGTTGTTCTGCTTGACCTGCTGTGTGGTTTTTAACAACAACAGCGTATTCTTGATTTGAAGAATACGTCTTATTTTGTCTTTCTCCCCCAGTTGATGTGTTTTCACCTGTGTTGTTACGGATATCATCTTTCGGAACACTTGCATTGCTGGTATTTAACACTGTATCGTGATACTCTGGTATTGCACAATTGGTTATGGTGTTTAACGCCACTTTCAACAATATTTCAGTTATATGGTGGGAGTAAGCGTTATTAGTGAATGACACCGGAGTACCCAGAGAAAACCACCGAATTGCCAAAAGTCACTGACAAACACACAACGTTAGTGGTGATAGGCACTGATTATTAATCAAATTTATCTAATTATATGACAATGGTGGCTTTCGCAATTCAAGTCCAGAAACAAAATATCTTTAATAAGTTTCTCGTGTGGTAAGCTAATACTGGTTTGCAGGATATATAATGTAATATATGTTTGTGAGCAGTTAAAGTGTAAATATCACTGTTTACCTGTTTATTTTGTTATGTTTGGATAAATTCAATGTCATGTGAATTTTAGATCTATTGTCAATACATTAAATAAAACTTTAATTCTCACCTCATTTTGCAAGTCATAATGACGATTACAGCAATCAAGACCACACCACCCATTGTAACACCACAAATAAGACCTACAAAAAATAATCATGTTGAATTAAGAGTTCCAGACAACGAGTAACAATATAAACTTTATTGTTAAAACAAGATCACAAAAATCACTCCAGTATCGACAACGTTGTGGAAATTCACTTCAGTAAAAACTACATGCATGTGACTGACATAAAGGTTTTTCCGCAGCTGCTATGATAGTGGTAGTTCGATTTACCTCTACCTATCCAATCACTGCTCATCACCACTATAGTTTGTGACATTACCTCGCGTCCATGGCGAGTACATACCCCACGTTTTGGAGCATACAATTGAGTAATAGCTGAAATTTGAGCATGGAAGCAGACAATGTGACGTACAACACGAGATTTAAGGCTACAAATGTATGCTTTGAGTACAAATTACTTTTTGTTGTTATTGCTTGTCGGTTTTGAAAGTTTCCCTCCCCCCTCCCCCCACCTCCGCTATCCGGTCATATTCAGAGGCTTGATATCCCACTTTCATGTTATTTACTGATGCTTGACCTCAACTGTCCGGTCACCTCCTGACCCACTTCCCCACACACACTTTTCGGTCGAGTTCAAACGGTAGCAGGTCTGGAGTACTTGTATTTCCCATTTTGCCAACCGGTCCATCAACTGCCATTTTGTACGAAGTGACATGGAGTATTTGCTATATTATAGTCGGCAAACCAATTTACGACCTGCTCGGGAGAAAATCCAAAAGTTTACATTATTACGGTCCAGCTTATTAATAAAGTCAAATAGAATATAGACACAGGTAATGTACGAAGAAGAGTTTGAAGATACAAAAGGAGTAAGCAGAATCCATAAAACGAACAACAATAAAGGGACTGTTCCTTTACTTTAATTTGTATCTAAGTGTAATGTTATATAGTTTCACATGTTCATTAACATCCATATCATTTCTTACCAGGGGCCCGGGTGGCTCAATGAGTTAGGTCCCTGGATATAACAACTCATACAAGCCTATAACCAATACGGCATGGGTTCGCGCCCGGCTTTGTAAATTATAAAAAGGGTGCACTCGACTCGCAGCCGCAAGTGACAAAGTTTACCAGTTGCTTGCCCATGGTCGGTGGTTCTCTCCGGGTACTCCGACTTCCTCCACCACTAAAACTGGTCGCCATGATATAGCTGAAATATTGTTGAAAGTGGCGTTAAACACCAAAAATCAAATCAAAATCAATCATTTCTTACCAATTAAAATATAATATAATGATATTGAAATAAAAGCATTCATTTCATCAGATTTCTTGTGTTTATGTATGGGCGTTGGTTATATATCTACTGACACGAGCACACACTTCAAGTGATAAGATTTATATTAAAAAATATCCAGAAAAATCCAAGAGCGATAAAATGAAAAAGAAACAAACAAACAAAAAACAATTAAAAAATCAAGTAGACAATTTGTAGAAAGAGGCAAACTCGGTACCCGAATACATAAATACATGACCACCCACTTTCCTGTCTTGATACAGGCACTTCAATAAAAGTGGCGGGGTTAAACTAGATTTAGTTGGACCAAGCTTCCCCTATCAGTGAAATGATGCAGTCATGCAAGAGAGTAATCTATATTACCAGTCAGTTTATTATAATCGAACACTATCTACACATGGAATTTAATGGGGGAATCGTGGTCGTAATCGTATGGTAGTTGGATTTATAACTACCTTTGCAATCAGTGCCTATCACCACTAACGTTGTCAGTAATTTGCGACAGGCCTGTGGATTTCTCCAGGTACTCCGGTTTCCTCCATTAATAAAACTGACCATCACCATATAGCTGAAATATTGTTGAAAGTGGCGTTAAATACCATCGTGACATGTAATGTATTCTTACCAATATTAGTAGCATCCGGTTTATTACCAACGTGTTGATCCATGGTGGGTGTAATATCAGCTGTTGTATACTGTGGTCTACGAGTGTTTGACACATCAACAGAACGACCACCTGCTTTGAGAAACAAATGCAAAGTATTAAATTATATCATGATACAGAAGAGAATACATTATCATTATTATTATAGGGGACGTCGTTGCCGTGATTGTATATAGTAGTTGGATTTTCAACTACCTGTGCAATCAGTGCCTATCACCACTAAAGTTATGGCTATTGAAATTTACATTAAACATTATTCGTGGTAATTATTAAAAAAAAAAGAATGTTCAGGTTTAAATAAAGATGGTCAACAATTCCACCAAAATCAACAAAACGAACAACCACTCCTCACTTCAAATCATTGATCACAAAACTCGTTGTAAATCCAGGTTAGTTTAACTTGTGGATGTATCACAGACAGAAATATCTAGGAGCTACAGTAAGTGGAATAATAAACATCAAATGTACTACTTAATATCAATTTAATGTACAATATAGCTGGAAAAATTGTTGAATTGTTGTTAACCAATTTAAGCACCGATTAATCAATTGGGTGGATCTTAAAGATTGAAAATTACAAATATTACCTCATTGGATCATATTCACTTTCCTTCATTTAACTTCTTCAGCGACAGTCACCCCCACCCTTACCCCTTTTCCAAGAATAAAACTGGATGACAAACACTGAAGACCCTAACAACAGAATCAGCATAAGCTGTCTATCATGTTGAAAATAACGCCTGGCTTTTCAGATTGAATATAAGAACATTCTGAAAAATTTCCATGATTTCATGTCAGGAGATGTAGACAAGTACAACATAACATGATATAATAAAATTTAATGTATACTCTATGCATATTTTAAAAGTTTGTTTAAACAGTATGTGTTCAATAAACAAACGTTAGAGAAAACGGAAAATGCAAGCAAGAATAAACAGTCAAGAGACACAGGCAACATTGGGCACAAGACACAGAACGATGACAACAACACAGAAAACTAAAAAAGATGAGCAACACGGACCCCACTAAGAAGGGGTATAAGTTCCTGTTTCTTATAAGAAAACCACCGTGTTACTCAAATCTGGGCAAGGTAAAAATTATTATCGGCCATAGAGGAAAGCAGAAACATCTACGCAAAGCAGAAAAAGATCCATTGACTTTTGAGAAATATATATTTCGAAAAGGGTAACCACTTCGTAATGACGATCGTAGAATGTTTGCAGGGATTTCTGCATCATAGGAGCGTCGTGACCTTGTTTGATATAGCTTTGGTTGCACATGCTTGATGAATGGACACATATGGAATACAATAAATAAAGTAAGAAACAATTCTTTTAATAAAGGAAATTGTACTATCTGGCATTTTGGCGGTCTTTTTAGCAGTCCCTAGAGAACTGGGGTATCTTGTACTTTTGGATACAGAATTACCATCTAACTTTGTAACTGATGCTGAAACTGTTATGTTAACGGATAATTTAACTTATTTCTACAATTATATATCAAGTAAGATTTTATTGTTCTATTACACTGTGAAATAATAGATACTTAATTACATGTAGTAATTAGAATTTCCCTTATTATATATTTAAAAAAATGGATCCAACGACATCTAATGGCAGTTTTTTCTCCTCATTAACGTTTCTGAACCATACATCATGACAACCCACACCTTCTTTAGACATATTTTTAAAGGTCAAAAGATTAAAGGTCAATGTCACATTCCAATTTTTTACTATTGTTATTTTATTACTACTGATATCAATGAATGAATGACATAGAAAAGAAATCGACATATTGTTTTCGTTCAAAAATAGCGAAATGGGTGAGTGAGGGGTTGCTGTTTAACGCTAAAATTAGCAATTCTTCAGATACATCATGGCGAGAACACGATACAGTCGATGAGATGATAATAAATGTCCGTGTTATACTGGACCAACACACTTAGTTGGATTTTTAAATTGCTAGTCCACTAAAACAACAGTCCGCCAATAGACATGTCGCTTCACTAGGTCACATTATCGTGATTCCGAACCAACCAGTATTTGCTCTTTCTCCTTCATGCTGTGTGCTTAGTGGAAAAGCAACGCATACCAATTTTCTATAGTCTATGGTTTTACTTCATCGGAGATCGAGCCCACGATCTACAGTACTGGAGGCAAGCGAGCCAACCATTACACCTCCTATGTGCTTTGAGAAAAAAAAACAATAGCATTAGCGAACAATAAATATTTTTATGTCATATTCCATAGGAAGGGCAAAAACAAAGCAAAAAACAACAAGAAGATTGATAAAAATAAGATCCGCGGTAGATTGTGTTTCTGAAAAGGTGGAAAGGTGATTTTTAATTGTAAAATCTACAATTAAGGGAGCAAATATTAAACCAAGAGTACAACAGTTGTATCTTTAATTTGAATGTTTTATCTAAAGTAATGTATTTAATATCTTGCATTGTACATATAATTTGAAATGTGTGGTATTTTATGTGGAATCGTCATCTAATTGACACGAGATATAAACATGACTGCTTTCTATTTATATGATAAAATATAAGTTTGCTTTATTGCAACCCCTTCATTTCACTAAATGATTATTTACATAAATCATCAAGCCACGATATAGCTGAAATATTGCAAAGGTTGGCGTCAAACACAAATCAATCAGTCAATATATAAATCCTTACCTTTATTATCGGTTTTCCATGTTTTAGTACTGTGATGACTACTTGAAAATGGATATTTTAGTGTGGTTCAGATATATTGTGGACCTTTGTAGTTTGACGTATGCAGTCAGCTGAAAACATTATTGTGCTATTATCACCTGAAAATGAATTTAATTCATTATAAGATGTCATTGAAATATGAAATTAAAATTTATCATTAAGGATCGATCTCATTTTTTTGGGTTCATGAAGAAATAAACTCAAAAATGTGGTACACACTGAGTAACCCGCGAAGCCGGTTACGCAAGGGTGTGTACTATATTTTTGAGTTTATTTCGAATGAACCGAACAAAAAAATGTGATCAATCTTTATAAATTAATTCCTTATTAATTTTTTTCTTGTTCTAAAAATATTTTGACGGATAATAATTGCTTAAAAAGAATTAAAATTAAAAATTTTCCCAATTGACNAAAAAAATGGATCCAACAACATCTAATGGCAGTTTTTTCTCCCCATTAACGTTTCTGAACCGTACATCATGACAACCCACACCTTCTTTAGACATATTTTTTAAAGGTCAAAAGATTAAAGGTCAGTGTCACATTCCAATTTTTTATAATTGTTAGTTTATTACTACTGATATCAAGGAATGAATGACATAGAAAAGAAATCGACATATTGTTTTCGTTCAAAAATAGCGAAATGAGTCAGTGAGGGGTTGCTGTTTAACGCTAAAATGAGAAATTCTTCAGATACATCATGGCGAGAACACGATACATTCGATGAGATGATAATAAATGTCCGTGTTATATTGGACCAACACACTTAGTTGGATTTTTAAATTGCTAGTCCACTGAAACAGCAGTCCGCAAATAGACATGTCGCTTCACTAGGTCACATTATCGTGATTCCGAACCAACCAGTCTTTGCTCTTTCTCCTTCATGCTGTGTGCTTAGTGGAAAAGCAACGCATGCCAATTTTATATAGTCTATTGTTTGACTTCATCGGGGATCGAGCCCACGATCTACAGCACTGGAGGCAAGCGAGCTAACCATTACACCTCCTATGTGGTTTGAGAAAAAAAACAACATCGAACAATAAATATTCTTATGTTATATATATTCCATAGGAAGGGCAAAACAAAGTAAAAAACAACAAGAAGATTGATAAAATAAGATCCACGATAGATTGTTTTTCTGAAAAGGTGGAAAGGTGATTTTTAATTGTAAAATCTACAATTAAGAGAGCAAATATTAAACCAAGAGTACAACAGTTGTATCTTTAATTTGAATGTTTTATCTAAAGTAATGTATTTAATATCCTGCATTGTACATATTATTTGAAATGTGTGGTATTTTATGTGGAATCGTCATCTAATACGTCGGTTCCGGGATACTGGTATTCAGATAATACCGTCATGTGACTTCCATCACTACGTGACTAAAATCTAGGCATCTGTAGTTCAAAATGGCCTGTGGTCTTTCAACTTTGACGGAAATGGGATAAATGGTACATATTTTTCCAGATTGGGTTTCTTCCTGCTGTCAGATGTACACCCCGGAATCACGTACCAATATTTGTTGGATGACTTTTGAGATCGTTTTCCCTGATGCATTTCTACATGCTGTGTCTACTGTTAAAAATGCCTAGATTTTTTATGAAGTCACGTGATCGGTGGTACGAATTCTTCCTCCAAGTCAGGAGAACGTCTTATCTCGGAATCGTCGTATTGACACGAGATATAAACATGACTGCTTTCTATTTATATGATAAAATGTAAGTTTGCTTTATTGCAACCCCTTCATTTTACTAAATGATTATTTACATAAATCATCAAGCCACGATATAGCTGAGATATTGCAAAGGTTGGCGTCAAACACAAATCAATCAGTCAATATATAAATCCTTACCTTTATTATCGGTTTTCCATGTTTTAGTACTGTGATGACTATTTGAAAATGGATATTTCGAAATAGAACTAGGTATCGTAGATTGTCCTGTCGAGTGTGGTTCAGATATATTGTGGACCTTTGTAGTTTGACGTATGCAGTCAGCTGAAGACATTATTGAGCTATTATCACCTGCAAATGAATTTAATTCATTATACGAACTCATTGAAATATGAAAATAAAGCTCGTCTATAACAGTTCATCATGTATAATTTCGATTCTAATAGAACTCTAATTTAAAGGGAAAGAAATATGATGACATTTAGATACTAGCAACTTAAACAAGAATCTGCACGCGTTAATGTCACCAGCGTTCTCTGTAAACTACGTCACTGGAAGACGACAATTTAACAAAAAAAAAGTACTTATTATTAATATTTTGTTCCCGGAAAAATGAATACATATCAAGAAACAACACTAACATTAATATTTGTAAGCATCATACATGAAATCACTCAAGTTTGATGATACTCAGGACCACTGAGGGATGAACTTGATTGGGAGAAGAAGAACGTCATTAATTTTTCCGTCAATAAATAAATATATATATATAGCGGGTGTCTTGTTTATCATTCTTAGCCTGCCTTCATCATATTTTGCTAAAATACTGAAATGTGTCCTACAAAGTTGCANTATATATATATATATGTAAAATGTTAATATAGCCGTGCGATTGATGAATATAATAAAAATTAGAATTAAAACAGAATTCTGGAACTTCAATCACATTTTATATAGCACAAGCGCTTTCACTGTTTACACAGATCATCAGGTACAATAAATAATTCAAATGTTTTTCATATTAGTTAACAATATAAAGACGTCAACACTAGAGTGACGTTATAACTATAAATGCGGGAAGATTTTCGGGAAACAATTCTGCATCATTTATCATTTAAACACGGCTTTAAAAGATTGATTAACAGTTTTTCCTTTTCTCCTCTTAAAGAATCTCCGCCGTAAACTTTATATAACGGGAAAATACGGAAATGTCCTCCCGAACATTGACGGAAATGTTCATTGGCACGCAGTATTGTAAGTTCGGGATTATTCGTCTGCTGTCGATGTAAAGTCATTCTAGCCTTCAATTCCATTCGTGTTTCCCCGACATAAAACTCATCACAGTTTTTACATATAATAGAATATATCATATTTTTTGTTTTACATGAAATATTTTGTTTAAGTTTAAAGTGTTTACCGTTTTTGAAAGTAAATTCACACGAATTAACAATATCGGGGCATGTTTTACACCTTTTATCACTGCATTTCTGTACGGACACTGTCGTTTCAATAGAATCAAACTTTGAAGATGATAATATACGTTTGAGATTTTTAGATTGTCTTTTACTGTTTATGATCTTCTTCTTCCGTAGAACATTATCCATGGTTTGGCTAAGTTTTAAATTATTTTCAATTTGTTTCATATATCCAAAAATATTGAAGTTTCTTGGATTATAAGTAGTTACGAACGGAATAACTTCTTGTTTTTCACTTTGTCTATTATATGTTTGTATTGGACCTTTTCTAAAGCTTTCGAAATGCCAAAATTTATTAATTGTTTCGGATAACATTGTTTCTGCAAATACGATTTTAATTCGGAAAGTCTTTGTCTCTGGTTTCTTCCGTATTGACAATTGTAACAATACGGGATGCTAAATTGAAGGGAATATTTAATTTAGTGTGTTTCAAATGTAATGATTGCAGGATAAATAAATATATTCGTTTATTATTATAAAATGTATTACCATAATCTACAAGAGCCGAAATCTCAACTCGGAAAATATTCGTCCACATCCCTGTTTTGACGGTGTCTTTGTTTGGTTCACAGATATCAGTAGCATGCTTTTCTTTAGAATTTAGAGGTTTACAATTGCTTTGACTTGCAGTCCAGTTTGTTGTGGAATTAGGCAATCCTGTTACACAGAAATAAAACATTTTATTTAAGAAAGTCTTGCTTGGTAGATCAGACATTATTTTTACCCTCCATATATTGTTACCATTCATGGCAAAGAAAAGCTTGAAGATACCAAAGGGGTAATCAGAAGACATAAATCGGAGCACAGACAATACAATGACCAACGGAAAAAGGACAAACAATGATCTACAAAACACTACACAGAAAACTAATTATTGAGGAACAGGAATCCCTAAAAAAACGGAGATGTTCTGGAAAGGAAAGCAGTTCCTGTTCCACATTTTGTTTCACATCATGTGCTCTGAAAGGGTTAGAGGTTCCTGCTCCACCAGTGGAACCAGTCGTGTTACAGTTAAATGACATGAAGATAATCTGATACAGAAATCGTGTTGGACACCAGTATACGTAAATACATACAACTACCATAAATATAACTCCCTACAAAACAAATATGTTGTTAAGACGAACTGAATATCGGTTTTTACGCGGATATCGTAGTGGACATCATAACACGGGACCAAAAACGTGAAGACATGTAATTTGATCACATGAACAACACGGGTCCCACAAAACAAGTAAATAAAAACAGGAGAGCATCCATGTTGTTGACCAATATCCTTCCTACTCTTTTCTCCATGTTATATTGTTAGGAAAATAATATTTATCGTGCACTGGTTCTATTTGAGGAGTCAAATTGCATTGTCTGGATACTTTTTGTTATATACTGTCACTGACCAAGATATAGTTTTCTGATACCTGATTCACGTAGAGCAACGGTAAAAAACGGTAACAGCGCGGACTTCTCATAGGACACCATAAAAAGAATTATATGTTTAGATAATTTGGTTGTTGTTTTGGATTTTTTGAGATTGCAGGATAAACAAAATATACGTACATTGCTTTTCTACCCGCTTTTTGAAATCTCGTACAAATGTCTATATGTAAAAGAAGCAAAATAAAAATTCGTTTTAAGTAAATTTACAAACAGTAAAATATGAAGTCACACGAGTACATTTCTAATGTTGTTTTTTT
>MJUT01049483.1:220254-234874 GCA_002080005.1 Gigantidas platifrons | reverse complement strand
GAACTGTTCAGATAGTGTGGTATTTTTCCCTTCATTTTATTGTCCTACCTTTTCTCTTTTATTTGCTATTTCTGTGTTCTATTCTGACGAAAAAATATAAATAGCACTAAAGCAAAGATTTTACGTATGTTTTGTATAAAAGACCACAAATATGCAACATACAAATACAATCCTCAAAATGTACAGGGTGTCTTCGTTTAAATAATCGTGCCTACGATCGCATGGGAGTTAGAGATATATCTAGCCATATAATCAAAAGTTGAGTGTTTGACTCGAACTCGAGACGATATGAACACGATACAACTTTATGTGATGAAGTTTGTCAGTGACTTGCGACAGGTCGCTATTATTCTCTGGTACTCCGGTTGCAGTTTTTCAAACCAGCACAATATAGCTGAAATATTGTTGAGAGTGGTGATACACATAAAATCAAATAAAGCGTGTGAGTTGGATTTCCGTCTGCGTCTTAAAATGGGCTATCCTGTTGAGGCCCTTTGATTCCTTTGTTCCAAAAGACTTTTAAGTCGCTTGTCTGTCCAACCATTTGATTATGATGAAGGTGATTCCAGAATCAATATATTCACTAATGACAAATAGTCATTATGTACATGTACATTGTTTAGTTACAAGTCATTTTATCATACTTCTATATATGTCTTCTGATTTTAACCCGTTTGATATATCTTATACACCTTTCTAAGTAAGTGACAACATTGCAATATATAAATGTATGGCTTTCAATGACTGTCATTAGGAATGGATAAACTGGATTATGACCTTTCTTTTTGGTAGTGTTCTATTTTATTAGAGTTATTATATAAAAGTAAAACGACATTTGGATGTTTTACTGAAAATATGCTGCATGACGAGGGAAAAACCCATGGAACAACACAAACATATATAATGTATAGGAAGACAACAGGTCTCACCCGATCTACAGCCCCGAAAATGTGTTAAAAATCGTATTTAGTTCGGATCTGCAAACGTATTTTATAATACAGGGAATTATTTTGTTGTCTTCTACAAAACAAAACAGTCAAGTTTTAAATATCTTTGAGTAGTTTCTGTATAATAAAACATATGAGGTGATCATCAAGTTTTCAACCCTCGAGAAGTTGTCCCTTGGCCTAAAGCAATAACTGTATATTATTATATTTTAATCTATGTGATAGATTTTAATTGGATTAATTTAGTCATATGTGATAATAAAAGAATTGAGATGTTTTGCCAAAATTTGCGCTTCCGGGAAACAACCCTATTGTTCCCGCCCGCCGAACAACCCTATTTTTCCTAGCCGAACAACCCAATTTTCCACCTATAAAACATTGGCAAAAATTTGCGTTGCCGGGAACAACCCAATTGCCAATTGTTCCCCGCCGAACAACCCAATTTTACCCCACAAGGGAGATAACCCATAAAACATTGGCAAAAATATAATAAAGCAATTACGGCCCTCTGTGTAGGGAAACATCCAGATTTGTCAACTCTCGGGGGGTTGTTTTCCCCCTCAGGTTGACAAATATGGATGTTTCCCTACACAGAAGCCGGCCGTAATTGTATAATGTTATTCAGCATTGGTTATTCGCATAGCGACTACGTAAATATATTTGTTTATTATTATTACATAATATATTACCACGATCTACATGAGCCGATATCTCCACTCGAAAAATATTCGTCCACATCCCTGCTTTGGTTGTAATATCTTTGTTTAGTTCACAGACATCAGTAGCATTACTTTCCTTAGAATTTTGAGCTTTACAATTGTTTTGACTTTTATTCCAGTTTGTTGTTGAACTAATAGATGCTTCTTTGTCACTAGGCAATCCTGTTACACAGAAATGATATATCTTATTTAAAAAGACGTTGCTTTGTAGACAATATATTGTTCGACCTCCCATATATTGTCACAAAGAAAAGTTTGAAGATACCAAAGGAGTAATAAGAAGCAATGAATCTAAGGACAGACAATACAATGACCACAGGAAAAAAGATAAACAATAACATACAAAACACTACACAGAAAACTAAAGATTGAGGAACAAGAACCTCGAAAAACAGAAGGCGTTCTGGAATGGAAAACAGTAACTTTGATGTAACTTAGTGGCAATAGAAGTAAAACACACAAAAACCCGGAGGTGAACTCATGTGCTCTGGAAGGATTAGATTTCCCTGCTCCACCAGTGTCACAAGTCATAACATGAATATCACCGGGTATGTAACTAGATTAACACGACGTGTGGAACAGGAACTGCTTACCCTTCCAGAGCACCTGAGTTCACCTCCGGGTTTTAGTGAGGTTCGTGTTACTCGATCTTTAGTTTTATGTATATGCTTTGTAGATCGTGGTTTGTCCCTTTGTACTCTTTCTTTTTGGCAATTGTATTGTCTGTTCCTCTTCGATATACAGATTCTGATTACCTCCTTTTGTATGTTCAAACTCTTCTGATATATAAATCGTGTTGGGCACCAGCACACGTAAATAAACACAACTAACAGAAATATAACATGAACTCCCTACATAACAAATGGAAGCAAAGACGTACCGAACATCACAAAGTTTGACAATTGTTTTGACTTTTAGTCCAGTTTGTTGTTTAACTAATGGATGCTTTGTTGTCACTAGACAATCCTGTTACACATTAATAAAATATTTTATTCATAAAGGCATTGGTTTGTAGACAAGACATTTTTCTACCCTCCATATATTGTCACCATTTACACGAAGAAAAGCCTACCAGATAAAAGGTACCAAAGGGGCAATCAGAAGAAATGAATCTAATGACAGACAATACAATGACCAAAGAAAAAAGGACATAAAATGATCTACAGTCACTACACAGAAAACATAAAGATTGGAGAACAAGAACTCCTAAACAAACTGGTGGTGTTCTGGAAAGGAAAGCAGTTTATATTCCACATTTTGTTTTCTTTGATATAATATAGCGGCATTAGAAGTAAAATACTTCGAATGAACTCATGTGCTCTGGAAGGGTAAGAAGTTCCTACTCCACACGTGACAATAGTAGTGTTACTGCTAAACACGCATGAACATCATCTGATACCGAAATCGTTTTAGACACCAGTGAAAATAAATACAACTAACATAAATATAAATGAACTCCCTACATAACAAATGAGACTAAAGACAAACGATCATCAAATTTCACGCAGATATCATAATGGACATCACAATCCGGAACTAAAAACGTGAAGACATGTAATTTAATCACATGAACAACACGAACCCCACTAGGAAAGGCTAAACAGGGGAGAACATCCATGTTGTACCTACGTCAATACATGGAGATACTTTCCCGACCAATATCCTTCCTATTGGAAGATACTCCTTTATCAATGTTATACTGTTAGGATAATAATATTTATCCTGCACTTGTTCTATTTAAGGAGTCAAATTGCATTGACTGGATACTATTTATAAAATATGGCCACTGACAAAAATAGGGTTTTTCTGGTACTTGATTCGTGTAGAGCAACGGTAGGAACAATAACAGTATAAGCGCGGAGTTCTCAGAAGACACAATAAAAAAAAGATTAGAACTACGCTTATTTCTGCTCTTTTTAGACAGTTTGCATGCATTTTTTGACATTGCGGGATAAACACACGTATATTGTCTCAAAATGTAAAATTCATTAGCACTCGCTTAGAAACAGAAAAGTCTCGATTTTCTACCAGCTGTTCTAAAGCTCGAACAAATAATTTAAAAAGTTTCAGAAAAGGTACGTATATTGTCTGTATGTAAAAGAAGCAAAGTAATAATTCTTTTAGAATAAATTTACAAGCCGTAAAATATGAAGTCACACGCAAACATTTCTAATGCAGTTTCATTATTATTTACACACCACAAATTGGTATCTGTAGTGATGCACACCTCTCTGCAACCTTTTTCTGTGACCCATTTGTACATTTTGAAGCCACACAATTTCCATACCCGTCAAAAGACGCATTGTATAAAACTGAAAAAAAATCATATTTCATTTTCAAGTGACAATTGACTAATGGTGTTAAACACTAATCAATCAATCAATCTTCAAAATTTGCTGATACTTAAAAACATCATTTGATAATTGAACAACTATTAATTAGGTAAATTCCTTCTTTCATTGCTTTAGTTACTAATTTTAGTGCACATAAACATACATAATTTCATATTTTAGAGCTTTAAATAACTCTACATTTTAGTTCTATGAATGCTATATGAATATTTCTTCTTTATGGAATTATTTGCAAATAATTAATTTAATTTAATTGTTGAAATGAGCATCCAACGCCGTTCACACGATCGATTTGTGTTGAAACGTTACATTATAAATGTGTTGAATAAAATGGGAGTATATCCAACTATCTTCAAAGATTTGATGGGCACGCCAAACATGCTTGACAATCTGTTCACAATTTCAAATTTGTGCTTTGAAATAGTTGAACGGGTAAAGCTTGAATCGAATTTGAAAGAACAATTTGACCGTTTAAACGCATCTTAATCTTCTTTAATGGAATCCTACCTTTATATACCCACGAAATACCAGGATTGTCTACAGTAAGACACAAATTCTTGCTGGTGCCAGTTTTTATTATAGGGTTTTTGAAATGACATATGCATTGATTCAGCTGAAATATAAAATATGTTAAATACCAAACATTTAAGAAGAGAACACAAAACCAAGAGGTACGTGTCATGTGAATACTAGTTTGTATATTTTTCCAATCTTAGAGTTTGTGGTGTATCAATTTTAGCTGTTAACATTTGTGTCATGTTATTGTAGTTGTGTATATAAAATAATGAAAATATTGACTTTTTCTTTATGTTATTTTATTTAATATTCGCGTAAAGAAAGATTTCCTGCAAAAAGCATGTTAAAATTATAATTCCACGTGTAGTATTGAATCTATTCATGTAACATGTAATAAAATGAAGCAACAACTGCGAAATACCTTCTTTAAATTAAACATTGTGAAAAAAGACAAATTAAGAAGATTAATAAATATATTGCATAGCTTGTGGTTCATATCTCCTTTTTTTATCAGAGGTAAGGGGCAATCCGTTTAGTTGTTAAGAAACAATCTGTTTTCTGAAATTGATATAATCAACCATGCTGGTGGGTTTGATAAAGAACCCATTCGCTCTGCTTAGGGTAAGTGTTGTTCAACAGACAGCCATCACTTCTATGGATGCTAACCGTGCTTCTCGTCGATTCGTTCCTTTTTGTATGAGGCAGACTTGATACAATGGATTCTCCAGAAAACCGAATAGAAGTTAGCCCAATCCATTGATATCACGGTCCGGTATATAGATGATGTCCTTTAGCTAAATAATTCTAAGATTGGTGATTATGTAGATCACATCTATATTGCTAAGCTTGAAATATAAGTAAACGTTAGAGAAAACCAAAGGGGAAATCATGAATGGACAATCCAGAGTCACTGGCCAGCATTAGGAATACAAGACACAGGACGAAGACAAATAAAACCAAAAAAGATTAGCAACATGAACTGTTTCATGGACCCAACCCCTCCTCCTTAGTGACATGATGCGGTCGCATGTGATTAAAATGTCAACCTGCACACAACCGGGTGAACAGCTATAATTTTGAAAGTATGCATAGTATATTTTACATTCGTGACAGAGAAGTCGTCATGTACAGTGTTAGTGAAGAAGAGCAGATGACTCTAACAACATTTAAATATTAGATAGTATATAGTATCATCATGTCACATGATACCTAAAATCAAGTAAAGCTAAGGTCAAGATCCATCTGTCAGAGGTAGTCTTAGCTGATTTTTGGCTATCATGTTTAAGCGCTTTGGTTTACTTACTCCCAAACACTTGTCTTATTTTGCTTTGCAATATTTGGACTATGAACGTACCTGATAAGAGTTATTCCTGAAATCAGTAGTGTGATCTAAATTAGATATCTATTTTTCTATTTCTAATATTTTGTGAACAAATGACATAATGATGTTTTGTAACGATGACTATAATACTTGTCTTTATTTATATATTTGTCTTTTAAATGACAATTCCGAGTATTTTTCAATTTTGAATACCCGAAAAGACTTACTAAAGAATAAGCGAATACAATGACATTAAATATACAGCAACGAAAAACACCTACATATAAAAACTCAATTTACACGAATTCTGAATCCACGTATTCTCCAATTGACATAAATCGACCTATGATCTCTAATATTAAAGAGATCCAAGTGTTCTACTAGACAAAACAATTATGCAAAATATAATCTCACCAGGAACAGGAATCTAATGTAGTACATGCGTCAATGTAAAACCGGGATGTCATCCGTTGATTTGGGGATGTGGGCGAAACTAGAACACAAATAACACTGGTTTTAACAAGACAGATGTCAACGGTTGGACAGGAACTGCTGCTCCGTTCTTTTGTCAGGTACGTGTTCCTCAATCTTAACATTGACCTTAGTTTTAATAATTTACATTATTAGGAACCTTAAATTTCAAACAATAATATTACAAATATTTATTACACAATGTACTTTCTTTTGATTGTTTATAATAAGGAGAAGAGTTTAAGACTTGTTACCTTGTATGAGAAATACTCAAATGACTTCTGTTGTTTATGGAGACACCATTGGTAGCATTCACTTATATTGGTGTGATAGGACAAAGGACCAATAACTTTATAACAACCTAAAATATAATAATATAAAATATCATATAATTTTCAAATATGATTATTGAAATACATAGGTAGGCATTTAACCCGTCTCCAATAAGAATTGTTGCCTAAGTGCGTTGTATATACGTTCAATGGCTTATAAAACCCATTGATTGTGTGCGTTGAACATTTTGTACGGACGACCTGTCGCCTATAAATATCGTTGGTATTGTGTGTTGTATCGACAATCAGTCGCCAATACATCGTTCAATCAATTCGGTTTTCTTCAAACCCAAAAATGACGATTTTTATTAATAAATGAAAATGGAAATTATACATTTACACCACTACCAACTACTAGTATGTGTACTTTGTTCTTGTCTAAATTATTATTGAAAATGATACTGTTCAGATACTGATGTGAGAAGAGATATTTTGCTAACATATTGTTTGATTTAATAAACAAGATTTCCATTTTAGATGATATTTGTATCGTTTAAAAGTAACACGACGGATACCATTAGTGGCGCAGGAACTGTATTCTTCCTCAATACCCGAATCCACTCCAGGTTTTTAGTGGAGTTGTGTTGCTCAATCTTTAGTTTTCTGTGTAGCTTTTTGTAGATCATTGTTTGTCCTTTTTCTTGTGGCCATTGTGTCTGTTCTTCTATTTAGGGTTTCTGGTTACCACTTTGATATCCTCAAACTTTTCTAATTGTACTTACTTAAAGCTCACACAATGACAAATCTATTTGAAATAGTTCTATGTGTATCTCTCCATTTCATTGAGTTTACCTTGAAATTCAATCCATTCTGATGGTTTTCGAACATTTCCAGTCCACAAAGTTTTAGCCCCTGATTGACTGTTATTGCAGCTAACAATTTTATCATCTATAGTTGCAAGCTGTCCAGATCTGGATGCACAACATCTTTGAGCTTCAAACCACGTTAGTCCTTATTTGAAAAAAGTTTTGTTCTTCAAATTAATGAGTAAATATGTAATATTTCTATTTTTATTTTAAACTTGGCTATAAAAACGTAGATATCTAATGTAGTGTGCACTACACGTTTCTGGAATAACTGTCATAAATAAGGATAATAACAAAATTACCGAACACAGAGCAATCTTCCAAATAAGGGTAATAACAAAATTACCGAACACAGGGCAATCTTCCAAATAAGGGTAATAACAAAATTACCGAACACAGGGAAAGTAAAAACTCATAAATCAATAAACAGACAAAATCAGTTAACAACCGGGAAACTGGGAAACCGCAATGGCCCCGACTTGGTACAGGCATTTCTAATGAAATGGTGGATTAAATCAGATTTTACGGCGCAAACCTCTCGCTTCCATTACAGTTCAAAGGTTGCGGTTGTCACTATAACAGCATTTATAACAATACTGGAACAAAATAGGGAAAATAGTAGTCAAACAGTATTAAATTCAGTTAGGAAGGTATCTAATATATCTCGTGAACCTTCACGCGCATAATCAAAAAATCGAATAGCAGAATAATGTAAAGTCTTTTGGACAAAGAAAGACCAAAAGGCCTCATCTATTTGATGTTGATATTTGTTGAATGCAGTTCATTGCGTAGTAATAACTAATCTAGTCGACAGATCAGTTAACTTTCACAACTGGGTTATCTGTCTCCATACAACTCTTATTCTACTATTCGGCTCTTTAGTTTTTGGCAAGATTCTCCAGTTTAAATATACCACAAATACAGCAATGTCTGCTTCATCTCGACATTGACAGTGAGGGGCGGTTGATAACGAAACCTTACATCAAAAGAAATTATTTAAAATTTCCAATTCTGAACTTTCCATTTATATGTAGCAACATTCCAACAGCACCTACATATGGAGTATATATCTCTTAGTTGCTACGATATTCTAGAGCTTGTAGTTCCTTGAAGTTTTCCGGTCGTCGCCATGTTTTGTTAACAGTCAAGAAATATCAATGTCACAAATGACCATGGGTATGTTTCGCTTGTCGTAGGCAATACCCAATCATTTCTTCATTCATGACTTATTACCCGTTTTGTAACTATAGTAACACGATAGGTGCCTCTAGTGGAGTAGGAACTGCTTACCCTTCCGGAGTACCTAAGTTCACCTCTGTGTCTCATCAACTTATATTTTTCATTTAGCCATTCCTTGTCCTTTTGTATTGACAATTAAGTGCTATACTCCATCATAAGTTCAATGGTCCATGTTTTAAATGCCTCAAACAACCTTACTGATTCAGGAAGAAGGAAGTACATGTACATGTATAATTATTTTCTCCTGCATATAACCCCAAAATGTCTGTATTCCATTCGTTCAGTTGAAAGAAAACTTTTATTTTAAATGTTTTATTACATACCTGTTAATTGTATTGCAGCTAATCTTATAAATAAAACAGAAACAAACAAAACAAATTTGATCAAGACCACCATGATTGACACATACTGATTTAAAAGATTATCAGCAAAATCATATAGCCTTCACACATAAAACAATTTGTCATTGTTATCATATACTAATCAACATTAGAAACGATGCACGATATTTATTTGATAAAAGCACAACTGCAACAAATCAAATTAAGCATACCCGTGTAGGTTATGAACAATCAACATGGATATTACAATATTTGTAATGGCGTAGTAGATTGTTGGAGGTTGTTGTTATCGTTTCGTTGATATGGGGTTTCTTATCCTAGGATTTCACTACGCATATTTTCAACATTCTATAAAATGAGCGAATCTTCCCTTTCTCAAAAATGTTGAAAAACAATATTTAATGTTTGTTTCTTTCAATCTTGAAGAGTATGTTTAGTTCTCCCTCTCATATCATACATTATGACCAATCAATCGGACGAATTAATTACTAAATATTATATATGGCTCGTCCTATAGACCATGGGATAATCCATAATAATATTGTACCAAAAAATGCTACAGCGTTTTACTTCTTTTTATCAGTAATAATAAATATAATAAACATAGCGTGGCGGGAACGTTTTGACGAAGTGTGTATAGTGCATTTTGTAGTTGTATATTTTACATGATAACATACTAATTCATTGAATCACTAAAAATCACAATAAGCTACCTCTTCTGTATTGTCAAACCTGTTATCGCTCCCAAGGCTTTTATGTTATCTGGCTTTGAGCATACAATGTAAACCATGGAGGTTATTATAAAATGACATCGTGCGCACTACATTTGTGTATCACTCACTCACTTGAATGTACACATATATAAGGGTTCCATACACGTGAATGTATGTCGTAAACACTTCCCGGACCTTTCCTCATTCATGACTTGTGGCTAGAATAACACGACGGGTGCCACAGGTGGGGCATAAACTGCTAACCCTTCCGGAGCACCCGAGTTCACCCCCGGTTTTCAGTAGGGATCGTGTAACACGATCTTTAGTATGTGTATGTTTTGCAGATCGTCGTTTGCCCTTTAGTACTTTTTCTTTTGGCAATTGTGTTGTCTGTTTTTCGTCGATATGCGGATTGCCCTTTGGTATCTGTAAGCTCTTCGTATATGTAAAAGTTAATTGAATTGCCAAAATTTACCAAGATGATTTTTTGCCAATTTTCACAATATTATTGTAAATTTTCCAATAAAAACTTATGATGAAACGACAATTCTGGTTGTTTATAACATTTACTTCCTTTGTCAATTGTTAAAAAATGACAATAATAAAAACAAAAAACAAAAAACAAACAAATTAAAAAAAAAACAAAAACAAAAACAAAAACAAAGAACAAACAAACAAATGCAAAAACAAAACAAAAAAGAAAAGAAAACAATCAGACAAATAACCGTTCAATTGAAATCGTACACAAAGGTTTATTACATATTCATTTGGTTTCCCTAATGGGAACCGATACGAATGGAGATTTCAATTAAAACGTAGATATCTAATTTAGTGCGCACCACATGTTTCTGGAATAAACTTCATCAGCTACACTCAAAACCGAAAGATTGGAACGTTAAATAATTTAAAGTTTGGGAGCAATAAAACCAAAGAGCCTAAACAGAAAAGTCAAAACAAACACTTTTATGAAGCAATATTTTGTTTCAAATAATCTTACTGATTAATGAAGAAGGAAGTTGATTGATTTTGGCCTAAATATAACAAAACAATTTTTGTTATCTGCTTGGTGAATCGATATAAAACGTAATTATAATTTTTGTGTCGCCTGCGTTACACAGAGGCGACATATAGGAATCACTATCCGTCGTCTAGCGTCGGCGTCGGCGTCACAAAATAATTCCTGTCACATTTTCTCAGGAACCACACAGGCCAACTTCTTGATATTTGGCACAGAGCATCAGTATGGAGAACTGTGTCATGTAAGACAGTTTCGAATCTGCTGCATGTCCACTTCCTGTTTGACGGAACTTAGAATATTTTTAGATAGGAAAAATTGTCACATTTTTCCCAGGAACCACACAGGCCAGCTTCCTAATATATGACACAGAGCATCAGTATGGAGAACTGTATCGCATGTCCGCATCCTTTTTGATGGAACTTAGCAATAGATTATTTTTATTCGCATGATAATATCTTATCCTTCAAATAATTCATCATGTCAGAATAAATTGTAATTTTCATAAACTTCATCAATCAAAACTAACTATATCACAAAATTTAGAATAATATACTTTTTCATCATGATGATACTTTCAATGATGAAGTAATCTAAAGAAAATAAGTTCGCATGCGACACATGTCTTCCCTGGAAGACTTACCACTAAGTTTAAAAGAAATTCATTAATATTACCTACCTGCTGACTGTACTGTTGTAAGCATTGTGTATAAAACATAAATAAATAAAATAACTTTCATGAAGACGGCCATGATTGACATATATATGATGTCTAAATCGATAAGAAGCCGTGGTGACAAAAACAAATTTGAACTTTTATCAGACGAACTAACTTTTTATCTCAAAAAGATTTAAATATTGAATTTTGTTTTATTTGCTACTTGTTTGATATTCTGAGCATAGAGAAACAAGTTGCATTAGATGACATGATAATGATGTCCGCTTTATACTAGACCAGGACGCTCGAGTTGGATTGTTATAGTGCTAGCTTATTGCTACGATATTCTAGAACTTGTAGTTGTTCCTTGAAGTTTTACGGTCGTCGCCATGTTTTGTTAACAGTCAAGAAATGTCAATGTCACAAATGACCATGGGTATGTTTCGCTTGTCGTAGGCAATACCCAATCATTCATGACTTATTACCCGTTTTGTAACTATAGTAACACGATAGGTGCCTCTAGTGGAGTAGGAATTGCTTACCCTTCCGGAGTACCTAAGTTCACCTCTGTGTCTCATCAACTTATATTTTTCATTTAGCCATTCCTTGTCCTTTTGTATTGACAATTAAGTGCTATACTCCATCATAAGTTCAATGGTCCATGTTTTAAATGCCTCAAACAACCTTACTGATTCAGGAAGAAGGAAGTACATGTACATGTATAATTATTTTCTCCTGAATATAACCCCAAAATGTCTGTATTCCATTCGCTCAGTTGAAAGAAAACATTTATTTGTTTTCTACAAATGTTTTATTACATACCGGTTAATTGTATCGCTGCTAATCTTGTAAATAAAACAGAAACAAACAAAGCAAATTTGATCAAGGCCACCATGATTGACACATACTGATCGAGTAGGTTATAAACTATCAACGTGGATATACAATATTTGTAATGGCATTGTAGGTTGTTGTTATCGTTTCGTTGATACGGAGTTTCTTATCCTAAGACTATTTTCAACATTCTATAAAATGAGTGAATCATCCCTTTCTCAAAAATGTTGAAAAATAATATTGAATTTTTGTTTGTTTCAATCTTGAAGAGTCTGTGTGATCTCCCTCTCATATCATACATTACAACCAATCAATCGAACGAAATATGAGCGAATCGTCCTTTTCCCAAAATAGTGAAATTGGTTTTTTTCAATCTTTAAGAGTTTTTCTCTTATCAAACGTTATAACCAATCAATCGGACGAATAAACTACTAAATATATATGGTTGATTGATTTTGTCCTAAATATAACAAAACAATTCCTATTATCTGCTTGTTAGATCGATATAAAACGTAATTATTATTATTTATTAAAGTATTTCATTAATATTACCTACCTGTTGACTGTATGGTTGTAAACATTGTGCATAAAACACAAATAAATGAAATAGCTGTGATGAAAACGGCCATGATTGACATATATACGATATCTAAATCGATAGTTAGCCGTGGTTACATAACTTTCTAATGAACTTTTATCACACAAACTAACTTTTTATCTCCAAACAAGATTTAAATATTGATTTATGATTTATTTCTACTTGTTTGATATTCTGAAAAAAACACTGTTATTATTGATACCATGATTGAGTGATTGATTGTTGTTTAACGCCAAATGGGCGGCAACTCTTCAGCTATAGCATATAGAAACAAGTTGCATTAGATGACATGATGATGATGTCCGCTTTGTACTAGACCAGGACGCCTGCGTTGGATTGTTATAGTGCTAGCTTAATGAAGCAACAGTCAACGGGTAAACATTTTTTCGCTCCACTCTGACACGTTATTCTGATTCCGAGCAAGGCAGTCATTATTCTTTCTCGTTAGTGCTGCGTGCCTAGCGGAGAAGCAACAAATACCAATTTTACGGTCATTGGTTTGCTCGAACCCACGATCTACCGTACTCGAGGCGAGCACGCTAACCATTACACCATTGGTGTGGTTTATCATGTAAAGGGTGTCCATCATCTATGATTATCATGATGTCTAAATAAACTTTCATATTAAGTCTGAAACATCTCGACATATCATTGAAAATGCTTTAGATGTTATGCATGTCCCACAGTTGCCATATACATTCTTACTTTAGAGATTTTTTTCAAGTCGAACTTGTAGGTCAGTCTTCAAAATAATTGTCTTTCTAACAAAGAATGCAAAACCCTCCGCCATTACGGTTATGGAAGTAAAGTTTGAAGATACCAAATGGGTTATCAGAAGCAGTAAATCAAAGAAGGACAGACAACACAAAGACAAACAGAAGAAAGAAGAAAGGACAAATCATGATCTACAAAAAACTACACAGAAAACTAAAGGTCAAGTAACACGAACACCACTACAAACCAGGGGTGAACTTATATTTTCCGGAGACTAAAATGGGTTAGTAATGTATTCTAAGCGATTTGGGAAGGCCATATTTCACTAAGGTAATAGAAACCTGCTTTCAAATAAATTATTTTGGTTTAATATGGTTTCGATTAAATAGTAGGATTGCTTGATTAAATGATTAGTGTGTAACGACATCTTGTAGTATTTAAGTAATATCTTGTGGTTTAATTGGTGCAAATACGATAAGGTACAAAATGTAAAAACTATAGTTATTGTTGATCAATCTTTAGCTTTCTATGCTGGACCATTATTTGTCTTTATTGTCCTTTTCTTTTGACCATTGTATTGTCTATCTTTTTACGAATTACGACTTCAGATAACTCTTTTCGAATTTCAAACTTTTCTTCATCACGTTCTGACAGCTCCAGTCCAACAATATGATGCAGAATTCCAATATTTGTTTTGTTAGATGTCGCATTTGTGTTATTTGTATTTGCATAGGGGCGCATATCGCATTTGTGTTATTTGAAATTATATAGGGGCTCATGTCGCATTTGCGTTATTTGTATTTGTATAGGGGCTCATGTCGCATTTGTGTTATTTGTATTTGTTGAAGGGATCATGTCGCATTTATGTTATTTATATTTGTAGAGGGGCTCATGTCGCATTTTTGTTATTTGTATTTATAAGGGGGCTCATGTCGCATCTGTGTTATTTGTATTTGCAGAGGGGCTCATGCCGCATTTGTGTTATTTGTATTTGTAGGGGCTCGTGTCGCTTTTGTGTTATTTGTATTTGTAGGGGCTCGTGTCG
>MJUT01049483.1:206769-217626 GCA_002080005.1 Gigantidas platifrons | reverse complement strand
AAGCAAACTATTTTATATAAAAAATTACAATAACGAATCAAACTATACATAGATCTTGTAGAATTTACAAACAACATTTCTACATTTACCTTAGAGTAATAACGTCAAGCGATTGTTACTTTTGTATTACCCGGCATGACATCACATTCTGTAGTTGACCAATCAATGATTAACATTTTTGATTTGAAAACAAATGTTCGGAGGTGAAGACAAGCATAATCCTCACGAATCTAACTTATAGACTTCAACACAAATGAATAATTTGCTATTGTTTATATATGTACCGGAGAAGACTTCATAAGTTTACAAATTGTGTCTTATCCATTTGTCTTGTTTTGTATGACAATAAAATTTGTTTAAAGTAAAGTAATAATTTGATGTCTAATCAACAGAAGTTAAAATAGTCAAACCTGTAATAAGAGGTCACCTTTGGGACAGAAAACGTTACCTTCTGAAACAGGTGACCTCTTAAAAGATGTTCAATTCTAATATGAAATTTTCTATGACAGGATATATAGTAATTAAGTTCACCTCTGATCCTTGTTGACACTTAAATCAGATATCTGTTTTTATTTTTTCAACTTATATAAGACAAGTATTACTTTATTTCACAAAAATAAACCGCCTTGATATAACTGAAATATTGTTGAAAGTGGGGTTATACACCATAACCATAACCACAAAAATAAAATTCTAATTTTTCATTCCATTGTAATAGAGGTAAAATCCCGAGGATACCCGGTGTTTTCACCTGCTCCAATTATTCAATGTCAAGGAGGAAAAATGAAGTAACAGAACATAGAACTTATAAAATTGAGAAACAACAGTGCTGGATTTATAGTCGAGCAGAAACGTCTTTTTTACAATATTAGATGCGTGGTCATAGCAGAAGCGTCATATTTGTACAACATTAAAAAGTGTGGTCATATGTCGTATCGTTATTGACCTGTTTTGTACAATATTAGATGTGTGGTCATATGTCGTATCGTTATTGACCGGCCAATCTTAATACTGTTATACGTTGGATCAACTCCATCACAAACTCCTAGACTACTGTCATACACATTGTTTTCTACCTGTTCTTCTCCTTTATCAACAGTGTGTCTAAGTGTATCATATTCATCTTCAGTTTCAAATCGTTGACTTTGATTGTTACCCCCCTCCAAATCAAATTCGCTTGATTGTGCTGCTGGATCTGCTGGACCTGCTGTGTGCTTTTTAACAACAACAGCGTATTCATGATTTGTAGAAAACGTCTTATTTTGTCTTTCTCCCCCAGTGGATGTATTTTCAGCGGTGTTGTTACGAATTACATTTTTTGGAAGATCTCCATTGTCTGTATTTAACGCTGTATCGTGATACACTGGTATCGCACAATCAATGCTATTATTCATTTCAATCTTATCTTCTTTATATAGTCCTTTTCTAAATGGTCCAACATTCCTGTAAAAAATGAAGAAATAAATGCAATCTATGAAAATCATAAAACTGAGATTTCTAAAATCCATACTGGTACTGGCGAAAAGCTACTTTAGCATTCATGACTTATCAGTGGGTTTGTAACTAGATTAACACGACGCGGGTGTCTCGTCTAGTGAAATAGGAACTGCCCACCCTACCGGAGTAGATGAGTTCATCCCCGGTTTTTAGTGGCGTTCGTGTTACTCGATCTTTAGTTTTATATGAATGTTTTGTAGACCGTTACTTGTCCTCTTGATCTTTTTCTATTGGTCATTGTGTTGTCTGTCTTTCTTCGATTTACGGATTCTGATTACCTTTTTAGCATCTTCAAACTCTTCTCAACAGTACGATGAAGCACCATTTTTAGACTATTTTTGCTATCCTGTTTAGACCCTTTGATTTATTGGCTATTTAGCTTTCCAATAATTTGAATATGATCATATGATGAAGATTAGTACTGAAACGTGTCGTGTGCACTAAATTAGATATCTACGTTGTTATGGAAATAAAATGTCCCTACATATAAAAGTCAAAAGCAAAGTTTGTAGACACGAGGACTCGTACTCAAATTTGGGGTTATGGTTAATGTTATGGTGTCTAACGCCACTTTCAACAATTTGTCAGTTCTATGATGGAGGTAAGCTTTAGTGAATGACTCCGGAGTACCCGGAGAAAACTACACACCTGTCGCAAGTCACTGACAAACTGTATCACATAATGTTATATCGAGTACACATCGCCATGAGCGGGATTCGAACTCACAACGTTAGTGGTGATAGGCACTGATTCGTAATCAAATTTGTCTTAATATGACAATGGTGGCTTTCGCAACTCCAGTCCAGAACCATATATATATATATATCTTTGTGATCTGTTAAAGTGTAAATATCATTGTTTATCTGTTTATTTCTTTTTATATTTGTGAATTCTATTGCCATACATAAATACAGCTTTAAATCTCACCTCATTTTGCAAGTTATAATGACGATTACAGCAATCAAGACAACACCACCCACTGTAACACCACAAATAAGACCTACAAACATACTAATGTTGAATTAAGAGTTCCAGACAACGAGTAACAATATAAACTTTATTGTTAAAGCAAGATCACACAAATCACTCCGGTATCGACAACGTTGTGGAAATTCATTTCAGTAAAAACGGAATTCATGATTTTGCCATAAAGGTTCTTCCGCGGCTGCTATTATTTTTGGTAGTTGGATTTACCTCTACCTATCCAATCACTGCTCATCAGCACTAATATAGTTTGTGATATTACCTCGCGTCCCAGGCGAGTACAGACCCCACTTTTTGGGGCATACAATTGAGTAACATCTGAAATTTGAGCATGGAAGCAGACAATGTGACGTACAACACGAGATTTAAGGCTACAATTGTATGCTTTGAGGCCAAATTACTTTTTTTTTGTTGCTTGTCAGTTTTGAAAACTTGCACACTCCCGCTATCCGGTCATATTCTGAGGCTTGATCTCCCACTTTCCGGTTATTTCCTGAGGCTTGACCCCAACTATTCGGTCATCTCCTGTCTAAGTGTATTGTTGGCTAGTCTCTCATGTTCATTTACATCCATATCCTTTTTTACTACAAGCTGTTCCTTTACTTTAATTTGTATATAAGTGTAATGTTAGATAGTTTCATATGTCCATTAACATCCACATCCTTTCTTACCAAGTAAAATACACGTACAATATAATGATATTGAAATAAAAACATTCATTTTATGAGATATCAAGTGTTTATGTCTGGTCGTTGATTTTCTTTCTACTGACATGGACACACACTTCAAGTGACGAGATTTATAGAAAATATCCAAGATACATTGAAAAAAAAATTTAAAATCTAATAGAAATCTTAGACAGACAGAGACAAATTAGTACCCCTAACACACAAATACATGACTACTCACTTTTCTGGCTTGGTACAGACACTTCAATTAAAAGTGGTGGGGTTTAACTAGATTTTTTGGACCAAGCTTACCCTCTTAGTGAAATGATGCGGTTATGCAAGAGAGTAATCTATATTACCTGTCAGTTTATTATAATTGAACAATATCTACACATGGAATTTAATGGGGGTAATCGTGGTCGTGATCGTATGGTAGTTGGATTTATAACTACCTATGCAATCAGTGCCTATCACCACTAACGTTGTCAGTGACTTGCGACAGATCAGTGGTTTTCTCTGGGTACCCCCACAATATAACTGAAATATTGTTGAAAGTGGCATTAAATACCATAACCCTAACCCTGAAATTTAATGTATTCTTACCAATATTAGTAGCATCCGGTTTATCGCCAACGTGTTGATCCATAGTGGGTGTAATATTAGTTATCGTATGTGATGGGTTATGAGTAGTTGTCACATCAACAGACCGAATAACTGCTTTGAGAAAGAAATACAAATTATTAAATTATAAAGTACATAATACATTACTGCAGAACATGTCTAATCCTACACACTAAGGAGCCAGGGAAATGTGTCGGATTGTACAGGATGTTGGAATACTCATGTTTTACCCTTTAATTGACAGAAAATTGCACAATTGTAACAAAAGAAGAAATTGTGTGTTTGCTTATGTAGGATGTGTTAAAGAATTAGAACTACGATGTAAAGTGATGTTTATACAATGTAGATGAACATAATATAATATTTAATTTTTATCACAATCAATATATTTAGAACAATTTCATAGCATATCAGATTATATGTGTAGCCATGTCCTTTACAAAGAAGGTGAAAACAGTTTAATGTAAAATTGAGAATAATGAGTTCCGGTCTCTTATAATACTACAACTGTGTTATGTAGAGTCAAAGCCAGTAAAGGTAATATTATTGTCGGTAATACAAGAAAGAAAACATTCTCGCAAGGGAGAGAAAAAGATCCATTGTCTTTTAAGAACTAGATATTTGATGTACAATGTTTGTAGCGATGTCTTCATACTAGGATCATCGTAGTATTGCACATGAAATACAATGAATAAAGTAAGAAACAATTCTTTTAATAAAATAAACTGTACTACCTGGCAGTTTGGCGCTTGTTATAGCAGCCCCTTGAAAACTGGAGTATGTTGTTCTTTTGGATACAGAATTACCATCTAACTTTGTGGCTGATGCTGAAACTGCTCTTCTAGATATTATGCTAACAGAGGTCGTGCTTATATCTAAGATTATAAAATGAGCAACATGCATTAGTCTTACTAGATTGTAAAATAAATACTTGTTTTATCAATCAGTCATTAAATGATAATATGATTGAATAAACGTTATAGAAAACGGAAGGGGCATTCAAGAATGGACAACTGTGTTATGCTTATGGTGTTTAGCGCTACTTTAAACAATATTTCAGTTATATCGTTGTGGTCAGTTTTATTGGTGGAGTACCCGGAGAAAACCACTGACCTGTCGCAAGTCACTGACAAACTTTATCACATAAAGTTGTATCGAATACACGTCGCCATGAGCGAAATTCGAACTCACAACTTTAGTGGTGATAGGTACTGATTCCACAATCACGACGACCCCCCGAATGAAGACAAATGTAAATACAAATACCAGACTGAATGTAAGATATTGTGAGGTTTTAAACACCAAATCATTAGGTGAACGGATGTTAAAAGATAAAGCAAAACATTATTACTTTACTGTTCCTGTATCATAAAAAGAAAGTTTTAAAAGTGATGGTCAATATATGTATTTTATTAAAAAAAAAGTTAGAAATGGTCAAAGACTTTGGCAGGAGTGTTTTCATTGGATGATCATGAGTTCATTCTGATATTACCTCTAATCGGGTTCTGTCATTTGCTAGGGAGAGAGACGAAGAAAAACAAACAAAAATACAACACAGTATGTGATGCACACCACTACACACAAACACACACAAATAACGTAAATAAAACATGAGACCTCCTACACATAACTGAAGGTAAAAACGAACCGAACATCGTTTTAATGCGGAAATCGTAATGGACATCACAACACGGAACACAGAACGTAAAGACACACAATAGGACAACACTAAAACTAAAAAGATAAGCAACACGGACCCCACAAAAAAAACGGAGATGAAGTCATGTGCTAGCAAGGGGTAAGGAGTTCCTGCTTCTTATAAGACACCCGTCGTGTTACTCATATATACAGTCAAGTATGGCAAATGATCAGTGTATATCAATACACACCTGTATTAACCACTGTCAATGTTTCAGTACTGTGATGATTCTGCGTTCTGTTAGAAAATTGGTGTATGTATCTCGAAACAGAACTAGTAACGGTAGTTTCTGCTATAGCATGTGGCTTAGATAAATTGTAGATGTTCGTAGTTTGACTTTTACAGTCTTCTGCAGATATTATGGTGGTATTGTGCGCTGCAATAAAACTAACCACTATACGTAGTAGCTGAATTCAGAATGCTTTACCACTGTACGTAGTAACTGAATTCAGAATGCTTTACCGCTATACGTAGTAACTGAATTCAGAATGCTTTACCACTATGCGTAGTAACTGAATTCAGAATGTTTTACCACTATACGCAGTAGCTGAATTCAGAATGTTTTACCACTATACGTAGTAACTGAATTCAGAATGTGTTACCACTATACGTAGTAACTGAAATTTTACCAGATTATCATGTTGTCTGTTGTTTTATAGTCATCTATTAATAAAGGAATATATCTCATAAACCGGAACTGCATCGGTGGTGTAATGGTTAGTGTGGATTCGAACACCTGTTGATTGCGAAGCATGCCGTGTTAAGGGGTAAGAACAAAGATTGGTCAGCTCGGAATCAGTTTAGTGAGTCCATCATCATCATCATTTCATCAAATGTAATTTGTTCTCGCTATGATATAGCTGAATCATTGTTCTTTTGGCGTCAAACAATAATCACTCACTCTTTTTCATAACCAGGAGTTCATTTATAGTTTGCCGTTTTCAAAATATTTACCTCGTCAATATATATATATACTTCGCCAATCCTGCACTCGTCCATATTGGTCTAAACACTGAATAATGCTGCATAAAGTTGCATTTTAGCCGCATAATATTAAATCTACAGAACCATAGTGAACATATACATAAAGTGTTTTGATTGAAGCCTGTCTAGGTTATTTTCCTTATCATTGATGATGTCGAATTTGCTAAAAATTAAATTAGATTAAATTTTATATCTTGTTTATAGAAAAAAGCATCCGCCGTTTCATTACAGTTGGTATAATAATGTTTGATTGTAGTTGCATCGTTGGGACATTTGGCAACTACACAAGACGATATATCTGTCATTTTAATCATATCCTCTGAAATATGATACAAATAATTTAAGGAGAGATTTGGTCACATAAACAACAAAGAAACATAGACATTTTGTATGCATAGCAACACATATGCAAAATACAATACAATCTTCAAATTGTACAGGATGCCTTCGTGTCAATAGCCACGATCACATGGTAGTTGGAGTTACATCTAGCTATGCAAACAATGCCCAACACTACAATGGTGTTTAGATCGTAGTGAAATGTACTTGATACAACTGTATGCTGCAATGGAATATTGTTACAAGTGGCAATAAATACCCATACAATACACTAAAGTTAGTGAGTTTGATTTCTGTCTGTGTTCAGACATTGACTATCCTGTTGAGGCCCATTGAGGGTTTTTTTTTGCTCCCAAAGACTTCTAAATGGTTTGTCTTTCTAATCTTTTAAGACTATGATGAAGGTTATTCTAGAAACGTCTCCTGTGTGATATCTAAGTTTTTATGATTGATTTGATTTGATTTATTGTGCTTAACGCCACTTTCAGCAATATTACAGCTATATCATGGCGACCAGTTTTAGTGGTGGAAAAAACCGGAGTACCCGGAGAGAACCACCGAACATGGGCAAGTAAGTGGTAAACTTTATCGTGCACCCTTTTTGTAATAGACAAAGCCGGGCACAAACCTACGCCGTATTGGTGATAGGCTTGTACGAGTTGTTAGGTAATCCAACTACCTAGCTCATTGAGCCACCCGGCCCTCTATTGGTGATATGCTTGTACGAGTTGTTAGGTGATCCAACTACCTAACTCATTGAGCCACCCGGGCCCTAAATTTTTTTATGAGGATATTCATTAATGACAAACAATAATTACATACAAATCTTTATACCTTTTTTATATCCCTATCTAGGTGACAACATTGTAATATATAAATGTATCGCTTTCATTGACTGTCGGACGGAAATACTGGGTTATGACTTTTCTTTTTCATTGGTATTGTTCTATTTTGCATCCGTATTAATTCTATACTAGAAATGTCCTTCATCATTAGTTATTAGCATTGGTTCTGTGTACCTCCTACACCGGAGCGGAGAGAACATAAAAAAGTAGTTCTGTAATGGACGGGGCTTGAAACGTTATTCGTATACTAGACGAATCAAGCATTTATTCGTATGGTATATTTGCATAGCAAATGTAATTATTGCAGGATAAATAAATATATTCGTTTATTATTATAAAATGTATTAACATGATCTACATGAGCTGAAATCTCAACTCGGAAAATATTCGTCCACATCCCTGTTTCGGTGGTAGTATCTTTGTTCAGTTCAAACAAGTCAGTAGCATTATTTTCCTTAGAATTTGGATCTTTACAATTGCTTTGACTTTTAGTCCAGTTTGTTGTTGAACTAGACAATGCTGTTACACAAAAATAAAATGTTTTGTTTAAAAATGCCTTGCTTTGTAGACAAGATATGTTTCTACCTTCTATTTATTGTCACCATTTACACGATGACATCCTTACAGGTAAAAGATACTAAAGGGGCATTCAGAAGCATTGAATCTAATGACAGACAATATAATGACCGAAGGAAAAAGGATAAACAATGATCTACAAAACACTACACAGAAAACTAAAGGTTGATGAATAGGAACCCCCAAAAAACGGAGGTGTTCTGGAAAGAAAGCAATTCCTGCCCCACATTATGTTTACTTTGATATAACATAGCGGCAACAGAAGTAAAACGCCCACACAATAAAAAAAACTGCGGGTGAACTCATGTGCTCTGAAATGATTAGAGGTTCCTGCTCCCCAAGTGGCACCAGTCATGTTACGGTTAAATGACATGAAGATAATCTGATACCGAAATCGTGTTAGACACAAATATACGTAAATACATACAACTGTATGTACAACAGTGGACATCATAGCATGGGACCAAAAACGTGAAGACATGTAATTTGATCACATGAACAACATGAGTCCCACAAAACAAGTAAAAAAACAGGAGAGCATCCATGTTGTTGACCAATATCCTTCCTACTCTTTTGTCTATGTTATATTGTTGGGAAAATAATATTTATCGTCCACTGGTTCTATTTGAGGAGTCAAATTGCATTGTCTGAATACTTTTTGTTATATACTGTCACTGACGAAAATATAGTTTTCTGATAGCGACAGTAAGAAATGGCAACAGCACGGACTTCTCATAGGGCACCATAAAAAAAAATGCTATTTTTAGACAATCTGCCTGTTGTTTTGGATTTTGTGAGATTGCAGGATAAACAAAATATACGTACATTGCTTTTCGATCAACTTTTTTAAATCTTGTACAAATGTCTATATGTAAAAGAAGCAAAATAAAAATTCTTTTTAAATAAATGTACAAACAGTAAATTATGAAGTCACACGAGTACATTTCTAATGTTTTTTTCAAATTATTATTTACAAACCACACATTGGTCTCTGTAAGGATGTACACCTCTCTGCAACCTTTTTCTCTGACCCATTAGTACATTTTGAAGCCACACAATTTCCATACCCGTCAAAAGACGCATTGTATAAAACTGAGTGAAAAAATCATATTTCATTTTCAATTGACATCATTTGATAATTGAACAACTATTTCAATATTAATTAGGTAAATTACTTCTCTTTAGTATTGATACATTTTTAATTGCTTGTGTTACTAATTTTGTGCACACAATGCGCTACTGGAATAACCATTATCTTATGTGATGATGATGATGATAAATTGATGATTTACAGAGACATAAGGTAGATTGGTGCGTTTTTTCTTCAATAAAGCCAATATCTACGAGATCAGTGAAATAATGTTGAATTTGTCGTCAAACCCTTTCCATATTTTAGAGCTTAAATAAATTTAAATTTCAGCTATATGAATATACTATATGAATATTTCTTCTTTATGAAATTATTTGGAAATAATTAATTAATTTAATTGTTGAAATGAGCATCCAACGCCGTTCACACGATCGTTTTGTGTTGAAACATCATTAAACGTGTTAGATAAAATGGGAACCTATCCAACTCGCTTCCAAGATTTGATGGACACATTAAACATGTTTGACGACATGTTTACATGGTCAAATTTGTGTTTGAAACAGTTAGATGTGTAAAGTTTAAAGGGACAATCTGACCTTCACCTTCTTTAATGGAATCCTACCTTTATATACCCACGAATAATTAGTATCGGCTTCACGAAGACACAAATTGTGCTCAGTTTTTCTAATTGGGTTTATCAAATGATATATGCATTGACTCTCCTGATATATAAAATATGTTAAATACCAAACATTTAAGAAGAGAACACAAAGCCAAGAAGTACGTGTTATGCGTATAGTAGTTTAATATTTTGCAACCTTAGAGTTTGTGGTGCATCTATTTTATACTGACAAAAGATATTGACTTAACTATAATTTTATTTAAGATTTGTTTATGAAAAGATTTCCTTCAAAAATAAAAAGCATGTCAAAATTTTCCAGTGCAGTATTCTACCTACTCATTTGAAATATAATAAAATGAAAAAAACAAATTTGCAATGTCTTCCTTAAATTAAACAGTTAAACAAAAAGACAAATTAAGAAAATTAATCCTTATTGCATAAATAAAATATATTGCATAGCGTGTGAGTCATACCTGGGTTTTTTTTATCAGCCATCAAAACTGGGATTAAGAGTAACTGTGAACTAAAGAGCCAACACATGATAGCCACAATCTGCTAAGATTACCTCTGTCGGATAGATAATGACTTTAGCTTTGATAGGATGTTAACCTCAGCTTTGATTAATTTTGAGTATTATGTAACATGGTGATATTGTATAATATCTAATATTTAAATAATGGTTAAAGTTATCGACTATCTTGAATTAACATTGTACTTGACAATTTCTCAGTCACGAAGATAAAATATATTAAAGATACGTTCATAGTCGAAAGATTGGAAAGCAAGTCTTTGGGAGGAAGTAAAACAAAGGGCCTAAATATGATAGCCGCAATAGGCTAAGATTACCTTTGCCGGATAGATCTTGACCGCAGCTTTTATTAATTTTGATGATATTGTATACTATCCAGGATTTTGTGTTAGGGGGGACGAAA
>MJUT01049483.1:179215-194159 GCA_002080005.1 Gigantidas platifrons | reverse complement strand
GTTGGGACATTTGGCAACTACACAAGACGATATATCTGTCATTTTAATCATATCCTCTGAAATATGATACAAATAATTTAAGGAGAGGTTTGGTCACATAAACAACAAAGAAACATAGACATTTTGTATGCATAGCAACACATATGCAAAATACAATATAATCTTCAAATTGTACAGGATGCCTTCGTGTCAATAGCCACGATCACAAGGTAGTTGGAGTTACATCTAGCTATACAAACAATGCCCAACACTACAATGGTTTATAGATCGTAGTGAAATATACTTGATACAACTGTATGCTGCAATGGAATATTGTTACAAGTGGCGATAAATACCCATACAATACACTAAAGTTAGTGATTTTGATTTCTTTCTGTGTTCAGATATTGACTATCCTGTTGAGGCCCATTGAGGGTTTTTATTTGCTCCCAAAGACTTCTAAATGGTTTGTCTTTCTAATCTTTGAAGACTATGATGAAGGTTATTCTAGAAACGTCTCCTGTGTGATATCTAAGCTTTTATGATTGATTTGATTTGATTTATTGTGCTTAAAGCTACTTTCAGCAATATTACAGCTATATCATGGCGACCAGTTTTAGTGGTGGAAGAAAACGGAGTACCCAGAGAGAACCACCGAACATGGGCAAGTAACTGGTAAACTTTATCGCTTGCGGCTTTGAGTCGCGTGCACCCTTTTTTGTAATATACAAAGCCGGGCACGAACCTACGTCGTATTGGTGATAGGCTTGTACGAGTTGTTAGGTAATCCAACTACCTAGCTCATTGAGCCACCCGGCCCTCTATTGGTGATAGGCTTGTACGAGTTGTTAGGTAATGCAACTACCTAACTCATTGAGCCACCCGGGCCCTACATTTTTTTATGAGGATATTCATTAATGACAAACAATGATTACATACAAATCTTTAAACCTTTTTAATACCCCTATCTAGGTGACAACATTGCAATATATAAATGTATCGCTTTCATTGACTGTCGGACGGAAATACTGGGTTATGACTTTTCTTTTTCATTGGTATTGTTCTATTTTGCATCCGGATTAATTCTATACTAGAAATGTCCTTCATCATTAGTAATTAGCATTGGTTCTGTGTACCTCCTACACCGGAGCGGAGAGAACATAAAAAAGTAGTTCTGTAATGGACGGGGCTTGAAACGTTATTCGTATACTAGACGAATCAAGCATTTATTCGTATGGTATATTTGCATAGCAAATGTAATTATTGCAGGATGAATAAATGAATTCTTATATTATTATAAAATGTATTACCATGATCTACATGAGCTGAAATCTCAACTCGGAAAATATTCGTCCACATCCCTGTTTTTGTGGTATCTTCGTTTAGTGCACATATATCAGTTGTATTATTCACTGTAGAAAGTAAATGTTTACAATTGCTTTGACTTTTATTCCAGTTTGTTGTTGAACTAATAGATGCTCCGTTGTCACTAGGCAATCCTGTTACACAGAAATAAAATATTTTATTTAAAAAGGCATTGCTTTGTAGACAAGACATTTTTCTACCCTCTATTTATTGTCACCATTTATACGATGAAAATCCTAACAGGTAAAAGATACTAAAGAGGCAATCAGAAGCATTGATTCTAATGACAGACAATACAATGACCAAAGTAAAAAGGATAAACAATGATCTACAAAACACTACACAGAAAACTAAAGATTGAGGAGCAGGAACCCCCAAAAAACAGAGGTGTTCTGGAAAGAAAGAAGTTCCTGTTCCACATTTTGTTTACTTTGATATAACATAGCGGCAACAGAAGTAAAACGCCCACACAATAAAAAAAAACTGCGGGTGAACTCATGTGCTCTGAAAGGATTAGAGGTTCCTGCTCCCCAAGTGGCACCAGTCATGTTACGGTTAAATGACATGAAGATAATCTGATACCGAAATCGTGTTAGACACCAATATACGTAAATACATACAACTGTATGTACAACAGTGGACATCATAGAATGGGACCAAAAACGTGAAGACATGTAATTTGATCACATGAACAACACGAGTCCCACAAAACAAGTAAAAAAACAGGAGAGCATCCTTGTTGTTGACCAATATCCTTCCTACTCTTTTCTTTATCTTATATTGTTGGGAAAATAATACTTATCGTCCACTGGTTTTATTTGAGGAGTCAAATTGCATTGTCTGAATACTTTTTGTTATATACCGTCACTGACCAAAATATAGTTTTCTGATACCTGATTCACGTAGATCGACAGCAAGAAACGGCAACAGCGCGGACTTCTCATAGGGCACCATAAAAAAGAATGCTATTTTTAGACAATCTGGTTGTTGTTTTGGATTTTGTGAGATTGCAGGATAAACAAAATATACGTACATTGCTTTTCGACCCGCTTTTTTAAATCTCGTACAAATGTCTATATGTAAAAGAAGCAAAATAACAATTCTTTTTAAATAAATTGACAAACAGTAAAATATGAAGTCACACGCCTATTTCTAATCCTGTTTTTTTAATTAATGTTTACAAACCACACATTGGTATCTGTAATGATGTACACCTCTCTGCAACCCTTTTCTGTGACCCATTAGTACATTTTGAAGCCACACAATTGCCATACCCGTCAAAAGAAGCATTGTATAAAACTGAGAACAAAAATAATATTTCATTTTCAATTGACATCATTTGATAATTGAACAACTATTCCAATATTAATTAGGTAAATTACTTCTTTTAGTATTGGTACATTTTTAATTGCTTGTGTTACTTATTTTGTGCACACAATGCGTAACTGGAATAACCATTATTGTATGTGATAATGATGATGATACATTGATGTTTTACAGAGACATATAATACGGTAGATTGGTGGGTTTCTTTCTTCAATAAAGCCAATATCTACGACATCAGTGAAATAATGTTGAATCTGCAGTCAAACATACATATGCAACCCTTTTCATATTTTAGAGTTTAAACAAATTTAAATTTCAGTTATATGGATATGCTATATGAATATTTCCTCTTTATGGAATTATTTGCAAATAATAATTAATTTACAATGTTGAAATGAGCATCCAATACCGTTCACACGATCGATTCGTGTTGAAACGTCATTCAACGTGTTGGATAAAAAACAGGAACCTATCAAACTTTCTTCCAATATTTAATGAACCCCAACAAACATGTTTGACAACTTTTTCACATGGTCAAATTTTGGTTTGAAAGGGTTGGACAGGTAAAGTTTGAAATGAATTTTAAGGACCAATTTTACCTTCACCTTTTTTAATGAGATCTTAAAGGATATTACCTTTATATAGATACGAATAATTAGTCTTGGCTTCACGAAGACACAAATTCTTGCTGGCGTTAGTTTTTCTAATAGTTTCTATGAAATGACATATGCATTGATTCACCTGAAATATATAATATGTTAAGTACCAAACATTTAAGAAAAAGAACACAAACCCAAGAATTACGTGGCATGCGTATACTAGTTTGAATATTTTCCAAGCTTAGAATTTGTGGTTTGCTTCTATTTTAGCTGTTAACATTAATGTCATTGTAAATAGAATAATGACAATAGTGACTTTTTCTTAATGTTATTATATTTAATACTCGCTTAAAGAAAAACTTCATGCTAAAAAAGCATGTTAAAATTATATTTCCCTGTGAAGTATTGAACATATTCATTTGATATATAAGAAAATGAAGTAACAAATTTGCAATGCCTTCCTATCATATAATAGTCAACATTAATTAAATATAATGTCAAGATCCATCCGGCAGAGGTAATCTTTTACTTCCTCCCAAAGACTTGTCTCAGTTATATTGCTTTAAATCTATCGGCTATAAACGTACCCGATGCGTGTTATTCCTGAAATCAGTAGTGTGCTCTAAATTATATATATATATATATATTTTATTTCTAATATTTTATGAACAAATGAATATATTTGACTTTTTCAGTGGGAAATCGAGTATTTTTAAAATTTTGAATCTTAAAGATATATACTAAGGAATAAGCGAATGCGATGGCAAATGAAGATGTAATAACTAAGTAAGTCTGTACATCTCATTCAGTGAAAAACATCTGCAGATTATACTCAAATTTCACGCATTAGACATGGAATTTCCTTAAAACAAATGTATATGTATATTTGAAAATATCTGAAAATTAAGTCAAACAGTGTTAGAATTAGATTTTTGAGTTGTCAAATTTTGTTCTTCCCTCGACGGGATTTGAAATCACACCATTGATACACTGCAGCACCAATCGCTTAGACTTAATTATGTCCAGCGCCTTAGACCACTCGACCACATCCGTTCCATATATATATATATATAAGTACACAAAATATAATCTTGCCAGGAACAGGAATATATTGTAATATATATAAGAAATTATATAAAAACAGAAATCTGAAACCACATATTCTTCAATTGACAGAAATCGACCTTTGACTTCCAGTATTAATGAGACCCAAAATGTTCTACTTGACAAAACAAGTACACAAAATATAATCTTACCAGGAACAGGAATATATTGTAATATATGCGCTAATTCAAAAGGCGAGAGAGCTTCCGTTGATTGGGGAGAACGAAACTAGAACACAACTAACACTGGCATTAACACGAAGGGTGTCACTAGTTGAACAGGAGCTATTTATCCTTCCGTGGCAACTGCGTTCACATCCGTTTGTTTTGTGGGGTACATCTTGCTGAACATTGACCTTAGCTTTAATTAATATTGAGTATTATGTAACATGATGATATTCTATACTATTTAATATTTAAATGTTGGTTAGAGTTATCGGCCCTCTTTAGCTTACATTGTTCACCTCCGTTTGTTTTGTCGGGTACGTGTTGGTCAATCCTAAGATTGACCTTAGTTTTAATAATTTACATTATTTAGGAATTGTAAACTTCAAACAATAATATTACAAATATTTATTTCACAATTTACTTTATTTTTATTGTTAAAATAAGAAAAGTTCAAGACTTGTTACCTTGTACGAAAAATACTCAAATGAATTCTGTTGTTTATGAAGGCACCGTTGATATCATTCACTTATATTGTTGTGATAGTACAAAGGACCCGAAAGCGCGTAACAGCCTAAAATATAATAACATAAAAAATCAAATCATTTTCAAATATGGTTATTAGGTAGGTCTTAGCACATCGTCTATAATAAAGACTGGCCTTAGGGTGTTGTATGTACGTCCAATCGCCTATAAAACCCATTGATTTTATGCGTTGAACATGTTGTACGGACGAAATGTCGCTTAAAATATCGTTGGCATTTTGTGTTGTATCAACGATCATTCACCAACACATCATTTCGTCAATTCGATTTTCTTTAAACCCAACAATGCCGAGTTTTGTTGGTGAATAAAAATAGAAATTATACATTTACACGAGTAACAATTATAATATTTTCACTTTGTACTTGTCTAAATTATTATTGAAAGTAATAAAGTTCAGACACTGATGTATGTAAGAAGAGATATTTTGCTAACAATATTGTTTGATATAATAAACACGATTTCCATCTTAAATACATTTTGTGTCGTTTAACAGCAACACGACGTCTACCACCAGTCGTATTCTGTATTCTGGAACTATATTCTGCCTCAACACCCAAATTCACTCCCGGGTATTAGTTGGGTTCGTTTCACTCAATCTTTAGTTTTCTATATAGTTTATTGTAGATCATTGTTTGTCCTTTTTCTTTTGGCCATTATTCTATTTATGGCTTCTGATAACCACATTGATACCTTCAAACTTTTCTAAGTGTACTTACATAAAGCTCACACAATGACAAATCTATTTGAAATACTTATACGTGTATATTTTGATTTTATTGAGTTTACCTTGAAATTCAATTCATTCTGAATGTCTTCGAACATTCCCAGTCCACAATGTTTTAGCCCCTGATGGAATGTTATGGCAGTTAACAATTGTATCATTTATGGTTGCAAGTTGTCCAGATACGACTGCACAACACCTTTGAGCTTCAAACCATGTTAGTCCTTCTTTGAAAAAAGTTTAGTTCTTCAAATTAATGAGTAAATATGTAATGTTTCTATTTGTATTTTAAGTTTAGCTATGAAAACGTAGATATCTAATGTAGTGTACCCAACAAGTTTCTGAAATAACTTTCATAATTCGCGCTTTCACGCATATAATCAAAAGATCGAATAGCCTAATAATTGAACAGTCTTTTGGACAAAGAAAAACTAAAAGGCCTGATCTACTTGATGTTGATTTTTGTTGAATGGAATTATTTGCGTACTAATAACTAATTTAGTCGACAGATCAGTTAACTTTCACAACTGTGTCATTTGTCATCATACAACTCTTAATCTACTACTCGGCTCCTTCATTTTGTGCAAATGTACTCCAGTTAAAAGATACCACAAATAAAGCTATACGTTGGCCTACATCTCGAAAGTTAGGACGGGTTAATAAGAGATTACAGCAAAAATGATGTACAAAGTATGTCTACTATGTGCTTCATCAACCTATGTTATTTTTTATCATTTTGTATTGAAAATTAAGTGCTATACTCCATCATAAGTTCAATGGTCCATGTTTTAAATGCCTCAAACAACCTTACTGATTCAGGAAGAAGGAAGTATAATTATTTTCTCCCGGATATAACAGCAGGATTCCATTCGTTCAGTTGAAAGAAAACATTTATTTGCTTTCTACAAATGTTTTATTACATACCTGTTAATTGTATAGCAGCTAATCTTGTAAATACAACAGACACAAACAAAGCAAATTTGATCAAGACCACCATGATTGACACATACTGATTTAAAAGATTAGCAGCAAGATTATATAGCCTACACATATAAAACAATTTGTCATTGTTATCAAATACTAATCAACACAAGAAAAGATACACGAATTTAGAAATTAATATTTCTTTAACAACTGCAACAAACTAAATTAAATATAAGTCATAAAAAATCAACATGTATATAAAGTTGTAAACTGCATCGGTGGTGTTATGGTTAGGCGTGCTCCTCTCGAGTGCGGTAGATAATGGGTTCGAGCCCCGATCGGGTCAAACCAAAGACTATAAAATTGGTATGTGTTGCTTCTCCGCTAAGCACGCAGCATTAAGGAGTAAGAGCAAAGAATGGTTGGTTTGGAATCAGAATAATGTGTCCGAGTGGACTGTTGTTTCAGTGAGCTAGAACTATAAAAATCCAACTCAGCCTGTTGGTCTAATACAAAGCGGATCTCATCATCATTTCATTGAAAATTAATTTGTTCTCGCCATGATATAGCTGAAAAATTGCTGAGTTGGCGCTTAACAGTAATCACTCACACACTCACTCAAATGTTGTAATGTCGTTGGAGTTTGTTGTTTTTGTTTTGTTGTTATTGACGTTCTTTTCATAAGATTTCCCTATGAATATTTTTACAATTCTATGACATGAGCGAATCGTCCTTTTCCAAAAATTGTGAATTAACAATAATGATTTTTTTTTTCAATCTTTAAGCATATGTGCTATCTCTATGTTTCAACTAACCTTACTGATTAAGGAAGAAGGAAGTTGATCGATTTTGGCCTAAATATAACAAAACAATTTCTGTTATCTGCTTGTTAAATCCATATAAAACGTAATTATTATTTTTCAAAAGAAATTCATTAATATTACCTACATGCTGACTGTATTGTTGTAAAAACTGTGTATAGAACATAAATAAATAAAATTACTTTGACGAGGACGGCCATGATTGAGATACACGATAAGCCGCCGTAGTTACATAACATTAATATGAACTTTTATCACACAAACTAACTTTTTATCTCGAAAAAAGATTTAAATATTGATTTTTGTTTTATTTGCTACTTGTTTGATATTCTGGAAAAAAAAACACTGTTATTAACAGTATTATGCATGCGATTATGTTAAGAGTGAGTGATTGATTGTTGTTTAACGCCAAATGGGCGGCAACTCTTCAGCTATACCATAGAGAAACAAGTTGCAATCGATGACATGATGACGATGTCCGCTTTATACTAGACCAGCACGCCCCAGTTGGATTTTTAGAGTGTTAGCTCATTGAAAGAACAGTCAACGGGTAGACATTTTTGTCGCTCCACTCTGACACGTTATTCTGATTCCGAGCAAACCAGTCTTTGCTCTTTCTCCTTAATCATGTGTGCTTAGCGGAGAAGCAACAAATACCAATTTTTTAGTCTTTGGTTTGCTCGAACCCACGATCTACCACACTCGATGCAAACACGCTAACCATTACACCATTGGTGCGGTTTATTATGTAAAGAGTGTCCATTTACGATTATCATGATGTCTAACTAAACTTTCATATTAAGTCTGAAACATCTCGACATATCATTGAAAATGCTTTAGACGTTATGCATGTCGCACAGTTGCCATATAAATTTAGAGATTTTTTTTCAAGTCAAACTTGTAGGACAGTCTTCAAAATAATTATCTTTCTGACAAAGAATAAGTTAGCAATTTATTCCAAGTGATTTGGCAAAGCCCCTCGCCATTACGGTTATGGAAGAAAAGTTTGAAGACACAAAATGGGTTATCAGAAGCAGTAAATCAAAAACGGACAGACAACACAATGACAAACAGAAAAAAGAAGAAAGGACAAAACATGATCTACAAAACACTACACAGAAAACTAAAGGTCGAGTAACACGAACACCACTACAAACCGGTGATGAACTCATATGTTCCAGAGACTAAAATGGGTTAGTAATGTATTCTAAGTGATTTGGGAAGGCCATATTTCACTAAGGTAATAGAAACCTGCTTTAAAATAAATTATTTTGGTTTAATATGGTTTCGGTTAAATAGTAGAATTGCTTGATTGAATGATTAGTGTGTAACGACATCTTGTAGTATTTCAGTAATAGCTTGTGGTTTAAATGGTATAAATATGATACGGTACAAAATGTAAAGACTATAGTTATTGTTGATCGATCTTTAGCTTTCTACGCCGAACATTGTTTGTCTTTATTGTCCTATTCTTTTGACCATTGCATTGTCTATCTTTTTACGAATTACGACTTCAGATAACCCTTTTCTAATTTTCAAACTTTTCTTCATCACGTTCTGACTGCTCCAGTCCAACAATCTCATGCAGGATTCCGATATTTGCTTTGTTAGATGTCGCATTTGTGTTATTTATATTTGTATAGGGGCTCATGTCGCATTTGTGTTATTTGTATTTGCATAGGGGCTCATGTCGCATTTGTGTTATTTGTATTTGTATAGGGGCTAATGTCGCATTTGTGTTAGTTGTATTTGTATAGGGGCTCATGTCGCATTTGCGTTATTTGTATTTATTAGGGGGCTCATGTCGCATTTCTGTTATTGGTATAAGGGCTCATGTCGCATCTTTGTATTTGTATAGGGGCCCATGTCGTTTTTGGGTTATTTGTATTGGTAGGGGCTCGTGTCGTTTTTGTGTTACATGTATTTGTATTTGTAGAGAGGATCGTGTCGTTTTTGTGTTATTTGAATTTGTAGAGGGCTCATGTCGTTTTTGTGTTATTTGTATTTGTAGGGGCTCATGTCGCATTTGTGTTATTTGTATTTGTAGGGATCAGAATAATGTGTCAAAGTGGAGCGGCATGTCTACCCGAAGACTGTTGTTCCAATGAGCTAACAGACCTAGCGCTGTGAATATCCAACTCCTGTTGTTCTAGTACAAAGTAGACATCATCATCATCTCATAAATAATGTATCTTCTTCTCGCCATGATATGGCTGAATAATTGCTCACTTGATGTTAAACAATCTTTCACTCCTAAGAATGTAATGAATATCTTTAAGTTTGAAATTAGATATGTATTTCGATCGTAAAACATAAGCTATGAAGATGGACTCCATTTTATACAGCACCAATTTATGCTGCCAAATTCGAGCAGACGATAATTCAGAATATGTACTTTTACGACGAGAAAGTCATTTACACATACAGTTATCACGGGAAAGTCAGTTGTATTGATGGAGCAGCCGTAACAGTAATATTGTGTTTGCATGTTTTAATTGTACGTAGCATATGATTAATTTTGGATATTTTGATTATTTTCAGTGAATATAGAATTAAAACGTCAACAAGCGTGTAAATAATTTTATTCTGTGATTTTATCACCTGGTTTAATGGTACCTGGTCAAATCACCCCGCATTTATCAAAATCGCCCCCATACAAAATCGCTCCTACATTAATCAAAATAGCCCCAACATTTAAAAAAAAGTTATTATTATTAGTTTTGACAATGACATTTTAATCAGGAATAATTGAGATAATATATATTATAGATAAGAAAAACTACAGTACATTAATCGGAAACGATATTGTTTAATTCTGTCGTTTAAGTGAGGGTAATTATTTGTGTCCAAGTAATACATGTAATTAATTTCGTCTTTTAATCAACCATTTCTTTGTAAAGTATAGATGCACCGTTTGTGCAATAATTAATTAGCTACTTAGTACTTGATTGGTTTTTTGTTGTTATTGTTCCAATCGGAAGCACACCAAGGAGACCCAAGCCAATGATACCTATTCTTGATATTACACTAAAAACTTGTTGCGAAGCCATACGCTTGTCCAAGCTGGTAGCGAAATTGCATAAACCTGCTACCATCATGACTAGCATTAAACACAATTGCCAGTGATTTCATAGAGTGCAAACAGGTTGCTAGACACAGGCATGAAGCAATCCAATGCGATGGTTGTGAGAAATGGCAACATCGAGCATAACACTGAATATTGAAACACATTTTGTAGAAATATTTAAATGTGTACCGGAATGTGCTAATGATATTTTGTCATCTGATTGATCGCTCGTTTGCTTGCAAAGTGAAAGAAGGGCGTCATATTATAATGTTAATTAGATTACGCTGATTGTCGTGCTGTATATGTCACATTGATGATGTAGGCAATTGCCATCGCTTGGCAAGCGGCATTAGTGGTGTAATGGTTATCGTGCGGTAGATCGTGGTTTAGGGTAAAACAACAACCCAATTATAAGGATAACTCTCTTTTTTTTACACAATTGTAATGCAAACTATTTGCATATAGCACCAATCAACCACGATCGAAATGATCCCTAAACATTGGACAGGAATGGGGGTTTAGAAAGGTATTTGTAATTATTATTTTTATCTTTCGGATGACCACTTCAATATTATACGATTTGATATGGGGCCGATTGACTGGGGGCCGATTTGACTGGGGACGATTTGACCTAGTGCCGATTTGACCTGTTACCGTGTTGGTTTAGTACAAAGTTGACACCATCACATCGAAATGTAACTTAAATTGTTCCCGCCATGATATAGATGAAATATTGCATTAAAAAACCACAAAATTATCAATAACTCATTAAATTCTAGTAGATTTTGATGACACTGATATAGGTCTCTTGACAAATAAAAAATATACCTTATTACTAAAAATATTACCAGTGAAACAGATTACTTCACCATTCTTTGAGTTAATTAATGTTGTGCTAAAACATAGATATGAAATTTAGTGCGCACAGCACATTTCTGGAATATCCTTCATAAAAATATTTTAAAACCAAATAATTATAAGAGTCTTTGGGAGCAAGAAAACTCAAAGTCACCTAGAGGAAATCATCAGGAGAAAGAATCAGAGGAAAGAATCAGAGGAAATCATCAGAGGAAAGCATCAGAGGAAAGCAAAATATTTTATATAAAAAAATACAATAACGAATCAAACTATACATAGATCTTGTAGAATTTACAAACAACATTTCTACATTTACATTAGAGTAATAACGTCAAGCGATTGTTACTTTTGTATTACCCGGCATGACATCACATTCTGTAGTTGACCAATCAATGATTAACATTTTTGATTTGAAAAAAAAATGTTCGGAGGTGAAGACAAGCATAATCCTCGTGAATCTAATTTATAGACTTCATCACAAATGAATAATTTGATGTCTAATCAACAGAAGTTAAAATAGTCAAACCTGTATTAAGAGGTCACCTTTGGGGCAGAAAACGTTACCTTATGAAACTGGTGACCTCTTAAAAGATGTTCAATTCTCATATGAAATTTTCTATGACAGGGTATATAGTAACTAAGGTAACCTCTGGTCCTTGTTGACACTTAAATCAGATCTCTGTTTTTATTTTTTCAAGTTATATAAGACAAGTTTTTAAACCGCCACGATATAACTAAAATATTGTAGAAAGTGGCGTTAAACACCATAACCACAAAAATAAATTCAAATTTTCCATTGTAATAGAGGTAAAATCCCGAGGATACCTGCTGTTTTCACCTCCTCCAATTATTAAATGTCAAGGAAGCAAAATGAAGTAACAGAACATAGAACTATAAAATTGACAAACAACAGTGCTGGACTTATAGTGGAGCAGAAACGTCTTTTTTTACAATATTAGATACGTGATCATAGCAGAAACGTCATTAAAAAGCGTGGTCATATGTCCTATCATTATTGACCTGTGTTTGTACAATATTAGATGTATGGTCATATGTCGTATCGTTATTGACCGGTCCAATCTTAATACTGTTATACGTTGGATCAACCCCATCACAAACCCCACGACTACTGTCATACACATTGTTTTCTATCTGTTCTTCTCCTTTATCAACTGTGTGTTTAAGAGTGTCATATTCATCTTCAGTTTCAAATCTTTGACTTTGATTGTCACCCCCTTCCAAATCAAACTCGCTTGGTTGTGCTGCTGGACCTGCTGGACCTGCTGAGTGCTTTTTAACAACAACAGCATATTCATGATTTGAAGAATACGTCTTATTTTGTCTTTCTCCCCCAGTGGATGTGCTTTCACCTGTATTGTTACGGATAGCATCTTTCGGAACACTTCCATTGCTGGTATTTAACACTGTATCGTGATAGTCTGGTATTGCACAATCAATGCTATTATTCATTTCAATATTATCTTCATTATATAGTCCTTTTCTAAATGGTCCAACATTCCTGTAAAAATTGAAGAAATGAAATACAATCTATGAAAATCATAAAGCTTTGATTTCTAAAATCTATACTGATACAGGCGGAAAGCTAAATTGCATACTGGTACAGGCGGAAAGCTACTTTAACATTCATGATTTTTCACCTAGTTTGTAACTAGATTAACAAGACGCAGGTGTCACTAGTGGAATAGGAACTGCACACCCTTCCGGAGTACATGAGTTCACCCCTGTTCTTAGAGGGTTCGTGTTACTCGATCTCTAGTTTTATATGTACGTTTTGTAGATCGTTATTTGTCCTTTTGACCTTTATATATTGGTCATTGTGTTGTCTGTCTTTCTTCGATTTACGGATTCTGATTACCTTGTTAGCATCTTCAAACTCTTCTAAACAGTACAACGAAGCACCAGTTTTAGACTATTTTTGCTATCCTGTTTAGACCCTTTGATTTATTGGTTATTTTTTAGCTTTTCAATCTTTAGACTATGATCGTATATGATGACGATTTTTACTGAAACGTGTCGTGTGCACTATATTGGATATCTACGTTGTAATAATATGTCCCTACAAATAAAAGTGAAATGCAAAGTTCTATGATGGGAGTAAGTTTTATTAGTGAATGACATGTACCAGAGTACCCGACCTGCCTGACGGTCACTGACAATCTTTATCACATAATGTTATATCGAGTACACATCGCCATGAGCGGGATTCAAACTCAAAACGTTAGTGGTGATAGGCACTGATTCGTAATAAAATTTGTCTAATCATATGACAATGGTGGCTTTCGCAACTCCAGTCCAGGACCATATACAATGTATATATATATGCTTGAGATCTGTTAAAGTGTAAATATCATTGTTTTTATGCTTGTGAATTCTATCGCCATACCTAAATACCAGGTGTGGATCCAGAGGGCGCATGGGCGCCCCCTAAAATTGGAAAAAATATATTTTTTTTTGTAAATTCGTGATTTGTCACACGAAATACCCCAACAATTATCGTGCCTCCCTCCGCTCGGCGCGATTATTTTAATTGCCCCCTCCTGACTTGAAATCCTGGATCCACCCCTGAATACAACTTTCAATCTAACTCATTTTGCAAGTTATAATGACGATTACAGCAATCAAGACCACACCACCCACTGTAACACCACAAATAAGACCTACAAAAATACTAATGTTGAATTAAGAGCTCCAGACAACGAGCAATAATATAAACTTTATTGTTAAAACAAGATCACAAAAATCACTCTTGTGGAAATTAATTTCAGTAAAAACGGAATTCATGATTTTGCCATAAAGGTTCTTCCGCGGCTGCTATTATTTTTGGTAGTTGGATTTACTTCTACCTATCCAATCACTGCTCATCACCACTAATATAGTTTGTGATATTACCTCGCGTCCATGGCGAGTACAGACCCCACTTTTTGGGGCATACAATTGAGTAACATCTGAAATTTGAGTATTTAAGCAGAAAATGTGCAGTACAACACGAGATTTAAGGCTACAAATGTATGCTTTGAGGCCAAATTACTTTTTTTTTGTTGCTTGTCAGTTTTGAAAACTTGCACCCTCCCGCTATCCTGTCATATTCTGAGGCTTGATCTCCCACTTTCCGGTTATTTCCTGAGGCTTGACCTCAAATATTCTGTCATCTCCTGTCTAAGTGTATTGTTGGCTAGTCTCTTATGTTCATTTATATATCCTTTCTTAATACAAGCAGTTCTTTTACTTTAATTTGTATCTAAGTGTAATGTTAGATAGTTTCACATGTCCATTAACATCCATATCCTTCCTTACCAAGTAAAATACAATATAATGATATTGAAATAAAAACATTCATTTTATGAGATATCAAGTGTTTATGTATGGTCGTTGATTTTGTTTCTACTGACATGGACACACACTCCAAGTGACGAGATTTATAGAAAATATCCAAGATACAATGAAAAAAA